>JBBBDQ010000532.1:5042500-5182500 GCA_037127315.1 Ascarosepion bandense | reverse complement strand
ATCGCCCAAGTGTGTATCACGTATGGCACTTAACTAACTGAGCATATTAGTTGGAAATAATTAAATTACTGGGCATAAAGTAGGGAATCGGTTTTCTATTGTAATAAAGTAATAAAATGATCCCCCAGTAATTACTAATTAATATGATACATCTCTCCTACTAGCTATGAGTCAAATAACAGGACAGATTGGGTTCTATAGCCTTGGCTGGCAACCAGTCTACCACAGGAAGCAATGGCAACCTACTGCGGGATAATCTTCTGCCCAGCCAGTCATGTCTCTTTCGAGTATCACGTATGGCACTCAAGTGACTAAGTTCTAAAATTGAGAATGATATATTTGACTTGCAAGATACAAATAAAAGCTAAGAGAATAGAAGAGGTTTGGGACGATAGAAAATTTTGTCAATCATCATAGAATTATCAAGCTAACATTTGGTGCTTAGGCATAAGCGTAATTACATTTTTTTTTCAGAGCTGAAAGCAGTTTTCATTTCATTATCTTCAACTATATCTATATAAGTCACGTGAATCTGGATTAGCCCGATGGATACTGCAATATCCCATCTGATAATATCAATAGATCTGATTAAAGCATATCAGGATTTCTACAACGACGAAATTAAACTTCTTCTTCTTCTACTTTTTCTATGTGCCTTGTCCTTTCAGGACGTAGACGATCATGGCTTTCCACATCTCCCTATACCTGGTGGCTCTTAGCACTCTTTCTCCTGTAACATCTCGCAGCCGGAGTTCTGTCATCCACCTGCTCAAGCCGATAAATCTAGAATATAAATGTATGGAAAATAGCATGGCCACAAAATGAGGGATCATTTTATATATTGATTATAATACAGAATTGATCCCCCATTTTGTACCCACATTATAATTTCTGATAAAACTTAACATATATCTTCTTCTTCTATGTGCCTTGTCCTTTCAGGACTTAAACTTTGATTAGAATTTTATGATATCTTTTATTTTAGCGTCCTTTAAATTAGCACTAAAAATATTTTTTGTTAAACAAAAATAAGGGTATTAAATTAAATTAAATATAGACTGATGCTTATTCAGTTAACAAAATATTCTTCTTCTTCTTCTTCTTCTTTTTCTTCTATGTGCCTTGTCCTTTCAGGACGTAAACAATTATGGCTTTCCACATCTCCCTATCCCTCGTAGCCCATGCCACACTTTCTCCTTTAACACCACGCAACCCCCGTTTTGTCATCTACCTGCTCAGGTCTTTCAAGTCTTTTTTTTTTTTCGGGGATAATTTTATAGTTAGAACTTTTAAATTATGACAGGAATTTCCTACATTGATCAATTAATGTTTGAGAACTGTTTTTTTTTTTTGGTGGTTTTTTTTTTTTTGAAAGTTCAGCCTGTACAAGGCTTGGTGACTGCTTGAGGTAGAGTATTATTGAGAAAGTGGTACAGTTTATGGGTGTGGTGGAGACTTAGCTCGCCGAAGCAAGAGAAGGCATTTTGTTTGCACGTGCGTTCGTAGACGTAATGCAACCGCGAGGCGAGCTCGTGCAGGGCAGTTTTTGGAATGACACGGCGCATGCGTCATTGGTGAAAGTGAGGCTTTTCAGGAGCGAGAAATTCAATCAGTCAGTTGAGTGCCATACGCGATACACGCTTGGACGATCATGTCTCGAAAGAGACACGACTGACTGGGCAGAAGATTATCCCGCATTAGGTTGCCATTGCTTTCTGCGGTAGACTGGTTGCCGACCAAAGCTATAAAACCCAATCTGTCCTGTTATTTAACCCATAACTGGAAGGAATAGGCGGATTAATACCTTTCCCAAGGGTATTTGCGCGTAAGTGAATGCAATGAATTCAGCTGGAATTCGAACTCTGCTCCCCGATTTCTCGAACTTCTGTTTCGGAGGCACTTCGCCGTTGTGCCTCGGTCTTTTTTGGCTGAGGAGCGAACATGACCAAAATAAGACCAGTTTAGACCAGTTCTGAACCTATCCACTGCTGTGGATAGGTAATATTTGACCAGTACCTGGGCGTACGCGCTCAGGTTCCCCACATTAAAAAAGACCTTGTGTCACATCTCTCTCAAGTGGGGGAGAAGAGTAAATAATACTTCGTCGTTGGAGACCCGAGAAGGCTACACCGGTGTTCGGGAGACAGCGGTTTGCTTAAAGTGCGCAGGAAACGGAGTTCCTAGTAAAGCAGTGTTCCGGATTCTACGAGAAGCAGCTGGGAGAACAGATCCAAGGGGTCATTAATTTGTCTACGAACCACACTCCGAGAAGACACAAATACCCACAATCGGAATATGTAGAGAAGAGAACATTTCACACTAGACTTGAAGAAATAAAGATTGTTGTGATTGGGGAAACGTCCGCTTCCTTCGCGAGAAAAAGACACTCAAATAAAACATCTTCTTCTTCTTCTTCTTCTTCTTCTTCTTCTTCTTCTTCTTCTTCTTCTATGTGCCTTGTCCTTTCAGGACGTAGACTATCATGGCTTTCCACATCTCCCTGCACCTGGTAGCTCTTAGCACTCTTTCTCCTGTTACACTACACAACCCCCTTTTATCATCCACCTGATCAAGCCCTTCAAAAATATATCCGTTGCTTTCCCCTGTCTCTTTTTCCCTTCTATCTGGCCTGTTAGTATCAGGTTCTCGAAGCCATCCTTCCTCATTGTATGTCCCAGGAACTTCAGCTGTCTCTTCCTAATGCTCAGTATTAATTTACTTTATGTTTCCATCCTTTCAAAAACCTCATCATTGCTCACATCCTTGATCCATGATATTCGCAGCATCCTTCTGTAGAACCACATTTCAGTTGCTTCAAGTTTTTCCTTCATCTTCGATGATATTATTCAACATCTGACATCACATAGCAATCCAGTACTCTCATCTTAGTTTCTAGCAAATTTTTCCTGTCTCTTAACACTCTACTCAGCTTCTGGAACGTGTCCTTCGCTATGCCAATTCGCCTTCAGATCTCTGTGTAGCCACCCTGAAACCGCATGGCACAAATTGACTTTTAAAGGCGTTTCCTGAAAACTCGCACTGGTCAAGCCGTCTAACTTCGTCAGTGTGAAATATAATCTGTTTTGGTTTCTGTTTTATAACACCATTCCGGAGATTTTTTTTCTTAATCATCCCTCGTTTTGAATATATTTCGGGTAGTTTAGCTTAAGTAGGTGACATACTCTTATAAAGTAAAAAATGAAAATCTGATAATGACACGTAAAATAAAATCGATTTTTTCTCTTTGTTAGTGTCCTGGTGACATCACCCATCCAACGGATTGAACTCTTCCTACAATTACATATACTTCCCCTCACAAGAGGTGGAGGCAGAGAGCTCTGAAAGAGCTCACAGATCAGCATAAAGCAGATCAGCTGATCGCGATAGGTAGAGATAGCCAAGACTGATACCGTATTACCAATGCGAGTCCCAGTTCTAGTATTACTACTTAACCCGTATTTATCCCTTCTACTAACAGAGTTTTTTTTTAATCATTTCACCACAAGCAAGGCATTCCAGTGCCACTATTACGCAAGTGGTTACATAGGAGAAGGTGATGAGAAAGTGTGGTTAGATATAGGAAATGTCAGAAGGAGGGTGATAGACGGGTAAGGATACCGAGGATGAGGGTTGCGTAATTGAGAAGAGTGTTTGAGAGAATGGATGCGAGTTAATGTGTTAAGAAGTATCTATTGACCTTACATTTAAACTCCTGGAGATTGTAGCTGTCGGTGAAGCAGGTATGTGGAAGGGAATTCCACAGGCGGGAAGTACAAGAAAAGAAGCTTAGGAGTAGAAATTGCTGTTACATTTTATCGGTTTCACTGTAAAAGACTGGACCTAGTTGCTAATCTATTATCTCGTGCAAATTCGTACCTAGGGGGCACCAGTTCATCGGAGCAGAAGCCGTGAAAGTATTTATAGAAGAGGCACAGGGAAGCCACGTCACGCCGGTGAGAGAGTGATTGCAGCCGGCCTGCCAAGTCGGTATCGATCACATTACAGAGTCTCTGTTGTAGTTTATCAAGAATCCCGAGTAGAATAGCAGGGGCAACCGACCAGATGTGGCGGCAGTATTCAATACACGGGCGATGGAAGATTTATTTGTATTTTGCTGTGTTTAATATATATATCGTTATTTCCTATTTTGGTTGTATTATTTCTTGCTGGACTTCTTAACCGGGTCCACGACTGTTAGGGGGATAGCCAGTAAAATATAATCAGCGAAATAAATTGTATTGATGTAGACACGCTTGCAACAGTTTAGCAGCTCTAATTCTAAACCCCTAAAAGACATCTTCTTTTTTTTTTTGGCAATCCTATTTAAATTTATGTTTTATCTCCAGTTTCCAACTGTCCGTTTCTGCCCCACCCCCCTGTGAATAGATTTAACAAGTTTTTGAAATGATTTATTTCGTTGCGTGTGTGTGAATGAAAATATTTTTGAAAGCTGCGTTTTTAACGCTTTTATTGATTAGTTCCTTCCCAAGACGAATATAAATGGTGAATTGTGCAGAATGTGAGACCGCATAGCATAGCTTTGGGTTTTTATTTGTTAAACATTGTATATGGTTTTGAAGCAACTACACGCGCAAAGATAACCGTATTATGAAACGCATGACATTTCCGTGATTGTTCCAGTCAAGGTTTACAATGGGTGCAGTCATCTTTCTTTCTTTTCAGCTGCTAGTTATACAAGATAAATGTGGTAGTAATGCAATAATTAGCCGTTCATAATGAGAAATCGGTGAACCGAGATCGATTTCCAGTCGAGTTCTTTACATTGACTCCCGGTCTAATAGTGAATGTTCCAGAGGTGGCGACTCGGTAAAAGATATCATAGGGCAGAGTTCGAACTCAAATTCAATTCGCTGCATTCATCTACGAAAAAGCTATAGTGAATATATATAAATAAAGTGAAGCATTAGTCCTAATCAAAAGAATTGAGAAGAGTCGGTTTCCTCCTTACCCAGCTGATCATAATTCTCCAGTGTCCTATATACATATCCGGTTAAAGTGATCATCGAGTTGAAAAGCTGATAGTCCTCTCCTTTTCTATCTACTTTTTTATGTATCCACACACACACACACACACACATACATATATATATATATATATATATATATATATATATATATATATGTACAATTAATATGAGTAAAATGTTGTCATTTAGCTGATTGATGTTGCGCTCAGCATACCAACTCTTGAGTTTTGTAGGTAGAATGTCTCGATAGCTCTTCAGGGACATTTTCTAATTTACTGCTAGTACTACCAAATTTTTGGTTTTTATACTCTTATGCACAGCGAGACTATTCTGAGGACCCTAGATGTTATGTCAGAATTCATTATCGGAGGCCACGATTTGAACAACATAAGGTACGCAGACGATACTGTGCTGATAGCAGACACGAAAAAGAAACTACAAGAACTCCTACAGAAGGTAACTGAAGAGAGTGACAAGAAAGGACTACAAATAAACTTCAAGAAGACTGAATATATAGTCATCAGCAAAAAGAGCAGCCCAAAATACCAAATACAGGTGGGAAATACTAAAATCAAGCAGGTACAGAAGTTTGAATATCTGGGAAGTGTTCTAACAGAAGACAGAAAGTGTGACACAGAGATCCGAAGGCGAACTGGAATGGCGAAGGACGCGTTCTAGAAGCTGAGTAAAGTATTTAGAGACAGGAAAATTTCTCTAGATACAAAGAAGAGAGTACTAGATTTCTATGTGATGTCAGTTCTTCAATATGGCAGTGAATGCTGGAAAATATCATCAAAGAGTAAGGAAAAATTTGAAGCACCTGAAATATGGTTCTACAGAAGGATGCTACGAATATCATGGATCGAGCATGTGAGCGATGAGGAGGTTCTGGAAAGGATGGAAACGAAAAAGCTATTAATATTGAGCATCAGGAAGAGAGAGCTAAAGTTCCTGGGGCATGCAATGAGGAAGGAAGGCTTGGAGGACCCGATACTAACAGGCTATCTAGAGGGAAAAATCATTGTTATCTAAAAAAACAAAAAAAAAACATGTTTATTACTCCAAACACTACTTATAATAGACACTTATACCGGCTGACCAAAAAAAAAAAAAAAAAAAAAGCGGGAATTTTTAAAGTGTGTATTGGCAGACATGAGCAAATGGCAGCACTGCGAAACAGTGGCCTCATAAATTAAACACTGTGCCATTTTAGTAAGTATGGATCAAGATGAATTTATAAGCAAGTTATGGGTGTCAGATGAGGACCATTTTCATCTCACAGGTTACGTGAATAAGCAGATTTACCGCTACTGGATAAACACAAATCTTAATGAAGTTCATGAGCGCCCTTTACACGCTAATAATCTGACAGTATGGTGTGCTGTTTCATTACATGGGATTATCGGACCTTTTTTTTTTGAAAACGAACAGTGGATCTCAGTCACTATCACCACGAATCGTTAAGTGAAGACACCTGAATTAAACAATTTTTCACAAGTTCAAGAAACCTTGTTTCATCAAGATGGAGCGACATCGCACACTGCATGACAATCATTGGAGGCTGTGCGAGAATTGTTCGGTAACCATGTGATCTCAAGTTTCAGTAATGTTCCAGGGACCCTAGATCGCCAGATTTGTCTGTGTTTTTCTTTGGGGGGGGGGGCTATCTCAAGAGTAAAGTGTACACGAATCGCCCAAGAACTCGGGTTGATTAAAAAAAACAAAAATTATTCAAGATAGAATTCACAGTATCCCAACTGAGATGTTGCAGCGGTCAATGAGGAATCTCAACAGCAGATTTCAAGAATGCATTCGTACAGGAGGACGCTATCTACAGGACGTCATTTTTAAAAAATGAAAATTCCATCATTGTTTCTTAAATGGCATCTTTTAAGGTTTCAGTTACTTTGAATAAAATATTGTTCTTCCATCAATCTTGGTTTTATTGGATTGTTAAAAAATTCCCGTTTTTTTTTTATTCACCCTGTATTTGAGTAGACGTCCCGTTTATTTATGAAAGGGCATACATTTTTTTTTTATTTCTGTCTACCTACCTGAATATTCAAGAAATCTGAAAAAAAGAGGTTCACCGCTTCTTTAGAAAATTACATTGTTTACGTTTGGATATGAAATTGAGCAGATATTATAGTCTCAGATAATTATACACGAAAAGGACTTTGCCAAAAAGCACAGTTCAAGCCTTTTATGATTGGCAAAGCACCATTATAACCGAGTTGATTAAGACACGTCGGATCTAACAAATGTTTCCTTCTACCCAGGGAGTCGCAGGTTCGAATCCTGACGAAGAGCGCATATTTTTTTTAATAAGATTTCTCGGATATTCAGCCCAGTAGACAGAAATAAATATTTATATTGTTTGTAAAAAAAACAAAACTGGACATCTACTCCGTATGGATATTCACTAGGGATATAATTTGGAGTGATAAATGCAAAAAAAAAAAAAAAGGAAGAACACATCCTTTAATTCTTTAAGCATTCTACAAACTTTTTCTAATGGATAAATAAGTCAAACCCGGCGTGAAGGGGGTTGATTCCAAAAAGAGCAATTCCTCGCCCGGTAAGGACCGACATGGGCAACAACAGTGTAAAGGGGACAGTTTTTTCCATAATCTGTCCCTCACCCGGAAAGGAACGACATGAGCAACAGGTATCTCTGGACAGTTAACCTGCGACTGTGCGCATCAAAGAAAGGATTACCTTCGGGACATGGAACGTCAGGACGTTAAACGGCTGCGTTCAACTAGAGAATGTCAAACAGAAAATGGACTAAAACTCAATATTCTGGGAATATTCAAAACCAGATGGCCAAATAATGGAGAGCTCAGCAGCGACAACTATAGGATAATTTTTTTTTTTTAATCATTTCACCCCGAGCAAGGCGGAAATGCCATTGATGTGCAGGGGGCTACATAACTGTAAAAAGATTAATTAGAAAAGAGTGAGGAGTACAAACTAGTTAGAAAGGAACAATAGAAACCTGAGAAAGCAGGTGCGATGACAGATACATAGGTAGAGAAAAAGGGAAGGTTATACAGGGGTGGGGAGAGAGCCTGAGTCCAGTGGTTAGTAGATGAGTATTGACTTTGCATTTAAATTTCTGGAGGTTGTAGCCGTCAGGAAAGCAAGAATACGGGAGCGAGTTCCACAGGTGGGAAGTGCGAGAGAAGAAGCTGCAAGGAGTAGAATTGTCGTCTGCATTTAGCTAACCTGACTGTTAATGGGTGGGGCTCAGTTGCCAGTCTGGTTGCACGAGTAAACACCTGTTGAGGAGCCACCAGTGACTTAAATTCATCCGAACGCCGGAGGGGAAAATAATGAAAAAGGAGTCGGCTTAATACTGGACAACGAAATGAAGGAATGTGTTTTAGGATACTGCCAATTCTCCGAAAGAGTTCTGGTCAAACTGAAAGGGAGACCGTTCAACATAGCAATTGTAGTAATCTATGCACCAACAACACAAAGCACAGAGGAAGAAATAGAATCTTTTTACTTCACTCTAGAGAAGGCCAAGGCTCAATGTAAAAGCCAAGAAATCAGGATCATCAGAATGCCAAAGTAGGCAAGGGAAGGTATGACAACTGGCAACTTTGGTTTAGAAATCCGCAACGAACGAGGAGAAAAATGGGTCTAATAGTGCATAGCAAAGGCCAGGTAATAACTAACACCTGGTTTCCAGGACACCCACGACGTCTATGGACATGGAGAAGCCCAGGAAGTGACACGAAAAACCAGATGGACTTCATAATCATAAACAGCAGATTCAGAAATGCAGTGGTTCAAAGCAAAGCCTATCCAGGCGCTGACTGTGGAAATGACCACATCCCAGTCATCTGCAAATTAAAAGTGAAACTTCGGAGATTGGAGGAGCCTAGTACAGGACCAAAACTGATATTCAACGCACTCGTGAATGACTTCAACCTACAAAAAGAATACACTAACAGCGTGAAAACCAAATACGAAGAACAAATTGGGAAAGGACACTCGAAATGGGACTCGCTAAAGGAAGCAATAGTGACATCAGCAAACAACATTTCCCCAAAGAAAATTAGGCGCAGAAAGAAAAACAAGTGGATGACTGAAGAGATACTGGAAATGATGCAAAGGAGGCAGAAAATTGTATCAAGACATGGAACGGATTACAGGTAACTACACAAGGAAACAAGAAGAAAATGTAGACAGGCTAAAGAGGAATGGCTCGATGACAAATGTGCAGAAGTAGAGAGATTGAGCAAGAATAATAATTCAGACATGCATAAGGAAATAAAAGAACTGACAGGACAAAAAATCTGCTCTTCAACAGGATGTATAAAATCTAAGGAAGAAACAATCATTTTGGAGAAAGAGGAAATTCTCAAACGATGGGAAGAATATATAAAAGATCTTTTCCACGACAAGAGAGAGCAACCAATAATATGCAAAGATGAGGACGGACCGGAAATATTAAAGTCTGAAATGGAATCTGCAATAGCCAAACTGAATAGAAACATAGCAGCTGAATCAGACGGCATAGTCATAGAGCTGCTGATATCCCTGGAAGAATTTGGTATAGAGAAAATTACAGAAATAATAAATGAAATTTATAATAGTGGTGTAATACCAGATGACCTCAGCAAGTCGATCTTCATAGCACTACCTAAGAAGCCAGGAGCAAACGAGTGCGAACTCCACAGAAGCGTCAGTTTAATGAGCCATATAACAAAACTGATCGTCCGAATCCTGACGAATAGAGCGAGAAGCAGAATCAGGCCAGAGATAGGACAAGAACAGTGTGATTTCGTTAAAGACACAGGAACAAGGAATGACATATTTATGATTAGGATGCTCTCTGAAAGGGCAATACAAACGAAGAAGGACTTATACCTGTGCTTTATTGATTGACAAAATACGCCACAAGGAATTGATAGAGATGCTCGGCAGCCTGGACATATTTGGGAAAAACTTGAGAGTAATAAAGAATCTCTACTGACAGGAAACCGCTTGAATACGGACAGGCAATGAATTGAGTAGATATACAAAGATAGACAATTATGTGTCTTTTCACCTGATCTGTTCAACTTGTACAGAGAGAATATTTTGAGGACCCTATAAGTTATGCCTGGATTCGTAATTGGAGGCCGGTGATGCCTGTCGTTCATGTCTTTCCATTTCAGGTGAGGAATAAATTCTGAGGAAATTTGTCCCTTTTACGCCGGTAATGCTAGCAGTCGCAAGATGACGGTCCGATGACACCTGTTGTTCATGTCTTTCCATTCAGGGCGAGAGATAAATTCTGAGGAAAATTTGTCTTCTTTACGTCATTAATGCTAACTGTCACAGGATGACGGTCTGGTGACATCTGCAGCGCATAGCGCTCCTTACCAGGCAAGGAGTTCACGCCGATATGGTTTATGTTATTTTTATGCAAGTCCATGAATATACGCGGAAAGAATTGTGGAGTAGTTTCCTATTGCCTTCTGCAAGGTGTTTTATCGAGGCACCACCTCAAGTTAACCGGCCTTTGATAGCTCAAGTTCATCCGTCTTTTCTAGGCTTAACTATTCATACTACAGAATTGCTAACATTCCGTGAGACGAAAAAAAAAAAAACAACAAACAAAACACCTGTATTTTTTTAACGGGTAAGAACAGGAGAAAAGTTAACATAAAATTGTAAATGTTAAATATATACTTTGTATATATATATATATATAAATATATACTTTGTATAAGTCCTAATAAGTCCTAATAACTACTCTCATGCAGGAAGGTAACGCGGATAAACTCCCCTAAAATAATTCACAAAGAAAGCACAGACGAAAATTTTAACACACCATGGATAGTACAAACAAGCCTATTGAAGAGGCGAACACACCACTTCGATTTAGGATATTGCCAGTAAACGTAATTTTAATTAATTTGGAAATTACATTGAATAACAGATTATTAAAAATAAAATAAAACAGAAAAAAATTAAAAAATATTAAAATTACTTTTTAAATTGGCAACTCAGGCGGTGTAAAACAGAACTAAAAGAAAAGATTTCTGCGACTCTACCTTCTGATTTACAGATTAAATAAAATTGCAGATATAGATCCAACTTAAACGATAGTTAAAAAGGTAGATGTAGAACTTGTTTACAATGAATTAAAAAAATAGAAACAGGTTCGCCTTGCTCATCAATTGAAAACGTAGTGAAAGCTTAGTTTAAAACGGAAAATAAAAAAATATATTTAGGCTTTGTTTAGAGCCAAAAATTAGACATAATTTCCGTTTCCGTTTAAAAGCGTAGACATAGGCCCGATTTAAACGTTACTCCAAAAAGGGGTATTTTTAAAAAATCATTTCACTCCAAGCAAGTCATTCCACTGCCACTATTGCGCAGGGGGTTACGTAGGTGCTGAGAGAGTGATTAGATATAGGAAATGTCAGAAGGAGGGTGATAGACGGGTAAGGAGGTACATAGGAAAAATGTTTGATAGAATATGTGCGAGTTAGTGTGTTAGGAGGTGTCTATTGACCTTACATTTAAACTCCTGGAGGTTGTAGCCGTCGGGGAAGCAAGTGTGTGGAAGGGAATTCCACAGGTGGGAAGTGCGTGAAAAGAAGCTGTTAAAGTAGAAATTGCGGTTACATTTTATCGGTTACACTGTAAAATGGTAGGACCTAGTTGCTAATCTAGTGCCTCGTGCAAATTCGTACCTAGTGGGCACCAGTGATTTAAGTTCATCGGAGCAGAAGCCGTGAAAGTATTTATAGAAGAGACACAGGAAATCCACGTAAAGTTCAAAAGTTAGACATAGTTCTGGTTTTTACGCAAGTTAAAAACGCAGAGATAGGCCCGTGTTGCATCCTGCATCTGCTGCTGCTGAAAAAACAATCATCTTGGCCGACAAACGAAAAAGACAGAACACATATTTACAACAATATTAACTTGTGTTTTTATTCTTTGTCTGACTCGGTTGTGTGGAAGAGGTGTGTAGTCAGCGAGAATCACACACGTGGAAGGTGTCGGGTGTTCTCTTCTATTTTTGTCTGTATTCTGCTGCCTCTTGGCTCCGTTTTACTTTTATCCTAAAAAAAGCCCCGATCTTATATAAGCTCAAATTTCTCGAATTTCGTTTGTGTCGTATATGAACAGGAACAACTATTACTCATTTTCACCGATTATTTCTTTCGGTCAAGCTGCCTTTGACGTCATCACATTCCGCTGCTATTGTTTATATTTTCTGATCTTGAAAACGGCTATCCTGACAGAAAAACACTTTAGTTTGTGATTGTTTCCAACACCAATCACATTTCTGTCGGGTCACCGGAATACATGACATCACTGTTTACATTCTTGTCTTTGACCGAAATAATATTTCTAAGGGTCGCAGAAATGTGTTACACCTGATTAATCAAAAAGATGGATATAGGCCGGGTTTACACTAAAGTCTATAAGGTAGACATTGTTCCAGTTTACACAAATGTTAAGAAGACATAAGCCCAATTTAAACGGAAGTTAATATGAAAAATATAAGTTTGGTTTACACTAGAGACAAAAGGTAGACATGAACCCGGATTAAACACAACTTAAACACGTAGACATGGATCCGATTTAAAATTTGGTCAAAGAGGTAGATATAGGCCAGGTTTACACTGATGTCACATGATCAAAACAGACAGAAATATCACGTTTTCTCCTATCTCGAAAAAATAAAAAATAAAAAATTTATTCTCTAAAAATGTTATTTGATATCAAAATTTCAGAAAAAACTTTTGTCTTCGTTTTTTTTTTCGATAATTTAGGTATTCAGGAATCCGTAATAATTAATTATCAGAACATCTTTTCAACTTCTGTCCTAAAGTGCTCGAATATTTGAGTATCTATGGTATTCATAGTATTTTTGGGCATAGCCACATCTCTGTCTCTTCAAGTCTTGTCTTCCTGTGTGAGGAGAAGAGTCTCTGAATCACATTGTAAGTGAAAGCGGAAACGAGAGAAAAACGGAAACACGACAATAGTAGCGAATATTGTGTCCTCGATGTGGTAAATACAATCTGGTGGATGCCAACTGAGAAAAGACGTTGGATGTGCATAAACCACTTGCAGTAGTGGAAAATGCTAGTGTAAAGCTGCTCCCGGACGTCCTAGTGCTATGTCTTAACGCAACGGATGCAAAAGGTTCAGACATCGTTACTCTTCCAAAGGATGCGTGTTGGATCATCGACATAGCATTATTATTATTATTATTATTATTATTATTATTATTATTATTATTATTATTATTATTTCCTTGGATTTCTGATGCATAAATATTACATTCCGGTTCCCAACCAGAAGCCTAAAGTCAAAAATGGCGTTATGAGATTTTCTACCGATCGTTTTTGAAAAAAATCCTAAAGTCGCTCACATTATTGTTGTGGCGAATCTTTGACGCCATGTTGTTGCGGCCTTGTCAGGGACCGGAAGTAAAACACGGAAACAAGAAGGTTGGTTCCAACAGTGTATTAGTATAACAGAACATTATACAAATAAGAGTGTTAGTAATCAGCAAATAGAAGTGTAGTCCGAACTGTATAGCTACGCTACGTCTCGACTGCCTTACGACTGTTTCTAAACTGCCTCACAGCTGCATCCCCGGAAGTCACTAAGGTTATTATTTATTCAGGGAGAAATAGTCCATTCCTATAAATTGAGCACCATAACAATTATACATAGATAAAGCTGTTTAGAATGTGTAAACTCTACTTGTGAGTACAATTGTTTTTTTTTATAATTCTTTAAGGCGTGGGCTACCAGGGATTTATTCAATGATTCTATCGGAAATTTTTCCTAACAATCCGAGTGCTCTAACTACAACTGGAGTTACTGATGTCCTCATGTGCCAGAGCTTTTAGATTTTCACTTCAAGATCCTTGTAACTTCATAGTTTTTTGAACATATTAAAGCATACATTACAGTCTACAGGGATAGCCATGTCAATAAGAAAGCAGGTTCTGTTTTTGTGGCCTTTCATTACGATGTCATTCATGATTAGCTATGTTTACCTCGTCTGTTTGCATTAAAGGCTTTTTTAAAGATCTACGAAAGAACTTTACAATATGCAGAATTATTATTGAAAATTTGTGTATTTAGGCAGCAAATTTTCTTGTAAACATGTCAGATTAAATAAATTGCAAACATGTTTGCTTATTTTTAATAAAATCCGTTCATACTCACAGATAACCTTTCGCGTATTACAATCAAAAGATGTCAGGAATGAGCTGTAACGTTGACAGATGTTATATTCATTCATTTCTAAAGGTACCTAATTACTTTCACCCTCTTTCTGAGATAATCTTCTGGGGTGCTAGTTAGGGTAACAAATGTAACCGGTAAACTTTGTTGCTAAAAATTATTACACATTTTTTCAGCTTTAAATATGTTGGATTTACAACATCTACATTACCTAGACGTCTTACATTACATTTGTCTTACAATTCATCCATTTATAGACATCTGCAACAGCAGTCCTGTCTACATTCAAAATATAAAAAAATAATGATCGATAATACAACTATTCTATACCAAGAAAACAACAAAGGCAAACTACAGATTCTCGAAGCAATATTTATTAAAACACTTAAGCCGTTATTTAATTGAATCAGCTATGATTACCGTAGTAATGTTCTAAAATGTTTGTAAAAAGAACAGTTTTTCATGCTTTAACGCGTGCATGACCATGACATTAGAGAATATAAAAAATATTCCATTTTGGATAATTTTCATGTTCTAGTGAACAACAAGCAATTTGTCTACTGTTATATTTGAAGCAAGAAGGAAATTTACAGTAATTTTTAGCAACACGGTTTTCCGGTTATTTTTTCTTACTATAACTCACACCTCTGAAGATGATATTGGAAGGAGATTGAAAGTACTTGGGAATATGGAGAAATGAATAATAAATTCATCTGTCTTCAGTCATAATGTGAAAGATTATCTATGAGTATAAACAGATTTTATTAAAAATAAGCGAACACAATGTTTGCAATTTATTTAATCTGACACACACATATATACATATAGTTGACGGCTTAATATTCTCGAGGCAATATTTATTAAAACACTTAAGCCGTCAATTAATTGAATTAGCTATGAATACTGTAGTAATGTTCTAAAATATTTGTAAAAAGAACACTTTTTTCATGTTTGTTTTCAGGTTCACCCGGAGTCAAAACACTATGAAAGTTTCCGATAGACTCATTGAATAAATCCCTGGTAGGATTTTATAGGAATGGACTATTCCTCCCTGAATAAATAATAACCTTAGTGACTTCCGGGGATGCAGCTGTGAGGCAGTCTAGAAACAGTCGTAAGGCAATCGAGACGTAGCGTAGCTATACAGCCTTAAAGAATTATATATAAAAAAGAACAATTGTACTCACAAGTACAGCTTACACATTCTAAACAGCTTTATCTATGTATAATTGTTATGGTGCTCAATTTATAGGAATGGACTATTCCTCCCTGACATTACAGCATATAAAAAATTCCATTTTGGATAATTTTCACGTTCTAATAAACGCTTGTAATTTGTCAACCATTATATTTGATTATCTGTATTATCTTTCAAGTTTAATCTTTCAAGCTCATTTCTTACAGTTTATTTCTATTACAAATACAAATAAAGTTAAATATTTTTTTAAGTGCACACGGATTTGAAACTGCACCCTTCCGGTAGTTGTTTTTGTTTGCTGAGGCAGCACTTAGAGACAAAATCCAAAAATGCATGTGATTCGATTTACGATTCATGGGTAAAAAAAAGATTCTTCTGAGAAAGCTTTTTTCTATGTAGAAAGAGTTTGAGATTAAGTTTTGTTTTGTTTTTTTTTTAACGGCGAATCAATCTCTGTGTGTTATGTTATGCCAAAAAGCTAGGGTTTTAAGATATATTTTTTTGATATTCGGTTATAGTGAGAAGGTTGATTTAGTAAGATTTTAATGAAATTTATTTTGTTTTTATTATTTTTTATTTTAGAAAACTGAAAATGTCTTCTAGCTTTGTATTAAAAATGTTTTGCTGAGAATATTTTTTCCTTCAAAAATGTATAATGGTAATATTTTTTTCTTCAAAAATGTATTGTTGGTAATATCTTTTCTTCAAAAATATATTTTTTTTTTTAAAAAAAGTCCATTTTTATGTATATATTTCTATAAAAGTGTATTTTTATACATTCATAGTGTTTTGATTCCGGGTCAGGGTGAACTTGAGAACAAACAGCAATTAAGTGCTGGCTCCATGTTCCTCATAACCTCCCAATCAGAGGCCTTGCTGCCGGATGTAGTTTACCGTCATGCCCAGGAACCTATGCAGAAAGAAAAAGAAAAAGAGAATATCATGGACGGAACATGTGAGCAACGATGAAGACTAAGAGAAATGGGAAAAAAAAGACATTTATAATTATAATCAGAAAGTCACAGTCAAAATTCTGAGAGCCCATATTAAGTAAAGATCTACCAAGTCCTGAGTATGACGATAAATCTTTGCTTTCTAAAAGAATAAATGGTAACAATTGACTGTCAAAAGGTATACGATTTCTCTGTCCAAACTGACCCTTAAGTGAAACAAGACAGCAAGATATAAAATGATCTGATAGGAAAATTTCTACAGATATTTTAGTATCGTAGAACTCGCGACGAGCTTATTCAAACATCATCTGAAGAATTAAGATTTATCAGAATATTATAACTGGATACCATGACTTAGTAAAATGGTTAGAAAGCTTGTCCCGCAAGAACAATTATGTCTGAGTAGTGAGTTTGATACTCATGTGTGTCCCGTACTTTCAGTCTTGTGCCACATCTAAGCAAACTTTATATATATTGTGGTGCAGTGGATATCATCTCGGAAGGAGAAACTGGGGAGCCGAGTTTGAATTCCAGTTGAATTCCTTGCATTCATTTATGCACAAATACTCTTGGCAAAGGTATTAATCCGTCTCCTCCCTCCAGTTATGGGTTAAATAATAGGATAGATTGGGTTATATAGCCTTGGTAGGCAACAAGTCTACAGCAGAAAGCAATGGCAACCTACTGCGGAATAATCTTCTGCCCTATCAGTCATGTCTCTTTCGAGACATGATCGCCCAAAAGTGTGTATGACGTATGGCACACGACTGACTAAATCTAAGTTGTGAGTTCTATCCTAACTTGGTTCCCTATAATTTGAGGCCTTGTGTCACATCTAGGCTAGGATTAGAAAATCAATATCAGTATATTAAAAAAAGAAAATCATTAAATTATATGGGTCTTTCTATTAATGACGAGTGTACCCCTGGCGTCAAATATGACGGCAAAATATTTCAGAGGATTATTACCATTTTTCTCACAGGTTATTCCACCTGAGCATGACAGGAAGGAATATATATATAAAGCTTTTTAATCATTTCACCCCAAGCAAAGCATTGCACTGCCACTGTAGCGCAGGGGTTACATAGAGGAAAGTGATGAGAAAGAGGGGTGAGGGGTTACATAAGGGAAAGTGATGAAAAAGAGTGGTTAGGGGGTTACATAGAGGAAAGTGATGAGAAAGAGTGGTTAGGGGCTTACATAGAGGAAAGGGATTAAAAAATGGTTAGGGGGTTACATAGGGGAAAGTGATGAGAAAGAGTGGTTAGTGTTTTACATAGGGGAAAGTGATGAGAAAGAGTGATTAGGGGGTTACCTAGGGGAAAGTGATGAGAAAGAATGGTTACGAGGTTATATAGATGAAATTGAAGGGAAAGAGTTGTTAGGGGGTTACATAGAGGAAAGTGATGAGAAAGAGTGGTTAGAGGTTTAAAAAGTGGGGAAAGTGATGAGAAAGAGTGGCTATGGGGGTTGCATAGGGGAAAGTGATGAGAAAGAATGGTTAGGGGGTTACATCGGGGAAAGTGATGAGAAAGAATGGTTAGGTGCTTACATAGCGGAAAGTGATGAGGAATAGTGGTTTGGGGGTTGTATAGAGGAAAGTGATGAGAAAGTGTGGCTGGGTGTTACATAGAGGAAATTGATGAAAAAGATTTGTTATAGATAGGAAATACTGTCAGATACAACAATGTTTGTGTTTAATCATTAGCCGTTCTAAAAATCGTATTTTGGATTCAGTTTCAGGTAAAAATAAAGACGAAAATTGTGTAACATTTGTATACCTTTTTATTATCATTTTATTATGTTGGACAATTTTTTCTTTATTTTCACCTGAAATTATAGCCAAAATACGATGCTTAGAACGGCTCATGATTAAGCATAATAGACATTCTATTTTTGGCTTTATTTTTATTTTTATTTTCATTTTTGTTTTTTACCTAATTTGTCAGTGATTATTTTTCTTATGTGCTTGTTAGTTATATGCATGTTATGTAATTTAGGTTTTATCCATTTTCTAATGTGAATAATTTACAATGTCTACATATGACATGAATTTCGTTGCGTTTATTTAATAAATTTTTATTCTTTAATGGATCTAATAATAAATAGTTTTTCATATAAGCATAAATAACATGGTTCATTTAAGGACTTACATGTTTTAGCTTCTTTTAGGATTTTCCACTTTATTTTGGGTGTTTTTTTTTGTTCCCTTTAAGTACCAATGAGATCTCGATAGGGATGTTCTATTTTTGTATTTGCTATAATTAAATGAAAAGTGTGCTGGTAAATTCTCTGCTTTAGAGTGTTTTTAGTACTCCCTATATAGACTTTTATATTGTTTGGGTTTTCCTTCGTTGATATTTTGCATTGATAGATTATCGATTCCGTCAAACACCTGCTTTTTAGCGGACATTTTATGGGGTTTTTACAATTACATTTTTTCTTGTCTACATTGTTATTTTCTGTTGTCTGGTTATTTTTATTGGTTTTGTTGAATTTTTAAAAAATATTATTATTGTGTTTTTTATAATTTTTTCTAGATTATTCATACAGCTGTAACTTAATTTTATAGTGTTTTTATTAAAGATCTTACTTAGTGGATTTTTCTCCGGGAAGTATTTCTTAATTAACTTGAGGAATTTCCTTCCCAACCTACCATTAGTCATCTGGTTGTAAGCGGGTGTGTACCAGATGATTTTCCTATTCCTATTTTTTCTTCGAGGATTGCGTTTCTTGTTTACATATTTAATATTTGGGTTTATGTATCCACTATTTTTCAATGCAGTATTATAAAAATCGCTATGTTTATTGAACACTTCCTCATTCGCCGAGTTTCTACTAATTCTGTATTCTATTGGTGAGGGTATATGCTTGAAGATAGAAGGAGGGTGGTTAGATCTTGGGTGGATGTATAAAGGGTTTGTGTTTGGTATTTTTTTATGGTTGGTGTATATTTTTCTCTAGATCCAAAGTTACATCGAGGAAATCTACTTTTTTATCTTAGCTTTAACTGTTGCTTTTAAATTGAGATTTTTAAACTCCTTGTGTATCATTTTTCTAACCCTGTCTATTTTGAAGTTTGTCGTATTTCTCATTACTATAAGTCCGTCATCTCTATAAAGTCCAATGTCTTTAGTGTTTACTTCCTTATAGGCTGTGAGATTATATAATATTAATAATCCTACCAGATTTGAAGATTCTGCAGAATCCATCGAACCCATCGTAATATCAAAATTGTTCTCGGAATTACTTTTTTTCCATTGTTCTTCCTTGTGGATGAGCACAGATGTCTTGGCACTCATTATTTTTGTTAAAATAAAAATAAAAATAAAAATAAAATAAAAATAAAGCCAAAAATAGAATAAGTTAGTTTTCCTTTTTTTTAAAATAATTCCCCCCTTTGTATCAGGATAATAAACTTTACAGCAAATTGATTGATGGAGCAAAAAAATAGCAGTTCGAGGTTTTTTTGGAAAAAATCTTTTCTTTAACAAATAGACTAAAGGGGACGAGAAAGGAGATTGGTACTACTAAAAAGGAATATCACATCAAATGTAATAAAACTGAAGGGAAAATGATAAGATCAGATAAATGCGAAGGAAAACAGACAAGAGAAAAATAGGATCAAGGAAAAAGAAAAAAGAGGAGGAAAAAGGTTAGTTAGCACAGAAATTCTTCGGGGTCAAACCCCAAAGTGAATCTCCATTTTGATTAGCCACACAAACACACACAAAAAAAAATAACACCCACATACATTCACAGTAAACCGAAAGTATTTGTCATTTAAATGTAAATCATCTGCACAACCACACCAACATTGCCTGATGATGAGAATTAATCTCGAAACATAGAAATTTCCATGTCGCAATGTAAAATTCACATAACTATATATATATATATATATATTCAACTGTCTTTATTATAATAGAGAGGAAGAAAGTAATACAAATCAAATAATAATATTGGCTGTAGTGTTATCCAGTGTTTATATTTGATACTGTACATGTCTGGGTGTACTCAAGAATTGCTAGCATTTGTTCGCTAAGAAAAGAAAATACCTTCCAGTCAGACTTCATGATAAATGGGACATACGCAGAGCAAATATTATCAATACATCTTTTTTCAACAATGTTTTAATCTCAAGTATTATTCCTTTTGGCGTAGTTAATAGCAGACCTTTATGTTGTTGTCTTGTTATTGATCCGGCCTTGTACGAAAGCATCCATACGAAGCGAGCGGACGTCAAGGGCGATACACAAAATACGGGCTTTACTAGTTAAAATGTAATTCCCCCAATATAAACAAAGAATCAAAATAAAGCAATAAAAGAATTTATTCTTGTTTTGTTATTTGGAACTTTGAACGCTCGAAAATAAATCAGTTTCAATGGCGGTTTTGAAAGCTTCCTTTGTTATAGTCTTGGGAAATACTTTGAAAAAATAACGAACATATTTTATTGTAGGTCAGGGTCAATTAACCATGAAAATAAAGAGGGAAGACATGCATTGATTTATTAGGTGAAGCCTCTCAACCAGTTAGTCTCTGGGGTAGTTCAATTCAGGAAATACACTCTCATTATCGACTTGGACATGCAGGTGGTAGAGATTCAAAACTAGAAATCAGCAACACGAGTTCGAATTCCGAATAAGATCATTACATTTATATTTGGACAAATACCATTGTAGGATGTGCGCTGGATAAATCAGGGTGCCGAGTTCGAATTCCAGTTGAATTCATTGCATTCACTTACGCGCAAATAACCTTGGGAAAGGTATTAATCCGTCTCTTCCTTCCGGTTATTGGTTAAATAACAGGACAGATTGGGTTCTATAGCCTTGGCTGGCAACCAGTCTACCGCAGAAAGCAATGCCTACCTACTGCGGGATAATCTTCTACCCAGTCAGTTATGTCCATTTCGAGACATGATCGCCCAAGCGTGTTTCACCGATGGCAGTTAACTGACTGACTGAATATGATAGTAGGAATCATGATTAAGGCTTCTACTGGGCATAACGTGGGGGATCGGTTTCCTATTGTAATAAAATAATTAAATGATCCCCCATTAATTACTTCTTAATGATATAATACATCTCCCCCTCTTCTAGCTATGAGTCAAATAACTGCACAGATTGGGTTCTACAGCCTTGGCTGGCAACCAGTCTACTGCAGAAAGCAATGGCAACCTACTACGGGAAAATCTCTTGTCCAGTCAGTTATGTCCCTTTCGAGACATGATCGCCCAAGCGTGTTTCACGTATGGCACTTAAATGACTGACCATTGCAAAATGTGTGAATTCATCTCACGTTTTCTCAGCTGTGTGTTATATTGCAGAGTAACCTGGATCTAATGCCTTGGTTGGGAACCACTATTAAAAAAAAATGACACCTTTGAATTAAAAACCGTATAATATATTTTTTTATCCCGTTACTCCTTAGGAAAGTTATACTTAACATCGTGGATGTGCGTTGTGGTGCAGTGGATATCGACTCGGATCGACGAATCGGGGAGCCGAGTTCGAATTCCAGTTGACTTCCTTGCCTTCACTTACGCACAAATAACCTTGGGAAAAGTATTAATCCGTCACTTCCCTCCAGTTATGGGTTAAGAAATAGGACATATTGGGTACTATAGCCTTGGCTGGCAACCAGTCTACAACAAAGAGCAATGGCAACCAACTGCGCGATAATGTTCTGCCCAGTGAATCATCTCTCTTTCGAGACATGATCGCCCAAAACGAGTATCACGTATGGCACTTAAGTGACTGACTTTCAACAATAGTTGAAAACGTGATTAAGGCTTTTACTGGGCATAAAGTGGGTGATCTGTTTTATATTGTCATGAAGTAATAAACTTATCCCTACTAATTACAACTCAATAATATAATACATCTCTTCCCCGTCTAGCTATGAGTCAAAATTATAGTCTTGGCTGGCAATCAGTCTACCGCAGAAAGCAATGGCAACCTACTGCGGGATAACCTTCTGCTCAGACAGTCATGACTCTTTCAAGACATGATCGCCCAAAGCGTGTATCATGTATGGCACTTGACTGACTGAATATAATAGTTGATAACATGATTAAGGCTTTTACTAGGCATAAAGAGGGGGATCTGTTTTATATTGTTATGAAGTAATAAACTGATCCTCCACCCATTACTACTCAACAATATAATACATCTCTTCCCCGTTTAGCGATGAATCAAATTTATAGCTTTGGCTGGCAACCAGTCTACCGCAGAAAGCAATGGCAACCTACTGCAGGATAATCTTCTGTCCAGTCAGTCATGTCTCTTTCGAGACATGATCGCGCAAAGCATGTATCACGTATGGCACTTAACTGACTGACTGAATATAATAGATAAAAACATGATTAAGGCTTCTACTGCGCATAAAGTAGGGGATCAGTTTTATATTGTTATGAACTGGTCCCTACTAATTACTACTTAATGATATAATACATCTCTTCCCCCTCTAGATTGGGTTCTATAGCCTTGGCTGGCAACCTGTCTACCGCAGAAACCAATGGCAACCTACTGCGGGATAATCTTCTGCTCAGTCAGTCATGTCTCTTTCGAGATATGAAAGTTCAAAGAGTGTATCTCGTATAGCACTTAACTGACCCTTCGGGAAAGATATTAATTCGTCTCTTTTCTCTAGCTATTGGTTAAATATTAGGATTGACTGGGTTACTATAGCTTTCGTTGACAACCTACTTCGGGAAAATTTTCTGCCCAGTCAGTCACGTCTCTTTTGAGACATGAAAGCTCAAAGCGTGTATCATGTATAACACTTAACTGACCCTTCGGGAAAGATATTAATTTGTCTCTTTTCTCTAGCTATTGGTTAAATATTAGGACAGAATGGGCTCTATAGCTTTCGTTGACAACCTACTTCGGGAAAATTTTCTGCCCAGTCAGTCATGTCTCTCTCGAGTCATGATCGCCCATGCGTGTATCACGTATGGCATTTAACTGATTGATTGAGTTGCTAGGTTGTATGATAATGCTATTTTGTTGGCAATGCTTATATCAATAAGGCACGTACTTGAATTGTGACTAAGATCCGCTCAGTTTAGTTGCAACATGATCCACAGAAACAAAATGACCCACAGGTTGGCACTTTGCGTGCTGAAGAAATAGAATAACTCTGAACGGATTATCACGCTCGGGTGAGATATTACCCTGATTTGCAGTTTGCTTTCAAGTTGAAATTGTTATGACTATGATGACCAGTATCGGCTTCTAGAATGATCGAGTCACCTTGTCCTACTAAAATGTTATTTTAGGCTAATGTTCACCGATTCAGTCAGTTTAGGTGCCATACGTGATACACGCTTGGGCGATCATGTCTCGAAAGAGACATGACTGACTGGGCAGAAGATTATCCCGCAGTAGGTTGCCATTGCTTTCTGCGGTAGACTGGTTGCCGACCAAGGCTATAGAACCCAATCTGTCCTACTATTTAACCCATAACTGGAAGGAAGAGATGGATTAATACCTTTCCCAAGGGTATTTGCGCGTAAGTGAATACAATGGATTCAGCTGGAATTCGAACTCGGCTCCCCCCGGTTTCTCGTTCCGAGCCGATATCCACTGTACCACAACGCACATCCTATTCACCGATTAGAATGCTCAAAAGCCATTTAAAGTAGAGGGCTATTGAATGAAATGCATGATATGAACGAAAAAGAAATATAGAAAGAGAATATCTAATCAAAACCTATTAAGAAATGGAACTTTGTGTGTGTGTGTGTGTGTGTGTGTGTGTGTGTGTGTGTGTGTGTGTGTGTGTCCGTTACCTTTAGACTTCGAAACGGCTGAACCGATTTTCTTGAAAATTTACACAGTTTTACTATAAGCGTCTGCGAGTGTTCTTAGCTAGGTTTTGTGTCGAGGTGCCCCCGATAAATATAGAAAATCGATAATCGAAAAAATTGGGTTATAGAAGGAGTGGTCCGATTTTAATCAAACTTGATACACACATAGACAAAGACATAAGAATCGATATTCAGAAGTTTCAAGGCTGAACTTCTGACAATAGTGCAGAAAATCGATAATATATATATATATATATATATATATATATATATATATATAAAAGGCAAGATGTTTTTGTATGTGTCTGTTTATCTGCCCGTATATCTGTAATCTTTTCAGCCCTTTTATTTTAGTTTTCACTTCGGGTTTGGCTCTAAATAGGTATAATTGTAGTTCTTAGTCTCAGCCATGATACCATTTATTCAAAGGACTTATTTAGCCTTGAAAATTCAGTTTACGACGAAAAAAATTATTTGATATCGATACTAGGAAATCAAAATTTGACTTCCATCCATTCATTTTTCTTTCAGTCTACGGTTTCGCTTTAACGGGAAACAACTATTGCTTTTTAGACTTTTGTGCCAACGTCAAAAGAGTCTGAGCTCCAGGACCATGGATTAGTTTTAAAGCTTTCAATACACCCGAGCAACGCCGGGCTATACTGCTAGTTATAACGATATATAGGATAGATAATAACTGACCGTTGACTTAAAGGGTTTAAAGTTTTAGTGTTGAGGGAAGAAATCACGTGGAAGTGTATCCCCTAAAATAGCTCTTCTGGGGAAAAGGCTGTCAGTGCGTAATTTCTATTTTGGCGAAAATACGGCTCTTAAGAGAGTACTGGATTGATACGTGCTGCCCGCTCTTCAATATGGCAGTGAATTTTGGACAATCACATCAAAGATGAAGGAAAAACTTGAAGCAACGGAAATGTGGTTCTACAGAAGGATGTCGCAAATATCATGGATCGAGCATGTGAGCAATGATGAGGTCTTGGAAATGATGGAAACAAAAAGGAAATTAATACTGAGCATCAGGAAGAGACAGCTAAAGTTCCTGGGACATGCAATGAGAAAGGAGGGCTTGGAGAACCTGATACTAACAGGCCAGATAGAGGGGAAATGAGACAGGGGAAAGCAGCGGATAACATATTTCAGGGGCTTATCAGGTGGATGATGGAACGAGGGTTGCATGGTGTAACGGTAGAAGGTGTGCTAAGAACCACCAGGGATAGGAAGACGTGGAAAGCCATGAACGCCTACGTCCTGAAAGGACAGGCCACATAGAAGTAGATATATGGCAACTGCTTATACGAAATAATAATGTGGATATAAAATGGGGGGGGGGGTCAAATCTATACTATAATCAATATATAAACTGATCCCTTATTTTGTGGCCGTGCTAGTTTTTACACATTTATATTCTAGATTTATAGGCTTGATCTACTGGATGATGGTTTTGGAAATGATGGAAACAAAAAGGAAATTAATACTAAGCATCAGGAAGAGACAGCTGAAGTTCCTGGGACACGCAATGAGGGAGGAGGGCTTGGAGAATGTGATACTAACAGGCCAGATAGAGGGAAAAAGAGACAGGGGAAAGCAACGGATAACATATTTGAAGGACCTGATCAGGTGGATGACGGAACGAGGATTGTATGGTGTAACAGGAGAAGGCGTGCTCAGAGCCACCAGTGATAAGGAAACGTAGAAGGGTATGATCGCTTACGTCCTGAAGGAACAAGGCATATAGAATAAAAACTGATTGACTGATACAGCAATAAACATTGACTAGTTGTGTTCTCAAAAGATGTACAGAGAGAGTTGAAAACCCAATGTCCTGTCAACATCATTGTGTTTGGAGTGATAACTAGTGACAGCGATATTATTCTTTCGTTCATCTTCCCACATGGACACTGACACTTGAAGAGGTAGTGGTGCCCTAAGGCAAGAGTGTAGCGATTGGAAGACCCTACGCCTGGCAGCAGGACTCTGTACCATGGCTGTTAAAAAATTTCTGCAAGCACATCACTCCGTACACCCGACCACATAACTCCTCTGACTTCAAACCCCTTAATTCAAACTGCACCCGACGCATAACAAGCGAGACCAACAAAACTCTTTTTAAAACCAAAGATGAACCGCAGGTAAAAATTATGACAGCATTCACCAACTTAAACAAGGAATCCGTCCAGAAGAATTGCAAAGATTCCTAAATCATCTAGAGTCCATGCTTGACACCAATGGTGATTTTATGGAATAAATTTACTTTTTAGTATTTCATATATTTTTCTAGAATGTTTGTAAATATACATTTTAAAATGTTTTACGTCAATAAGACTATTCATCTGTGGTACGCTCATATATATATATATATATATATATATATATATATATATATATATTTAGTATATCGAGGCAGCAAGTAATTTTCTAGACATATGCTATTAAATATAAGAGACAATGAATGTCTATTATGTTTAATCATGAGCCATTCTAAACGTCGTATTTTTGCTTTAATTTCAGTTGAAAATAAAGACAAAAATTCTCCAACATTTGGATAATTATTTATTGGTTTTCTTCTAAGCTTTCGGCTCACATGAGCCATCTTCAGAGAGGTAGTTTAAACTGAAATATTATAAAATCCACCATCACCGACGATATTATTTTGTGTCGACATAAAACTCCGCTTGGCAACGGCAATAGTTACCAAAAATAATAAACGCATTTCTTAAGTTTGCGATGCGGTTTTATGACGTCACACCGCGGAATAGCGCGAAATGACAACAAAACCATCTAGTCAAATGCAATGTAATATGTTATTTCCTGTTTTAAAGTTGATTGAGTGTTGGTTGTTTTGATTTGATGATCTCTCTCTCTCTCTCTCTCTCTCTCTATATATATATATATATATATATTTATATATATATATATATATATATATTCTAATTATTTGAGTGTTGGTTGTTTTGATTTGATATATTATTTGAAACTTTCTTCCCTCTTTCCACCTTTCTTTTCTTTCTTTCTCCTCTTTCCCCTCATATTTATTGTCATTTATTTATTTGTTTATTTGTAATTTTATATTTATTATTATTATTTTTATTGTTATCCCTCTTTTCATTTTAAGAAAAGACTCATTCCGGCAGAAATTTTGTACCAGATGAAGGAAATATTGGAAGGTCTGATGATATGAGTAATCGCATTACAGATTCTTCTTTTCGAGCCTGTCGAGAACACTGAAACGAACAACAGGGGTGCCTGACCATATATGACAACAGTATTCCATGCACGGTCGGATGGTTGATGTGTATATGTGCAAGATGGATTCAGGCGGAAAAAAACGTCCTGGCCCGAAACAGTGACCCAATCTTTCTAGCAGTGGATTTAGCTATTGACTCAATGTAATGATTCTACTTGAGGTCTGAAGATAGGGTAAGGCCGAGAAGGCGCTGTGGATTGCTTTCAAGGAGACTCCCTTGACCCATGCTTATCGATGGCAGGAGAGATTGCTGTGATGATTGACAGATAGAAGTTTCGTTTTAGAAGCATTGATATTTACTAGCCACTTTTTAATCCAGCCCACCACTGAGTGTAGATCCTTCTCAAAATCAGCAGCGAGGTTATGTTTGTCCGCCAGATTTCTTACTGATGCAGGAGTAAATGGTGGTATCATGTGAGATTGTTAAAATATCGGTGGACATTGTCAAATATCGCATCTTTCCTTTCCTTTCCTTTTCTTAAATAGCGCTCTTCTCATAGCTGTTGAAAAATATTGGAAGAGTTTTGTTGACCATTCTATCCTGCACATTTATAAATCTACCATCCGCCCGTGCATTGAAAACTGTTGCCATATCTGGTCGGGTGCCCCTGCTATTCTCCTTGGGCTTCTCGACAAGGTACAGCGGAGTGTCTGTAATGTGATCGATACTGACTTGGCAGACCGCTTGCAGTCTCTCTCTCACCGGTGCGACGTGGCTTCCCTGTGTCTCTTCTATAAATACTTCCATGGCTTCTGCTCCGATGAACTTAGATCACTGGTGTCCCCTAGGTTCGGATTTGCACGAGATACTAGATTGGCAAGTAGATCCCACCCTTTTACAGTGAAACCGATGAAATGCAAAAGAAACTTCTACTCCAACAGTTTCTTTTCTTGTACTTCCTGACTGTGTAATTCCCTTCCACATGACTGCTTCCCCGACGGCTACAATCTCCAGGAGTTTAAATGTAAGGTCAATAAACACCTCCTAACACAATAACTCGCTTCCATTCTTTCAAACACTCTTCCCATCCTCCCAACTACCTATCACCCCCCTTCTGACATTTCCTATATCTAGCCACACTTTTTATTTACCTTCCCCTATGTAGCCCCAAGCGCAATAGTGGCAGTGGAATGCCTTGCTTGGGGTGAAAACATTTGTTGTTATTTTTCATTATAATTAGATTTCTGCTCTGGTCGCATTACCTACCAAGTCTGCAAGGAGAGATAAGGCAGGTAGTGGTGTGTTGTTAAGACTCCATTTCATGTTTTTTTCATATCTCCCTAACGTTACATAAACAAAGTACTCCTTAGTGTGTGAACAGTACTTAACTTTTTTGTATGTCTCTTAAGCTGGGGTTTCCAGGGATTCTTTCAATGTGTTGTTTTGTTCCATTTTTTATCATTCCAAGTGTACCTACTATCACTGGGACGACTCTTGTTTTCAATTTTCACATTTTTTCTATTTCAATTTCCAGGTCTTTATATTTTGATAGTTTTTCGAATTTCATTGGTTGCTATGTAACAATCCGCTGGACAAGCCATATCAATTAATAAGCAAGTTCTTTTTCTTTTTGGTTTTTAACAATAATGTCCGGCCTATTTGCTTCAATGTTTTGGCTGTGTAGATGCCGTAATTCCATAAATCTATTTCTGTAACCGGTGCTGGGTGATGCTCATACCAGTGTTTGTTTACATATATTCTATAGTGTTTTATTATTATTATTATTATTATTATTATTATTATTATTATTATTATTATTATTATTAAGTTTGATGTTGAGTTTGAGTTTTGGTTTACGGTATATCAACCTCTGTGGGTTATTTAATGCCGAAAAGATAGACTTTAAAGATATTTTTTTAATGTTCGGTTGTAGTAAGAATGTTGATTTAATCAAATTTTGATGAAAAAAAAATATTTTTATTTTATTTTAGTAAACTGAAGATGTCTTCTAGTTTTGTATTAAAAAATGTATTGCTGGTAATAATTTTTTTTTCTTCAAAAATGTATGATGGCAATGATTTTTTTCTTCAAAAAATGTATTATTGGTGATATTTTTCATTTTAAAAATGTATATTTTTCTATAAAAGTCTATTTATATATATATGTATTTCTATAAAAGTGTATTTTTATACTTTCATAGTGTTTTAATCCCAGTTTGGGGGTTAACTATTTTCCCATAGCTGGGACCCTAACAGGTGCTAACACTCCAGGTCAAGGTGGACCTGAGAACAACAGCAATTAAGAGGTGGTTCTATGCTCCTCACTACCTTTCAATCAGAGGCCTTGCTGCCAGATGCAGTTTACCATCATACCCAGGACCTATTATTATTAATATCAATATGCTACCCTATTGAGTCACTATTTGAGGAAGCATTTTACCGGGAGTCTCTTTCACAAAAGAAGCAATTCCCAAGAAGCTGTCTGAGTGTAACTAACTTGTTTCTGATAGAATACAAGTGGAAATGGGATAATTCCCATTAGTGTACGTGGTATGTTCCCATTGTAATGATTAGAACGGAGCTAGTCAGGACACATGCTATTAAAATAGAGACAGAACAGCCTGAAGACATTCCTATCAATTGTACCTCTTAATAAGCTGGGCCCTTTCACTATCCATCTTTTTGCCATTTAAATACAAAAGCTCGTTAAGTATGCTACTCGCTGATTTCCTCTGTCCCTGTAAACTTCAGTATATCTTGTGAGTGTCAAATTCTCTCAGCTCTCTTTCCTTTAGGACAGGGAGCGATTCAGTCGGGCCTCGGTTTACGGACTGAGGCTCTGCTGAGAAAAAATACACAAGCTCTCTGGCCTCGGGCAGTGTTCAACTCAGTCGCGGCTTCGTCTAAGTAGAAAAACTCGGATGAGAAGAAAAGACAGGTGTAGTGCTCGAAATCGCGCATTCGAGGGTTAGGCAAATTTTGCATATTGGTTTAAGTGTCTGCGTTCAAATTCTCCACCTAAAATCAAACATAGTGTCGCATCTCGTTTCAACGAGTTTCCGCAATCCAGTTTCGCAAAGAAACCCCGACCTTGTATCATATCCCGTCTCAGTCGGGGGATTTGGCTGTGAAGGACACGCATGCTCTATGCCTTAGGGTAGAATTAAACTCAGTCGAGTTTCCGTCTACGGACTAAACTTCGGCTCTGAAAAATAGACTGTCCAAACTGCATAAGCGGAACTGAGCAAATTTTGACGCTTGGCGCGGGTGCCATAGCTCGAATTACCCTCACAAATCCCAAGATTGTGTAACATCCCCCCCCCCCCGTTGGTGGTCTCAGGGTTCTGCGCGGACCTGTCTTCTATCTGTAGAAAAGGGGTTTTATGGTGGAAAATATTTAATCACCTACGACGCCGCGTGAGCATTTTTTAACAATTTCGGACCTAGAATGTAAAGACTGTAAGCTCCTGCATATATATGACAGTAGCACTCCATTTTTGTGCGCTTCTAATGCTGGTACAGGACAGTCTAAGGAGTAAGGTACTTCCTGGCATCATTCGCTCGAGCCCATGTGTAGTAGCAACAATGTAAACAAAATTAGTCTGTAAAGTACAAAACGCGACAAGAAAACGTTTTCCACTTTGTTATTCATTTTTCCCCAATTATGTACCTGATATATAAAATTGTATATACCGTTACCCCATGTGTATATATATATATATATATATATATATCATCTCCCAGCATTGTAAGTAATTTATTTTGCCTTGTCCTTTTCCTTAATTCCCTTAAAATTAAAGCCAACGAGAACCCTTGATAAGAGTTGGCCGAAAGGTTCCTCGGGTTTGGGTTTAAATAATATGATGTCTGTTCTTTTTAAGATGTTCAAATACATCTGTTTCAGTCAATCAGTTAAGTTCTATGCGTGATATAAGCTTTGGGTGATCATGTCTCGAAAAAGACATCACTAACTGGGTAGAAGATTATCCTGCAGTAGTAGGTTGCCATTGGTTTTTTCGGTAGACTGGTTGCCAGCCATGGCTATTGAACCCAATCTGTCCTATAACTGGAGGGAAGAGACGGCTTAGTACCTTTATTAAGGGTATTTGTGCAAAAGTGAATGCAAGGAATTCAACAGGAATTCGAACTCAGCTCACCAATTTATCGTTCCGAATCAATATCCACTGCACTAGAACGTACATCTGTTTACTGGTCTAATTTAAATCTTACCTGTAACTATATATATTCAACCCATAACTGGAGGGAGAAGAGATGGGTTCATACCTCTCCCAAGGGTATCAATGCATAAGTGAATGTAAAGGAATTAAATTGGAATTCGAACTTGGCTCTCCGATTTCTCATTCCGAGCTGATTCCATTGCACCACTGCACCGAATATTATGCAATTAAAATAAATATTCAGGAAATCATTTCGCACCAGGGGGAGCGACTTATTGACCCCCCCCCCCTCGTCCTACTTATGGAGGCTCAAACTCACGCCTTTTTCCTAAGTTGTATATTTATATATTTTTACGTGTGAATCTTTCAATGTTTATTTTCGCAACCATTATATAACAATATACGCAGTTATCCTCTTGGGATTGATTGACTTGTTGCTAACAAGAACAGAATAACGCCTTCCTTTATTTCTAGAAGAATTTGTATATTAATACAAGTTTACCAATGCTGTCAATAAATTATTTTGTTCATTTCTTACTGTACTAGTTTGTTTTTTTTGTAGGGGGGGAGGGGTTAATATATTTCCCCCGTTGCTATATTATATTAATTAGGCAGGGGTCATTTTATTGATTAATAACAATAAATTATAGAAATATCAATCTCCCACTTCATACCAAATAGAATTTCACATAAAGATGTAATATATATATATATATATATCAATTAGATATATATATAAATTAGAGAAATTTTTCAAAATTCAACAGTGTCGAATGTACATTCGACATAGGATCTCTAATAGAGATTCTACGACACATCAGCGACATTGTTTATTTCCAAATGGCGAAGGCCCTGGGGTAGAGTGTGGAGGGGTTTTAGGTTAACAACGGTCACAAAGTGGAAAAGGACAGAGCTGGTAGTCGCGGGGTTACAGTGTGTTGAAACGGTATATTTAGGAAGGGGAGGAATAGGAGTTCATATTTTATAAAGATAGACAACTAAATGAGTTAAATTACTTTTTTAAGGTTAAGATTTTGGGCTATATATATATATATATATATATATATATATATATATATATATATACACAAGTATGGGTGGAATAATATTCCTTGTCTAAAGAAACACTATTTTTAAAAAAGTGCTCAGTACAAACTAGAGCTAATAATATTTATTCTGAAATTATAACATGTATAAGTTACAATATCACTACAAAAGTAGCTATTTTGTTTCTACATTTCTTGTGTCTTGTCAAGTGATGTGGTTTATTTTAAATTGAATGGTTTTAAAAGGTTAAAAACAAGCAAGACCCCTTTAATCAGGGAGGCATTTTTGTATGTACAATGTAGACCAATCAAAGTAAAGCAACTTCTAATTTGGAGAATATCTGGACAGACTTAAAATTAATCTTGGTGGGCATTGGTATTAATATTTGATTAAATTGAGATCAGCATTATTAATTAACTATTATATCTACTTTATTTTTGTTGCGAAATTTAAAAAAAAAATTCTTTAAAAATTTAGTAGATTTCGAAGGTTATTCATATATTTGAAGTGATATGTGGTATAATGAATAGAGACGAGGACCGGGAACGGAGCACGTGTGTATTTATTTGTTGCGGGTAGTTACATAGAGTACGAGCTATATCTCGTTTCGTACTAAGTCTGCATGCATAGACTTAGCATTGTTTTCGTATCATAACATCCCCCCTGTTTAGTTATGTGTTAGTGTTTATTTTAGTCCATGTGTTAGTGTTTATTTTAGTCCTTGAATCGTGCTGGGGTTTTTATGGCCCGTCCAGATCGAGTACGAGTGGGACTTTTTGGGATTGGGTCTTCTTGTGTGCTTTTTGTGTTATTGTGGTGCGTGATAGTTTGTTTCTGTCCACTGTGTATGTGGGCTTGTCCCGTGCTCTGTGTTGTAGGTGTAGGGCTGTCGAAGTGGACTTTTTTTTATTGTAGTCCGTATTGGTACAGAACGAAGGTGGGCTCTGTTGCGGCGAAGTCTGTTCCCGTTTGGAGTCCGTACAATGTAGCTCCTTGGGTTGTCCTCGTCCTTCCAAACAACTGTCCCGGGGTACCATAGCTTGTCTGCTTGGTTTACTATGGTTACATGTTGGCCTGGGTATAGTGGTGGTAGGTCTATGGTTTGCATCCTACCATCATGGGTTTTCTTCATTTCTTCGGACCTTTCCTCTAATCTTTGTCGGTACTCTTCCTTTCCAGGCTCTACTCGGATGGGTAGCGTCGTGGGTATAGCTCGTCCAAATAGTAGTTCAGCGGGTGATGGTAGCTTGCTATCTATTGGAGTTGCTCTGATCTGCAGTAGTGCAAGTTGTATGTCACCCTTGCTTTTCAAGCATTTCTTCATTACTGATTTGACATGCCGTACATGTCTCTCAATGAACCCGTTGCTTCTTGCGAAGCGTGGTGAACTGGTGATATGTCTGATACCCCATGAAGTAATGAAGTTCTGGAAAGCTTGTCCGGTGAATTGTGGTCCATTGTCCGTCATGATTTGGTCAGGTCGTCCGAATAAAGATGCGTAGCTCTTGATTTTGTCGGCTACTGCTTTGCTGGATATTGGTGTAGGCATTTCATCAACCACTGGGTATTTTGAGTACCTGTCCACAGTGAGGAGGTATTGGCGTCCATTTACTTCAAACAGGTCGGTTGTGATGGGATATTATGTGGCTCAATTGGTTCACACCTGTTTGCATCTTGGTGTTCCTGGCAAAGCGAACATGACTGGCACATTTTTTCAATGTCCTTATTTATGTTTGGCCAGTATACACTCTCTCTTGCGAGTCGACGGGTTTTCTCAATGCCTTGGTGGGCTTCATGGAGTTGCTCAACATCACGGATAGGTGTATGAGGTATTCTTGGTGTTGCGCTCTTTATAGCGTCAACGTTTATCGTGATGAGGTTGAGCTGTTCGCTTGTAGGTAGACCTACAACGGCTGTTCCTGGAACATCTACCACATAAAATGTGGCATCTATCCATTTGGAATCTTTGTGTTGGCATGGGATGTTGATGGTTCCTGCGCAGGCGATTGTGTCGCCACTATAGGAAGTAAGTCTTATGTGTGATGGTGGTTGTAGGATGTTTAGAGCAGCTTTGTTGGTTCCGTACATTTGTCGGAACGTTCTCATAGGAAGGGTGTTCCCTGATGCCCCAGAGTCAATCTTCAAGCGGAGTGTATGTGGTGGATTGGGTACGCGGGGAGGTTTTATGGTTAGGGTTGTATAAGCTTAATTCCTGGGCTGTTTGTCGATGCTGTCCATACATTTGTCACTTATTGTGATGGAATAGAAGTGTTTGTGATAGTTGTCACTATCACTATCAATGTCTATGTTGTCGACATTTTGGTTCCTTCTTCCACGTTCCGGTTTTCTTTTCTGACTATGGTGGCGGTTGTGGTGAGGTTGCTTTTTGTGGCTTCGGCTATGACTTCTACTCTCTCTGTGTTGTTTTGATGACCTACAGCATCTGGCCCAGTGACCCTTGTTCCCACATGCGGAGCATTCATCGTGATATGCGGGACATTGTCGTGGCTTGTGGCATGTGTCACAGTTTCTGCATTTCCTGGCCCCTATGTATGCTGTGAATCTTTTCGTTTTGTAACCCGCAGATTTGTTGCAGTTGGTTGTTTCCGGCTGAGAGGGCTTCGAATTTTCTGCCTTCGGCGAGGACGTCAGCGATCTTGTGTCCCTTGGGCTTGCTGTAAAGTTCATTCCTAAAACATCATATGGTGTGGAGGCAATTATCAGTTCAATAATCCTCTCATGCAGTTCTTCTTCGGAAAACTCGCATTTTAGTGCAAGCGTCCTGGCTCTAGTGACAAAGTCGTCTAAACTTTCATCAGGTTTTTGCCTATATTGCATTAAATGTAACCTGTGAATTCGGAAGTGCACGTTTGTGTTTATTTGTGCTTCGTAAAACTTCCATAGTTTTTGTGGTGACCGTTTCTCTTCTGCTGTCAGCCCACTGGCGTTAAGTCTCTTTAACCCTTCGTCTCCGATGCCACGGCAGATTTTCCTGGCCTGTTTTACCGTGTCCGTTATCTCCTCGTCCTCTAGGTACAATGTCATCTTTTGTTTGAATAATAATAGCACCTCGCTAAGGTCGGGGTCAAACCAATGCTTTCGGGGAGACGGGTTGCCATTTCGTTATGAAGCGTTTTGTCTCGGGTTAAGGTTGGTCTTTTTTGAAGAACGTATTTCCCTGTAGTATCAACGTGTATTAGACGGATGGGAAAAATTACACAAATTACAATTAAACTATCCAGTAGACAGTAAGTATTCGAGATGTAACAAGATTAGAGGTTTTTTTGGGTTTTTTTTTTAAAAAAAAACAAGATTTCTTTCGAATATCGGTGAAGTAAGTTTGTGTCGTACTTACAAGTGTTTGGTTGCGAGAGACAATATGGCTGGCCGGCGTCCGTAGTTGTCGTATTAATTTTTTCGGGCTGATTTAATTCTCTTTTCCTTTCCGTACAGAGTTTTGATTAGGTTTATAGATGTGTATGGGGTCAATCTTTGTTTTTGATTCGGTTTTACCGCTGCCACCATGAAGTGATATGTGGTATAATGAATAGAGACGAGGACCGGGAACGGAGCACGTGTGTATTTATTTATTGCGGGTAGTTACATAGAGTACGAGCTATATCTCGTTTCGTACTAAGTCTGCATGCATAGACTTAGCATTGTTTTCGTATCATAACAATATTAAACGAGGAAGAGAAAGAACGTATACATAAATAAACCTAGAAACATCCACACATGGAAGAATAGATGACTATATTCACAAACACTGGCAAACAGACACATATACAGATTAATACACCCACGCATATATACGTACACAAATTACAAAATTTAACCTTTATCGACCTGTCATTTTGCCCGTTAACTTTTAAACAGACTAAATTGCTACATATTGGATACAGTCAAAGCGAATTCATAACGTTACCAGCTTTGGATGAATGAAGTCGGGATAGACATAATCATATTTCAAATGCATGAACATATAAACAGAATTAAATATATACTTACGCAAAACACAAGCTAAAGTTAAATGCGTATGCATGTGCAAAACGTCATGCATATACATATCTATGCTAAGCTCCATATCATTAATATGAAGTTATGACTGTGGGCCCCAGTTGTTTAGCTCGCGTGGGCGTGTGTCTCTGCGCACGACAATAATTGTACAAGTGTTAATCTATGTCTGTATTTATATATAAAAGGTGCCACGACAACAAATATTCCTCCCAAAGTTCATCCCAACTTCTCAAAAGCTCCTCAATATACGCATCTCTGCATATATCCAGTATTTTAAATAAAAAATTAAAACAGTTTATTAGACGATAAAAAAAGCGTGAAACCCAAGACAACATCTATCTATCTATCTATCTATCTATCTATCTATCCGTACATACATAAATACATATACACCTACATATATATATACACACACAAATATACAAATATATAATTACATGCACACATACACATATACACACATATGCCAATACATACGTATATATACATATATATGCACATATACACATACATATACACACACATACGCAAACATACATATATATATAGATATAAACGTGCATACATGGACGTCTGAACATACATACATACAAGTATAACTATATACACATATACACACATATACATACATACGCATATATACACATACATATATATATATACACATATACCCATACAAAAACATAGAGACATACATGTAAGACATACACACAGACAAGTAAATGAATACAAATACATACATATCAGTAAGTAAAGCAATTATCAATATGTCTACTAGTACAAAAGGACAGATGTACACTAATATAAACACACATGCACACATACACACATATATATACACATATATATACACACACACACACACACATATATATACACATATATACACACACACACACACACACACATATATATATATATATATATATATATATATATATATATACATAAATATACATACCTTAATATTTAGATATTAATTTGCCTATATCTGAAGGGTACCCTCACCCGACTCGGACACTCCAACAAACGCTTCCTCAGGTACACAGTCCGGCACATATCAGCACAATAATACTTTGCAAGCACCAAAACCAACACTGAACACCAACCTAAATAGCCATGAGGCATCTAATCTGACATCGATTATCACGTCAACACACGACAGAGCCCACACCAATACAAATCATTCGGCCAAAGCCCAACCCGCTTCTCCATAACACCGACTGTTAAACCAACAACTAATAACCATGATACTCAAGGCCCACGTTCCATATAGTTTCCTACCTCTTTATAAATCCCCAACCCCGCGAAAACTAATGTCGGGTAGAACACCACATAACCATACAACCCGCCGATCAAATACAAGTTGCTTGGCAGGAGATACCATTAAATACATTGAAGAAGCTTGTGATATCAATGCCTAACAAAATGAAGGTTGTGATCAAAGCAAAAGGCTGTTATACTAAATATTAAATTTATTTTGTAACAAGTATTTTTTCTTGTTAAAGTATTTGTTGAGTAAATCAAATCAAATTACTTTAATTAGATTGTATATTTTCTGTCAATATGCCTCATGAATGATAAAATAGTTCTTGGTTTAATTCTTTTGCACAGTACTGTATATATATATAGAGAGAGTATGTATATGTATATGTATATATATATATATATATAGAGAGAGAGAGAGAGAGAAAGAGAGAGAGAGAGAGAAAGAGAGAAAGAGAGGTCAGTAAATGATAACATTTATTTTGAGATTACATATACAACTCTATTTACTAATACAATTATTACATTGACAATTAAATTTTATTGTGAACAATAATACAAAAACGCTTAAATTGTATTACTGCAGGTGTTCAAACTGTTGTTCATTACAATTTACACAGCATTAATGTCTACTACTCAGGCTTCGACAAGGATTTTTGCACAAGTCAGTTTGTGTATTAATTTCTTGAAATTTCTTTTTTCATGTATCTTTCAAAAACACTGCAAACTGGGATCACCTTCTGACAAATTTGATAGTTTCGTGGTTTCGAATAAATTTACAACCACTTAGAGCCACACACACACACACACACAAAAAAACATATTACTCTTTTGATATCGGTTACACATCATTTACACTTACTCATGCAAACTCTGCCACATCACACACACACTCTCTCTCTCTCACACACACACACGTACGAGCGCGCGCACACACACACATGTTAATATTTCAAGATATTTTATGCAATTTTGGTGAATATATCTGTATATATCGCATCCTGTATATATATTTTAAAATGAGATGTCAACGTTATTTTCATTTTGGCCCCATTTAGACGACAATTCATCCATCGCACCGTGTATATGTGTTAAAATGAGATGTCAATGGGATTTTCATTTTTGTGAGATTTAGAAGACAATTCATACAAAGCTACTGTTATTTTCAATTTTTTGCCTCGTTTAGGCCACAATTCATCCATCGCCCCTTGTATGTCTGTTAAAACGAGATGCCAGTGTTATTTTCAATTTGGCCACACTTAGACGACAATTCACCCATTGTACCCTATATATCTGTTAAAATGAGATATTAGTATTATTTTCATTTTTGCGTCATTTAGACGATAATTCATCCATCGCACCCTGCATACTTTTTAAGAAGAGTTATCAGTGTTATTTAAAAAATTTTTGCGTCATGTAGACGACAATTTATCCATCGCACTCTTTTTCTCTCCCTTTCCCCCCTCTCTCTAATTATATATATATATATATGTGTGTGTGTGTGTGTGTGCGATATCCGGCTGCTCCATTTCCGAGCACATCCAGCTGCTAGGGAATCAGCCGCATGCCTGCTCAAACAAATTTGTGTTTATTCAACACCCGCAGAGTCCACCCGTGGTTATATGCTGCCACCTATGCAGGTATTGTTTATGAGACAGATCAAACAATTTGGTGTGATTGACAGTTATTTCAACAAGAGCAGTCCGTTTAAATCCTAGGTCACATGCACAGACGACTTCCGAACGGTTGTGTTTACTCAGTTTCATTCACAATGCATCAGGTTGCCGTGTCATTTTTTTTTTAAAGTTGCGGTGCCGTGGATATCGGCTCGGAACGAGAAATCGGGGAGCCGAGTTCGAATTCGAGTTGAATTTATTGCATTCACTTACGCGCAAATACTCTTGGGAAAGATAATAATCCGTCTCTTCCCTCCAGTTATGGGTTAAATAACAGGACAGATTGGGTTCTATGGCATTGGCTGGCAAACAGTCTACCGCATAAATCAATAGCTACCCAATGCGGGATAATCTTCTGCCCAGTCAGTCATGTATCTTTCGAGACATGATCACCCAAAGCGTGTATCACGCATGGCACTTAACTGACTGACTAAATATAATAGCTGAAAACATAATTAAAACGTCTACTGGGCATAAAGTGGGGGATCGGTTTTCTATTGTTATGAAGTATTAAAATGATCCCCCACTAATTACTACTTAACAATATAATACATCTCCCCTCTTCTAGCTATGAGTCAAATAACAGGACAGATAGGGTTCTCTAGCCTTGGCTAGCAACCAGTCTACCGTAGCAACCTACTGCGGAAGAATCTTCTGCCCAATCAGTCATGTATCTTTCAAGACAAGATCGCCCAAGTGTGTTTCACGTATGGCACTTAACTGACTGGGATCTCTGCACGGACCAGCAACCCCAAGAAGTCACCTTCCTGACAAATCCGATAATTTTGAATCTGGTTTCAACTAACGTTTCTAATCACTTTATGCTTTAATTATCCCAAGCACGTGAGACTGCCACTAGGGCACTTGGCGTTCCAGTGAAAAAAAAAACAAAACAAAAAAATGAAGAAATTTATAAAAGGTCGATTGGATTCAAGGAGATAGAAAATGGCAACTGACATTGCATTTAAATTTTTTCAGTTCTCTTTATAATTTCGAGTATTCCCTTTTGAAAATTTGCCATTTTTTTCTTTTCGGTATTAGTGTCGACAATTTGTTTGCGGTCGACTTGTTTGAGTCAGTTTGTAGTGGGGAGAAATAAAAATTCGTCACAATTTTGTTGTGCGACTTGTGCGCGAATCTGTTTCGCCAGTTTGATGTTGTTGACTCCTCTTATGTGATTTTTGAGGTCCTCGACGCTAAGTTTATTTTTCCCTTAGTGTCATGCGAAAGTTCGTTCTTTTTTGTCTCCAAAATGCTCTTTACGACTGATGTGACAACGTCTTTGTTTCCCCCGTGTTCACTTGTTAGAATCCTCGTCGCCAAATTTTTGTTTGGCGAGACTGTATTTTTTCCTCCGCGTGAACTTGTACGAATCCTTCGTCGCCAAATTGTTGTTTAACGTGAATGTATTTTTCCTCCACGTGAACTTCTTCGAATCTTCGTCGCCAAATTGTTATAGATTCTTGTTTAAAAACCACACAATATAATAATAACTAAAACAGATATGAGAGGAAAAATGTAAGTATATTGAATAAAGGATATACAACCTGTACACGGTTAGTAGATTCAGGAATACTTGTTAGTAGGAGTCAAATATAAGTAAGTCCGGGTAATTAGTCTATATTCTTGCTGACCAACGAGCGGTGGTTCAGCTGCTCTGACAAACACTAACTCTACCAACAACAACAACCCGTTATATGTAGGAAGGATTATTTGTATACCTTGAAGAGTCCATAGAGTGTGTGAAAAAGAGTGACTCCCCAACACTAGGCATCACTACAATTCAACTCTCTCTCTCTCTCTCTATATATATATATATATATATATATATATATATATCAGCATGCCGTGTGGGCATAGAAGAATCCAAAGAAGTATCCTTTACATATAGTGGTACGATAACTCTCTAAGAGAGCTCTAAATATATATGCATATAAATACATATAGAGCAAATATAAAAAAAATTATGACAGACGCGTTATTTCATGGTGAATCGGAAGTGTAGGCCTATTTTAGGAGAGACATCTTCAGCTTACGTCTTTATTTAACGAAGGATTCTACACGAATCAGCACGATTCTCACACCTATATATATATATATATATATATATATATATATATATATATATATATAGGTGTGAATTTGTGACCCTGGGTTTCACGGTTCTGCAATCATCACACAAACTGATTAATTGACGTACGCAGAGACGTATGCAGACGTACATTGACGTACGCAGAGACACAAACACACACACACGTCCGACGCGCCAACCGGGGCTTACACAAACATAACTATATACCAACAGTATGGGGCTTGGCATATATATGCATATGTGTGCCGTTGCGTACGTACATAGGCATTTGGTTGGTGTATTCAAATGGTGTAGCCATGTCAACGCGCAGACGGTTGTCGATTTCTGTTCTCTGGACGATATTTTCACGTACGTACATATGTACGTATGATTTGGTCTGTGTGAAACTATAATAGATAAAAATTGCTGTAGCCAACTTTTTAAAAAAATTAATCAGTTTTTCAAACGATCACAGGAGCGTGAAACCCAGGGTCACAAACTCACACCTATCGATATGAATATGTCAACTCTATCACTGATATTGAGTGCTTTCAAATAAGTACCGCGCATATAATATATAAACAATATAATATATATATAACAAATTGCATATATATATATATATATATATATATATATATACATATATATATATATATAACATAATATATAACAAATTGCATATATATACATATATATACACACACGCATACATACATACATATATATATATATATATATATATATATATATATATATTTCACATATAAATATTATATATGAATGTGTAATAGATGTAATTAATTATCCCCACCAAAATCAAATTGGAAATCATAAAAACAGCACACCCATAGAGTGATAACATTAAAAACTGCAAATTAGGTTTAGAGAAAAAAAAATAGCAATAATTAGTTTTAAAAACCAAAATAAAAATAAAACCTTAATAATGAATAAATGTAAGCTCATGTATAAATACTTACGTCGCCTCCTAAGCACCAATTGAAAACAAAAATAAATATAATATAAAGTTTAAATGGATAAATTAATTAAATAAACATAATATATACGTAAAAATAATAAATACATTTCATATGAATAAGAGAAGAAATATTAAACATGCACACCGATACGCGCGTGTGAACATGTGCACAAATATGTGTGTACACACACCAAAACAAATATCTAGAAAAGAAACACTCTAACCAAACATGATTAATATTACACCATAAAAAAATCAAATAAATATCAAGTTATTAATTTAAAATGTAACATTAGATAAACGATGACATAAGAGATACCCACTTACATACTTTAATACATATATATAATTTCACAATTACTTACATGTGTGAGTGTGCTGTACGCATGCGTGAGTGTACATAAGCGTGCACGAGTATCAATCCTGGGTTAGGAAGCGACCGGAGTCTAAGCCGTACTGATGAGCTGTAATACAGCGAAACAGATCTTTTTTTTTTTTATAAGCGTTTCACCCCGAGCAAGGCATGTCACTGCCACTACTGTGCAGGGGGCTACGTAGAGTGGAGAAAGGCTGATTAAATATAGGAAATGACAGAGGGTGGGTGATAGGCGGGTAATGATACCGAGAATGAGGGTTGGGTAGATGAGAGTGTTGTGAGAATAGTTGGGAGTTAGTGTGATAGGAGGTGTCTATTGACCCTACATTTAAACACCTGGAGATTGTAACTGTCGGGAAAGCAGACTTGTGGAAGGGAGTTCCACAGGCGGGAAGTGCGAGAAAAGAAGCTGTTGGAGTAGAATTTACGGTTACATCTTATTTGTTTAACTGTAAAAGGGTGGGACCTAGTTGCTAATCTAGTATCTCGTGTGAATTCGTGCTTAGGCGGCACCAGTGATCTGTCTGCGGATGACTATATATTTACTGTGTAAACGTATTAGGACAAGAACTATTTCATCTTTTACTAGCAGTATAGCCCGGTGTTGCTCGGGTGTATTGAAAGCTTAAAAACTAATCCATGGTCCTGGAGCTCAGATTCTTTGGACGTTGGCACGAAAGACTAAAAAGCAATAGTTGTTTCCAGTTAAAGCGAAACCATAGACTGAAAGAAAAACGAATGGATGTAAGTCAAATTTTGATTTTCTGGTATCGATATCAAATACGTTTTTTTCGTCGTAAACTGAATTTTCAAGGCTAGATAAGTCCTTTGAGTAAATGGTATCATGGCTGAGACTAAGAACTACAATTATATCTACTTAGAGTCAAACCCGAAGCAAAAACTAAAATAAAAGAGTTGAAAAAAATACAAACATACATGCAGATAAACAGACACGCACACACAAACATTTTACTTTATATATATGTATATTATCGATTTTCTGCACTATTGTAAGAACTGCAACCTTGAAACTTCTGAATATTGTTTCTTATGTCTTTGTCTATGAGTGTATCAAATTTGATTAAAATCGGACCACTACTTCTATAACCCGATTTTTTAGATTATCGATTTTCGATATTTATCGGGGGTACCTCGACACAAAACCTAGCTAAGAACACTCGCAGACGCTTATAGTACAACTGTGTAAATTTTCAAGAAAATCGGTTCAGCCGTCTCAGAGTCTATAGGTAACGAACACACACACAAAGTTCCATTTATAAATAAGTTTAGATGAGGAATATTGACAGAAAATAAACAATTTAATTAAAGTAATTTTATTTGGTTTAATCAACAAATGCTTTAACAAGAAAAAAATACTTGTTACAAAATAAATTTAATATTTAGTATAATAGCCTTTTGCTTTGATCACAGCCTTCATTCTGTCAGGCATTGTCATCACAAGCTTCTTCAATGTATCTAATGGTATCTCCTGCCAAGCAGCTTATATTTGTTCTAGCGAAGTGTATCTTTCGAAGTAACATTAGATTTATCAATTATTTAATCCAAAATATCCCATAGATATTCAATAGGATTGCGATCAGTGCTTTGTGGGGGCCAATTCAAATTCCGAAGCCTTGTTTCCTCTTCCTTTTTAGTTAAATAATTCTTACAAAGGTTTGAAGTATGTTTAGGTTCATTGTCTTGTTGATGAATAAATCCTTGTCCTATTAAACGTTTCCCAGATGGGACACCATGGCGGATAAGAATCTCGTGATACATTTTTTTTATCCTTCTTTACATCAATTTTCTTCAGGTCTCCAACTCCCTCACCACTAAAGCTCCCCAAACAAGAATATTTTAACGCCAAAAAGTTCAAATTTTGACTCGTCTGTCCAGAGTACTTTCGTCTACTGTTCTACCATCCAATCCTTGTGTTGTTTTGCAAATTCTAAGCACTTTTTTACGTTTATTTCACGCAACAATGGTTTTCTGACCGCTACTACCGGTAGTGTGCAAAAGTGTTAGGACTTAAGGGTGATTTTAAACTTTATTTTGATGCCTCATAAAAGATGAAATAGTTCTTGTCCTAATACCTTTGCACAGTACTGTACATATTTAATTGTCAACGTAATAATTGTAGTTTCAATTTCAATTTCCTTCCGAGATCATCTTCAGGGGTGTGAGTTATGGTAACAAAAAATAACCTATGAAAAAGATATTTAAAATATAAAAATATATGTAACATATTAAAAAAATCATTTTGGATAATTTTCACGTTCGAATGAACGAATGAACGTTAAGCAATTTGTCAACCATTATATTTGAAGCAGAAAAAAATTATGGTAATTTTATAACTCACAACCCTGAAGATGAACACTGAGACGAACAGCAGGGGCGCCTGACCAGATATGACAACAGTATTCTATGCACAGTCGAATGGTTGAATTGTATGTATGCAAGATGGGATCAAGCAGAAATAACTTCCTAGCTTGACAAAACCTTCCTAGCAGTGGATTTAGCTATTAATTTAATGTTATGATTCCACTTGAGGTCGGAAGAAAGGGTAAGGCCGAGGAGGGTAAGTGTATTGCGTTCAGGGGGGACTTGCTTGATTCCTGCGTATGGGTGGCAGGAGTTTTGTTTTAGAGACATTGAAATTTACGAGCCACCTTTTACCCCAACCCACCACTGAGTGGATGTATTGTTAGTAATTTTTATATCTAAAAAGATGTTGCTGGTGTTTTTACTATCAAAATGTATTTTATACTTTCATAGTGTTTTGTGTTTTGTTTGGTGGGTCAATATTTTCCAATAACGGGGACCTTGACGTGCGCTACCACCCAGGATCAGCATAGACCTGGAAACAACAATTATTAAATGCTAGTTCCACGCTTCTCCAAACTTTCAGTTTTCTGATCAGAGGTCTTGCTGCCGGATGTAGTTTATCCTTAAGCCCAGGACTATTCTAAACCGACAATTCAAGAGAAAACATTGACTGATTCAATTAAGAAATGAATTTTTTTTTAATCATTTCACCCCGAGCAAGGCGGAAACGCCACTGATGTGCAGGGGGTTACATAAATGTAAAAAGATTAATTAGAAAAGAGAAGAGGAGTACAAACTAGTTAGAAAGGAACAATAGAAAGCTGAGAAAGCAGGTGCGATGACAGATACATAGGTGGAGAGAAAGGGAAGGTTATACAGGGGAGTGGAGAGAGCTAGAGGCCAGTGGTTAGTAGATGAGTATTGACTTTGCATTTAAATTTCTGGAGGTTGTAGCCGTCAGGAAAGCAAGAATACGGGAGTGAGTTCCACAGGCGGGAAGTGCGAGAGAGGAAACTGCAGGAGTAGAATTGTCGTCTGGGTTTGAATTGGTTAATTGTTTTTTTTTTCGGTTTATCAAACTTTTCTAAGTTATTTAAAGTCAAAAAATATTTCGATATCGCAAAAAATGATTTTTTGTAATATATTACCTTGAACGGTGGAAGAATTTGACTGGTACATCCAGCTGTAGGTAAGGTCAACAAAGGGCTAGTTAGTTGACAGATACATCCGGCCATATATAGTCAACAGAGCGACAACCCGATAAAGCAAAACTGCGTGGGAGTTTTAAAAGTCTATAAAGTCCAGAATTTTTGGCTGAGGAGACATACATTGACCAAAGACTCCCGACGGCTCCTTCGTGTGCACGACTCTCTCCAACTGCTCTACTGCTTCACAGAACCGTCACCATCGAAGAAAAAATTTAGGAATATATACAGGGTGTCCATAAAGTTCATGTGCACCATAAAAATGTATAAGTTTATTCGTATTTGCGACAGAAATAATTTGTTAAAGGATTAGAAAAAAGTAAACCTCTATTTTTTTAAGGTTTTATTGAAATTTTATTTAAGTTTCCACATGTCCTCCATCATTAGCAATACAAAGGGTAATACGATTTTGTAGTTCACGAAAAACATTTGCCAACTGATTTACAGTAATGCCTGAAATCACATTAGTTATTTTAGCTTTCAAATCTTCTAATGAACTAGTTTTGGTTGCATACACAATTGTTTTCACATGAAAAAAATAAAAAATAAAAATCTGGCGAACGTGTAGGCCTTGTGCTGTTTCTTATTTCATTTTCCACACACAATGAAAATTAATTCACACACGTGTATCAAAAAATACAATTGCGCGGGAATTCACCCCTTACCATACCCGGTGGGGTCAAAAACAAGGAAGGCGCACCCAAAAGTTCGGACGTAGTGGAAAGCACACCACGTGGTCAAAAATATGATTTATCGACCAATCAGGGCTCGACATAAGAAACCTATTTTTTCAATCTCCCCGGAGCCTCACCATTCAGATATAAGGAAGGGAGAAACTCTCATCAGACCAGAGGAGGACCAGCGACAAGCTGACATCAAAGGACACACGGACAGTTTCGAGCATACACACAGAGAGAATCCAGCAGTTCACACAACAGGCCGAATCCGTATCAGTGAACCTTCTTTCACCCTCTCTTTCTCTCATCTCGCTCGCTACACATCGTCATACCTTTCCCTCTCACATTCCCAGTTCCTTTCTTTCTCTTTTTTTCTACAGCTGTACGGACAATCTCATATTTTGTACAAAAAAATAATTCTTTTATTTTTTTTTACGAAAATAAACAAACGTTTATTTTACATTACTTGTAGTGCATTTTTCTTTTTATTATTTGTTTGAGGGACTTCTTAGCACCCTCTACAGCCTTTAAAATGGCCCACCCATTTCCGATCTATCTGTTAAGACACCCCTGGACATTCCTGATTTAGAAACTGTCTAACACGCAGATCAAAATAACAAAGAGCTCCATCTTGTTGAAACACTGTTTATCTTTCAAGTTTAATTGTTCAAGCTTATCTTTTACAGATTATTTCTATCAAAAATAGAAAGAAAGTTATGAATTTTTTAAAGTGCACACGGATTTTATTGACACCCTGTATATGAAGATATCTCGTTTCACTGAATATGTCTCGAGATATCTCGTTTCCCTGTCCATATCTCAGGATATTTCTTTTCACTAACCATGTCTCAGGATATCTTGTCTAGTTTTTATTTTTAGTACTGCTCGGTTACTGCTCGCCCATTCAAAATAAATCCAACGGAAAAATGGTCAAGTGGATTAGTGAATCTGGTAGCGTAGAAACAAAGAAGAAAGTACTGGATGTGTTGTCAGTTCTTCAATATGGTAGTGAACTTTGGCCAATATCATCAAAGATGAAGAAAAAACTTGAAGAAACTGAAATGTGGTTCTACAGAATCATACTGGATATAAAGTGGGGGATCAGTTCCATATTACAGTCAATACGTGAAACTGACCCTTCACTTTGTGGTCATAGCAGTTTCTATACATTTATATTCCTGAGATCCAAAATCACAAGGATGCATTCCAGGAGCTGAGAAGAGTATCAAGAAACAGGACAATTTCGCTAGAAACAAAGAGGAGAGTACTGGATTGCTATTTGATGTCCGTTCTTCAATATGGTAGTGAATATTGGACAATATCATCAAAGATGAAGGAAAAACTTGAAGCAACTTGAATGTGGTTCTACAGAAGGTTGCTGCGAATATCATGGATCGAGCATGTGAGCAATGATGAGGTCCTAGAAATTAAGGAAACGGAAAGGGAATTAATACTGAGCATCAGGAAGATACAGCTGAATTTCCTGGGACATACAATGAGGAAAGAGGGCTTTGAGAATCTGATACTAACAGGCCAGATAGAGGGAAAAAGAGACTGGGGAAAGCAGCGGATAACATATTTGAAAGACCTAATCAATTGGATGATGCAACGAGTGTTGTATGGTGTAACAGGAGAAGGCGTGCTAAGAGCCACCAGGGATAGGGAGACGTGGAAAGCCATGATCGCCTACATCCTGAAAGGATAGAGCACATAAAAAAGAAGTAGTTGTGAGTCCAGTCGCCGAAATGTTGAAATTATTAGAAAGCACACTTTTGGTAAAGAATTATTCAATAACTATACTTAAAACTAGGTACATTAAACTTTATAACACTTTTTACAGATTATTTCTATCACAAATACAAATAAAATTATAATTGTTTAAAAAGTTCCCACGGACTTTATGGACACTCTGTATATATATATATATATATATATATATTAAAAAAGGAAATAGGGTTGTTCCAACGAGGGGAATTGGTATAGAATAAAAAGTGTGAGAGACTGTGAACGCTTTATTTAAAGTCTATATTTATTGTTCTTTAAAAATGTTATATATGTTATGATTTTTTAAGTGTCCATAATGATATTTGTGACGCTACACGTGTTTCGAGTCTAAGATTGACTCTGTTCAGGCGAATAAATTTATGGTGTTACATATCAGGTTCCTTTGGTTTCTGAGGGTCAAGTCCTTGCTTATATAATTAAGCTGACAAGCAAACTATAACGTTTTTCCTTCCTTCACAAGTGCGTTAATAACTGCAAACGCGTTTAGGAAATTTCATTGCTAATACAAACTGCAAAGAGGAACGACCGTTTTGTTTCACCTGAACCCGTTGTGTGTGTGTGTGCATGTATGCGCGTGTGCATGCTTTTGTGCATGCACGGGTGTGTCTGTATAGTTTTCGGTGTGTTTTTTTTATGTCGTTTTGTTGAGCGAAGGCTTGTATTTTTTTATGAATTTTCTTTCTGCTTTAATAATATTTCGTAGTCTGTATTTTGGTAAATAGGTATATATATATATATATATATATATATATATATATATATATATATATATATATATGAGAGTTTGGCTGAAGAGACAGGGAACTAGCGCTTGCTTTCGAATCCTAATGGACCCTTCGTGTGCGTAACTTCTCCGACTGCCTCCTAATTCACACAAGCGTTACCGACAAAGAATGCAAATATAAGATTATATATTTATATATACGTGTTCTTCGTTGTTTGTCCAGATTCAGCGCGAGTATAGAACATACTGACGGCTCTGTAATAACGTATTAAATAAGTAAGGTCCCAATTCCTACCTTCTTCAAGTTGAGTTGTTACCATCCTCTTCGGATAAAGCAAATTATGAGATTTTACCATCGGCCTGATTTTGACAGCTTCTTCATGTGTGTGATCTCTCTCCGGATGTCCTCCTGCTTCACAAAAGCGTTACCAACGAAGAATAAAAATATGAGATTATCTAAACTATTTATAAATGGAACTTTGTCTGTGTGTGTGTGTCCGATAGCTATAGACTCCGAAACGGCTGAACCGATTTTCTTGAAAATTTACACAGTTGTACTATAAGCGTCTGCGAGTGTTCTTAGCTAGGTTCTGTGTCGAAGTACCCCCGATAAATATCGAAAATCGATAATCGAAAAAATCGGTTTATAGAAGTAGTGGTCCGATTTTAATCAAATTTGATACACTCATAGACAAACACATAAGAAAAAATATTGAGAAGTTTCAAGGTTGCAGTTCTTACAATAGTGCAGAAAATCGATAATATACATATATATAAAGCTAAATGTTTGTGTGTGTGTGTTTGTTTATCTGCCTGGATGTCTGTATTTTTTCAGTCCTTTATTTTAGTTTTTGCTTCGGGTTTGGCTCTAAGTAGGTATAATTGTAGTTCTTAGTCTGAGCCATGATACCATTTACTCAGAGGACTTATTTAGCCTTCCAAATTCAGTTTACAACGAAAAAAACTTATTTGATATCGATACCAGGAAATCAAAATTTGACTTACATCCATTCATTTTCTTTTAGTCTACGGTTTCGCTTTAACTGGAAACAGCTATTGCTTTTTAGTATTTCGTGCCAACGTCCAAAGAGCCTGAGCTCCAGGACCATGGATTAGTTTTAAAGTTTTCATTACACCCGAGCAACGCCGGGCTATACTGCTAGTTCTTTTTACATATACGTGTTCCTCATTGTTTGTCCAGATCCAGCGGCAGTACATAACAATATGAACGATCTTTACTTGAGGTCGGTGTTGAGTTTAATATTTTAGTACGTTATTTGTAACTTTTAGAAAAAAAAATCAGAAGTTAAGAAAAATTGTTTCTAAACGAAGTTACGAATCAGAATACGTGCCAGTGTTGTCTTCTTGAACCCCCCCAAAAAATAGGATTTTGCGACAATAAACTCATTAGCGATAATTTGCCATAGGCAGGAAATCATACGTGATTAAGTATGTGACTCGAAATGTTTTTTTTAGGATACCACGGTCGTTATTTCGTGGGAGGTGCGAATCGCTTGGATTTCTGCATTAGAGATTACGGCTGTCTTTAGGCCAATGCACCAAAGACGCATTGTTTCTGTTTCTTACTGAAAGATAAAATCATTAGCTGTCATTTAAAAAAGCAAAAGGGTTTTGTATCATTTAACAGCACAACACATACCGTCTGTGTGTGCTACATTTATTACTACAGTATGGAAATATTGCCGGTTAAGTGTCAATGAGGAAGAGTGAGGCGTGAATGAAAGAGGCTCTGAAATCCCAGACCCATGTATTCACCCAGTGAAGTGCTATACGTGATAAGCACTTGGGTGATCATGCCTCGACTGACTGGACAAAAAGTTTGTCATTACTATTTTACCGGTGACTGATTGCTAATCAAGGCGATACAACCCAATCTGTCCTGCTATTTAACCCGTAGGTGGGGGGATAAGTGTCGGGTTAATACCTTTCCCAAGGGTATTTCTGCGTAAGTTAATACAACGAATTCAACAAAAATTCGAACATGGCTCTCAGATTTCACGTTTGAGCTAATACCCACTGCATCTCCGTGATTAAGTATGTGACTCGAAATGTTGTTTTAGGATACCACGTTCGTTATTTATCCAGATCCAACTGCTGTATGTAACAGTTGAAGACAATAATGATTTTGCAAATACAATTTTTACTAATTAACTTACAGCTAGAAGAGCTAAAGAGGTGCATTGGCGCCTAAGTGAATTTAACGAACACGACGAAACCTGGAACTAGGCTCTCCGAATTTTAATTCTAATCCGTTACGAATTACACAATCAGCACACCCAAGATTACACTAGACAGTATTCCGAAGCCGTCACCCTTCTAAATACTGACTATGGTCAAAATTGATTAAGTTTAGTGATCCTACGGAAACCGTTTTTTTAATGTGTTATAAACAAAAAAATAAATACATATAAATTTTTCACTGATCCTCCTTCGTCTCCTGATCATGCTCCATCTGACTACCAACTTTTCAGGTTATTGCAAAATTTTTAAAGAAAAAAATAAAATCAGGTATTAAGCTTTAATTTGCTTCGAAAGCCGAAATAAATTACGCCCGAGGGATCCGACCGAAGGAATTTTGTTATAGATAATGATACTGTAGACATCATTTAAGTTAAAATTATCAGCTAAGGTCAAATAAAAAATTGTTTCTTTTTCAACTTCAAATGAAACAGGAATATCTTGTAATCTAAATAGTTCATATTTACCAAAAAGAATAGGTGCATTAACAAAGAGTTTATATTTTAAGAAATAAATATTTGATTTGTAAAGTAATTGGTTTTACCATAATCAGTCAGCGAGCCTAATGGTATAGACATATTTTTTATATTACATCCGATGCTTAAATACACCCTAAATTCAGTAGGCTTGTATGTGGATGAATAGTGTATATATATATATATATATATATATATATATATATATATATATATATATATATTAGTCATCCACATACAAGCTTGTTTCGCTGTATAACAGTGTGGCTACACATCTAGTATATATATGTATATATGTGTGTTTAAATCTGAGTGTTTGTATATATATATATATATATATATATATATGTGTGTGTGTGTACATGTATATATGTATATATGTGTATATGTTTATATATGAATATATATGTATGTATATGCGTCTGTATATATTTATCTATATGCATATATATATATTTATATATATATGCATATATATATCTATTTATATATATATATATATGCATATATATATGTATGTGTGTGTGTTACATTTAATATTTAAAGACCCCCAAACATCAGTGCATATATGTGTGTGTGTGTGTTTGCATAAGTATATGTATATGTGCATATATATATATATATATATATATATATATATATATATATATGTATGTCTATAAGTATATATCTGTATATGCATATATATACATATGTATCTGCATATATACATATATGAATATATATATAATATACATATAATATACATATGTATGTCTCTCTTTCTCTCTGTCTCTCTCTCTCTCTATGTATATATATATATATATATATGTGTGTGTGTGTGTGTGTGTGTGTGTGTGTGTGTGTGTGTGTGTGTAGTGATATTAGGTAGTCTCTGGTGTTCAAAGGCAACATAAGTTTAATGAATAGTTGTAAGCTATATCCTAAATTTTGTTTTTCATCTCTCAACGTTATCGCATTTCTGAAGCAAAAGAAAAAATATTCGAGGGAATGGCCTCTCTTTTCTGTGAATGTCTATCTTTTTGTCAATCTGTTTGTCTGCTTTGGATAAGACATCCTAAAAGTAACTGGCACAGCATAACCAATTTGAAAATTCGCCTTACCTTCATCCACCCACACATTCCCGTGGAGATCTACCTTCACTTGAAATGTATACTCCTCATTAATGTGCCTTATCTTTGATCCTGGGCTATTCAGTAACGGCCTCGTCTTTCATACCAAATTTGTCAGCGAAGCCAGTATCAAAACCCCAGTATGTCTCACTCCCCGAAATGATAGAAGAGTGACACGTAGCCTATCTTCAGACACTTTCTTATATCTACCCTACACCAACTTGATTATTCAAGGCTTTTGATATAATCTTACCTGTGTTTTATCGTCGATTCGAAATAGACACTTCGGATGCGTATATAAACCGTTTTGCCTTCAAAAATAATAGATTTGTTACGTGATCTCTGTTAGAAATCGACGAATATTGATTTTACAAATCGAACACAGGCACCAGATACAAGGGATGATAACTGTCTATAATTTGAGCTGATATTTCATGTGTAGAGGTTAACAATCACATTTTAGCCAATAAATACGTGGTAACTATATGTTAATAGATAGATTTAATCGAGTTTTTAAAGTCTACTCGTTTGACATGTTTTAAATATATATTTATTTTTGTTTTAACACGCTTCATATGTCACAATTTTTATTTTAATCATAAAAATGTAAATTTTGTATTATTTTGAGTTTTTTTTTTTTAGTAACAGTAATTATCAGTTGGGAGATAAGCTTGAAAAAAGTAAAAGGAAAAAAAAAAAAGAAAAATCGGAAAACACATAATTATCTTTCGAGTATCCGACGAGTATCCGTATAAGAGTATCCGTATAAGAGTATCCGTATAAGAGAAAAAGTAAAAATTCCCCGAAATCCACTTCAAAAGAGCTCACACCATCGCCATTAGCTGTTGGTCAACTTTCAATCAAATGCGTGACAGAGGGGTATGGGTTGCCTATATAAATCAGTGTCTGCAGGCTGTTTATTTGAAAATGGCGGGGGGCATGATCAGCTCTGATGGGGTCGATTTGGTGAGGGGAGTATGATGTTTGAAAGACCCGAAACTGCCCAATGACCCAATTTAGAACATCACTGACGACGGGACTAAAGATAAAAAAAAGTGTATATTCAAAATGATGTTGCATATAGCTCAGCACTTGATTTTAGGGGATCAAATTGAGATCAATTTTGCGTATCAGTCAACGTTTGACCTTTGACTTACAAATTTTGATGTGGAATATCTAATTCTTAACTTATTTATAAATGGAACTTTTTCTCTGTGTGTGTGTGTCCGTTATCTATAAACTCCGAAACGGCTGAACCGATTTCCTTGAAAATTTACACAGTTGCACTGTAAGCGTCTGCACGTGTTCTTAGCTAGGTTTTCTGTCGAGGTACCCCTGATAAATATCGAAAATCGATAATCTAAAAAATCGGGTTATAGAAGGAGTGGTCCGATTTTAGTCAAATTTGATACGCTCATAGACAAAGACATAAGCAACGATATTCATAAGTTTCAAGGTTGCAGTTCTTACAATAGAGCAAAAAATCGATAATATATATAAAAGGCAAGATGTTTGTGTGTGTGTGTCTGTTTATCTGCCTGTATGTTTGTATTTTTTTTCAGCCCTTTTATTCTAGTTTTTGCTTCGGGTTTGGCTCTAAGTAGGTATAATTGTAGTTCTTAGTCTTAGCCATGATACCATTTACTCAGATGACTTATTTAGCCTTCAAAATTCAGTTTACGACGAAAAAAACCTTATTTGATATTGATACCAGGAAATCAAAATTTTACTTAAATTTTTTTTTTCATTTTAGTCGAATAGTCTACTTTACCTGTCGCGGTTAAATAGACATCAAGGCTTTCTTGCCGGTAAATATAAATAGTACTTGAGAACTAGATAGATAGATAGATAGATAGATAGATAGATAGATAGATAGATAGATAGATAGATAGATAGATGCAATTGTAACTTGTGTTTTAACAAATAACTTTTAAAATGAGTTAAAATGGTCTTAACTTTCGTGATGAAAATAAATAAACTTTTGTGTTAAATTTGTGCGTTTTCATTTTTAACAATGCCTGTCTTTATATTGATAAAAAATATTTACTGGTAAAATAGCCTGGAGGTATATATTACCGAGACCGACAAAATAAGCTTAAAAACGTCTTTGTCTATTTTGCCGGGACTGATAAAATAGTTTATTCAATTATCAATCCATGGGAGTTGATTTTCTAAGTGCCTCTTGGATGTGACACACATGTCAGAAAGTATGGGGTACCCAGTGAGAATCGAACTCACTACCCAGTTGTAATTGGTTCTAGTGAGACAAGCTTGCTAACCATTACACGACACCGAGGTACCCAAATCCATGGAGATTGGATAGGAAATTTCTTGTATTAATACTTTCCAAAATTATGTAATTTTTCATTTTCTTTCTCTTAACTTTTTTACGTAACCCGACTGCAGGTATTGCACTAACAAAAGGCAAAGTGGTCGGGTATTTTTTAATGGTCGGGTATTTTTTAATTTGCCCTGAGCAAAAATACTGTAGCGTCAATATAAAGTTTAAACGAAATTTTACTTAGGTAGTAAAAGTTTCGTAATAGCTTTTAGGCCGATATATTCCTCTCGAATAAACAGGGTTCTGAAGATTTTGTTTTTATCGAGAGACCATAGACTGCTAATCAACGGTTTACCTTACCCATTTGGTTTAGATTATCCTCGATGGCTCGACTCAGCTAGGCTCGACTCTGCTGGGCTAGGCTCTGCTTGGCACGGCTCTGCTTGGATTGGCTCAGCTCAGGTTGGCTCGGCTCGGCTCAGGTTGTCGTAACCCGGCTCCGCTCGGTTGGACTCGGCTAAACTCGGCTAAACTCGGCTAAACTCGGCTCGGCTTTGTTTGACTCGGCTCTGCTCGAATTACACTTTGATATTATTTCCAGGCACTTATAACAGTCCAGTAAGCTGAGATCGTCTCTTCAGGTTCAGTGAGCGTTGTGGTACAGTGGATATCGGCTCGGAACGAGAAACCGGGGAGCCGAGTTCGAATTCCAGTTGAATCCATTGTATTCACTTACGCGCTAATGCCCTTGGGAAAGGTATTAATCTGTCTCTTCCTTCCAGGTATGGGTTAATTAATAGGACAGATTGGGTTCTATAGCCTTTGCCGGCAACCAGTCTACCGCAGCAAGCAATGGCAACCTACGGCGGGATAATCTTCTGCCCAGTCAGTCATGTCTCTTTCGAGACATGATAGCCCAGATGTGTATCACGTATGGCACTTAACTGACTGATATAAGAGTTAACAGGAACTTTTTTTTAGGTCTCTGGTATATTTGAGGTATTTTGGTGTATTGGATTGAATGATGATGGAGATGTTCTTGTGGGGGGATAAGAAAATTGTAAAGTATGTTTGGGTCGTGAGTCGGATTAGCTAGGTATAGGATAGGTACTGTTTGTGGTCCAGTGGATATTGACTCGGAACGAGAAATCGGAGAGCCGAGTTCAAATTCCAGTTGAATTCGTTGTAATCATATACGCGCAAATACCCTTGGGAAAGGTATTAATCCGTCTCTTCCTTCCAGTTATGGGTCAAATAACAGGGCAGATTGGGTTCTATACCCTTGGTCGGCAGAAAGCAATGGCAACCTACTGCGGGATAATCTTCTGTCCAGTCAGTCAAGTCTCTTTCGAGACATGATTGCCCAAGCGTGTGGCACTTAACCGACGGACTGAAGATCAGCCTGAGGACCTCCCAAATCGGCCTTGTGCCACAATTGTATTTTTCATACAATAAATATTGAGAAGTTCTTGGAAATTTCTTAGGAGTTCTTAGAAGTTCTAGAGAGTTCTATTGGAGTTCAGTAGAACTATTAGTTAGTTCCAGTTTGGACATAGTTGGACTAAGGCAGTTGATTTTAGTCAGCAGTTAGCCGAATACTAAAGAGTCAGCTTACAAAGTTCCTAACATTTTGGGTGCATTAAGTCGATTATCAGCCGACATAGCATGATTATAACCTTCAGTGCAAAAACTACTCCACAACAGTAGTGAAAACCTTTGATAGTCTGGTTAATATGGAGGCATGCGTCTAGTTGGGTATTTTTTTCTTAATATCTTACCCATATTCCGTATTGAGTGACACATTCAGTCAGTTAAGTGCCATACGTGAAACACGCTTGAGCGATCATGTCTTGAAAGAGACATGACTGACTGGGCAGAAGATTATCCCGCAGTAGGTTGCCATTGCTTTCTGCGGTAGATTGGTTGCCGACCAAGACTATAGAACCCAGTCTGTCCTGCTATTTAACCCATAACTGGAAGGAAGAGACGGATTAATACCTTTCCCAAGGGTATTTGCGCGAAATTGAATACAATGGATTCAACTGGAATTCGAACTCGGCTCCCCGGTTTCTCGTTCCGAGCCGATATCCACTGTACCACAACGCACATTAGTGACCTGAGTGACACATTACTTATCTAATACACAGGTGTACAAAAAATGGCTGCACATGTCCAAATAACAGGTAAAAAATGTCCCAGAAGAACGTTAATTTCAGAGCTCTATACAAAGATTGGTAAACAAAGACATTCTCCTTGAACAGAAATAGTTTAAATTGTATTTTCATCGTTGAAGAAAGCTAGAGGAGGAAATGCCCCGAATGTGTCATTGGTTTTCTCAAGCATGTCTCATATTTGCTGGAATCCTTGTCCCGATTTATGGCATTATGTGTGTTGTGGTAAAGTGGATATCGACTCGGAACGGGAAATAGGTGAGCCGAGTTAGAATTCCAGTTGAATTCGTTGCATTCACTTACGCGGTAACACACTTGGGAAATGTATTAATCCATTTTTTTCTATCTAGATATGGCTTAAATGTAAGGACAAATTGGGTTTTGTAGCCTTGGTTGGCAGACAGTCAACTGCAGAAAGTAATTGCAACCTACTCTGGGAAAACATTCTGCGCAGTTTTTCGAGACATGGTCGCCTAACTGTATATCACGTATGACATTTAACTGACCGTCAGGGAAATTACAGGGGTTTTCCACATCTTTTGAGTAAACTTCTTTGAAGTTCAAAAGATTTATTTAGTCTTTAATATTTTAAGTTTGAGTTACTGACTTTTTAACTTGTTCCTTTGACATCCGGCGCACATCGTCCCTAAATTATAAATTATCGCCTTGCCTGGGAAGAATTGATAAAAAGAAAATCGAAGAGACAATATGGTAATTTTCCAAGCGTAGCTTAGATGTGGCACGAGGTCAAAAATCTGAAGAACACAGTGAGGATTGAACTCACTACTTGCTAATCATTAAACAACTTTGAAATGGTCAAATACATAGAGATATTTTGAATATCAATCGTATATACAAGTTATTCGTAAATCTCTCTACTTTTGGACAGATTTTTAATAAAGTCCGCAAGAATATATGAAAACTTAAGTTTAATATCTAAAACATGTTATTACTATTTTTTATTATAAGTACGTCATTCGTGGCCACAATCTGAACTGTATAAGATTTGCAAATGATAGAGTACTGATAGGAGTCAGGGAAAGAAACCTACAAAACTTCCTATAGACGGTAGCTAATGTGTTGTGGAGTAGTTTTCGCACTGAAGGTTATAATCGTGCTATGTCGGTTGCTAATCGACTTAACGCACCGAATATATTAGGAACTTAGTAATCTTCCAATGAAAAGCTGACTCCTTAGTATTCGGCTAACTGCCGACTTATATCAGCTGCTTAGAACGCCAATAGAACTCTAAAGAACTCCTATGAACTTCCCAAGAACAATATTCATTTTAAAAAATACAAATCTTGTGGCACAAAGCCGAAAAGAGAAGATGTAGAGGGTGGTACTCGCTTAATTATCCTATGCCTACCTAAAAGAACTTCCCAAGAACTGCTCAAGAACTTCCTGTTAACTCTAATTAATATACGAGGGAGAGTCCATTATCTGTGGAATAGGTGTGTTTCCCCATAACATAAAGAAAGCTAATAGAAAGGACTAAACATAAACTACATAAAAACAGAATGCATGGTCATCAGTAAAAAGAGGAGTCTCAAACGCCAATTATAGGCTGAGGATACTAAAACCAAGCAGGTACAGACATTTAAATACCTGGGAAGTGTTCTAACTGAGGATAAAAATTGCAACCAATGACGCATTTCTAAAAGCTTAGTAATGTATTGAGAGATAGAAAAAATCATTGGAAACAAAGAAAAGAGTACTGAACAGTTATGTGATATCTGTCCACCTATATGATGGCAAATGCAAGACAATCTCCTCAAAGATGAAGGAAAGGCTCGAAGTAACAGAAATGTGGTTCTACAGAAGGATGCTGAGGATACCATAGACCGAACATCTGAGAAACAATGAGGTTTTGGAAGGAATCAAAAAGAAATAGCTGAAGTTTCTAGGACATGAAATGAGGAAAAGGGCTTGGAGGTGACACGAGGTTTTGGCCTTCCATTCCAAAAAGTTTGTGTATCATATAGCAGGATATAATGGTACATGGCGTCAAGAGTTAAAAGTCTTGCAAGAATTGTCATTAGCGGCTACAATCTTAACAATATAAGACACGCAGATGATATGTTGCTGATAGTGGACTAGGTAAAAAAAACTACAAGATCTTTTACAGAAAGTTTTTTTTTTTTAATCATCTCACCCCAAGCAAGGCATTCCACTGCCACTATTGCGCATGGGGCTACATAGGGGAAGGTAAAGAGAAGGAGTGGTTAGACATAGGGAATGTCAGGAGGAAGGTGACAGATGAGTAAGGATAGTGAGGATGAGGGTCGGGCAAATGGGAAGAGTGCTTGATAGAATGGGAACAGGTTAGTGTGTTAGGAGGCGTGTATTGACCTTACATTTAAACTCCTGGAGATTGTAGCCGTCGGGGAAGCAATCGTTTGGAAGGGAATTCCACAGTCGGGAAGTGCGAGAAAAGAAACTATTGGAGTAGAAGTTGCGGTTGCATTTGATCGGTTTCACTGTAAAAGGGTAACTAAAGAAATCTAAAAGAAAGGACTAAACATGTATTGCTCAAAAACTGAATGCATGGTCATCAGCAAAAAAAAAAAAAAAAAAAAAAAAGAAAATGCCAATTACAGTTCAGGGTTTCTAAAATCAAGCAGATCCGGAAGTTTAAATATCCCGGAAGTTTTCTAACAGAGGACGGAAAGTGCGTTAATAAGATCCAGAAGCGTTTGTAGGTGGCCAAAGGTGCATTCTAAAAGCTAAGTAGAGTTTTAAGAGACAGGAAAATTTCGTTGGAAACAAAGAAACGAGTACTGGAATTGTATGTGGTGCTTGTTTTTCTATATGTTTGCGAATTCTAAACAATTTGATCACGCATAAAGAAAAGACTTGAAGCAACTGAAATATAGTTCTACAGAGGATGCTGAGGATAACTATGGACAAATATTTGAGGTTTCGGCGTGAATAGAAACGAAGAGGAAAATTTTACTTAACATCAAGACATAACAAGGTTCTGGGACATGTAACGCAGAAAGAGGGTTTGGAAAAACTGATACACACAAGGCAGGGAAAGAGGGACAGGGGAAAGCACGTCATACTTGATGAACTTGGGCAAGTGGATGATCAATATATTTTAATTGATTTGTTTTAATAATTTTACCCCAAGCTAAGCAACAAGACCATTAAAACGCAAGGAATTAATCAATGTTAGATAAAAATATACTATTAGATAGAGATCCGTTAGAAACATCGGGACTGATCCGTAAGTTACCGAGAGATACCGAAGTTACACAGAGAATACCGCGTCAGTAGGCATGGTAGCTCTGAGCTCCACTCAGTCAGAATAATATTACACGGATATATTAATTCCAGCACGGCTTCACTTCAAAGAACTATATATATATATATATATATATATATATATATATTCCTACTAGTCGTATTCCTGGATGACTAACCTGCGTTCTAGTTGTATCTTTACGTCTAATATAACATATTTGGCGGACCTGAAGGAGACTACCACCATTTTAAATTTGTTGTTTTTCATTTTTTTAACTTTTTTCGGCGCAGGCTTATGGAATATTACATATAGTTTCCGAGTTTCAAAAAACCATTTGGAAAAATTTCAATATTTAAACAATTTTAAGGGGGCTCAGTTTCTTATAAAACATTATAGTAATACGATCCTCCATTCTGGAACCACTTGCCTTGGGATCGCTTTGTTTTTTTTTTTTGTTTTTTTTGTTTGTTTGTTTTTTTTTGACGAGTTGCTGCTCTTGTTTTTATCTTTTTCAAGATTTCTTCAGTGTTTACGATGGCATCTTCCTCGGAAATTCCAAAAATGACTTTATTAAAGAATTTTGCCAAGGATTTAGTAGTTGAATATGCGCAAGCAAAAAAGTTAATTGCACAGGATCGATTTATAAGGTTGTATGAAAGACTGATCCTCACCCACCAAAAAATTGTTTAAATGTTGACATTTTTTCAATTTTTTTGTCAATCGGAATGTTTAGGGTTCAGTGGATAAGATTGTTCTGAAAAAAGTAAAAAAAATTGATAATCAACAAATTTACAGGCGGTGGTAAAATGTCGTACCGGCGAGTGGTTCCAAAATGGAGGATCGATTTACTATAACGTTGTATAAAAAACTAAGCCCCCCCCAACCTAAAATTGTGTAAATATTAAAATTTTTGCAAATTTTTTTTTGTTATTCGGAAAGTTTAGGGTGTAATCGATAAGATTGCACTGAAAAAAGTTTAAAAAAAAAAAGAAAAAGAAGAAAAACAACAAATTTAAAGGTGGTGGTAGTCTCCTTCAGGTCCGCCTCATATGTTTCGATCTCAAATATGTTTTGTTGTTTATTATTTTGTGCGATTCCTCATTCGGAATCCACAACAGCTTATAAAAAATAGGCGGGCTGTAGTTTGACTAATCCTATCCTAAAAGAACATGGATTTAAAAAAAAAAATCTACTTGAATTATTCTCTAATATATTGGCACTCAAGAAAACAGGATTTCTCCTCCTCGAGCTTTGATCTCGAAGCTAAAGTTGATCTTTGCCCAGCAGAAATCGAAGTGTTGCCTACTTGTCTTCTTTCTTTTATGACAACTCTAACTTTATTAATCGTTAATGACTTCGACTTCTCCAGAGATTGCGTTTAAATTGTGCAAAAATCGTTATTTGGTAATTCTGTTTTCGAATTTCTCGTGAGACCGGAATGGAAGCCATCAGACGATCGATTAATTTTATATGCTATTTCCGCTGTAGTTATGTACTGTACTTCTACACGGCCGACACGCTGTCGAATTGACGTCTTCATTTGACACATAACTATCTGAGAGGTTTTATTCCTAGCCATGGACCTTTGTGGACGTCAGTGATAAAGCCATCTGAGCCAAGATAACATTCAGAACAATTGCTATTATGATTAAGGATACCAACATATTCAATTACGCTGCTTATTATGCATCAGCTGTTCACGAAGCGATCCATCTATGTAAAAGGACCACTCATTTTGTTCATTGATACGACGTTCAGGCAAAGTCTGTGAGGTGATCAGCTCTGACCGTCTTTTCAGTATACAAATCGATAGCATCTTAAAATGTGTTCAAATGAAGTAAAAAAAAAAATGGAATAGCCAAAAGGTTCTGTAGATAATATATTCTTAGTGTTAATGAGGCAGTCAACGGGGAGGTGTTGTCTGAAATAGGAAGAATCAAGAAATAATCAATAATCCGTACGTTTCTCTTGATTGCTTCGTTAATCTAATCGGTTACTTAAAGATTAATTTTAAATCTTTGACGCGATTTCTACGTTGTTTTATTTGTTTTTACCAAAGTCATTTACTTTTTTTCCAAAGTCATTCACAATTGAAAATTAATTTCGCTTATTATATAAACTTGATAGACCCTTGAAGATTTTACAGGATTCGAAATCAAGATTCTCCATCATCTCATGTCTCTGATCTTGACATTTTCTTTGCGTGTCTATTGTCAATCTTTCTCTTATTCCTTAATAGCAGTTTAGCCCAGTTTCACTCGGGTAGTTTAAGGAATAATAAGAATAAAAAACATATGATTAATTTACGTAGCAAATACTTACACAACGTCCACCCTCGTCACTTTTATACATATAGACTAGCAGTTTAGCCCGGTGTATCTCGGGTAGTTTAAGGAATAATAAAAATAAAAAAAATATATGAATTTACATAGCAAATACTTACACAACGTCAGCCCTCGTCACCTTTATAGACATAGACTAGCAGTTTAGCCAGGTTTCATTCGGGTAGTTTAAGGAATAATAAAAATAAAAAAAAAACATATGAATTTACATAGCAAATACTTACACAACGTCCACCCTCGTCATTTTTATAAATATAAACTAGCAGTTTAGCCCGGTGTATCTCGGGTAGTTTAAGGAATAATAAGAATAAAAAACATATGATGAATTTACATAGCAAATACATACACAACGTCCACCGTCGTCGCTTTTATAGATAACAATGTAGAATGTCTCTATTGGATTAGGGTGGGAGGGGGAGGGGAAACATATACAGATATAGATAATATAAAGTGGGGTAATCGATTCTATATTATAATCAATACATAAACTGATCCCTGACTTTGTGGAGTGATAATATATCTTTTTCTACCCCTAATTTTGTCGTTAACGTTCTAAACTTTTGATCTACACCTGAGCGCAACTCCCGTCGAGCGAGACCGTAAAATGCAGACGCTAAGTCGAATCTATCAAACAAATACTTACACAACGTCCACCCTCGTCACGTTTATAAATATAGATAATACATTAAAAATTGTAAACATTATCATTGCTGTGCACTTTCATCAGGCTTCATCTGTATCTTCTTATTCTCTTCCTTACCCTATATATTCTCATTGTCTTCCTTATCCCTTCTAATCCAACAAAATTACTTATTTTGATTGCTTTTTTTGTTATTCATTAACTGTATCTTCTCATTGTCTACCATATCCCTTTTAATCCCACAAAATTACTTATTTTGACTGCTTTTTTTGTTATTCATTAACTGTATCTTCTCATTGTCTACCATATCCCTTCTAATCCCACAAAATTACTTATTTTGATTGCTTTTCTTTTTTGTTATTCATTACCTGTATCTTCTCATTGTCTTCCTTATCCTTTCCAATCCAACAAAAGTACATATTTTGATTGCTTTATTTTGATTGTTATTCATTACCTGTATCTTCTCACTGTCTCCCTTATCCTTTCTAATTCAACAAACTTACTCATTTTATTATTGCTTTTTTTTTGTTATTCATTACCTGTATCTTCTCACTGTCTTCCTTATCCTTTCTAATCGAACTAACTTATTTTTTATTGCTTTTCTTTTTTGTTATTCATTACCTGTATCTTCTTATTGTCTTCCTTATCCTTTCTAATACAACAAACTTACTTATTTTATTATTGCTTTTTTTTTATTCATTACCTGTATCTTCTCACTGTCTTCCTTATCCTTTCTAATCGAACAAACTTATTTTTTATTGCTTTTCTTTTTTGTTATTCATTACTTGTATCTTCTCACTGTCGTCCTTATCCTTTCTAATTCAACAAACTTACTTATTTTATTATTGCTTTTTTTTTGTTATTCATTACCTGTATCTTCTCACTGTCTTCCTTATCCTTTCTAATACAACAAACTTATTTTTTATTGCTTTTCTTTTTTGTTATTCATTACCTGTATCTTCTCACTGTCTTCCTTATCCTTTCTAAATCCAACAAACTTATTTTAATATTGCTTTTCTTTTTTGTTATTCATTACCTGTATCTTCTCACTGTCTTCCTTATCCTTTCTAATACAACAAACTTACTTATTTTATGATTGCTCTGCACTTTTGTTGCGCTTCATCTGTATCTTCTCATTTTTCCTTATTTATTCTAATCAAACAGAATTACTTATTTTTTAATTGATTTGCTCTTTTGTTACTTTTTGCCTTTAATTTCTCATTCTCATCATTATTCATTTCAGTAGAATGAAGAATATCCACCTTGCCATCTCTCGACTCTTTAATGATGCATTACCTGTATTTGTTTATCGTTTTCCTCATTCATTCCAGAACTCACGCAATCAGACTGGCAACTGGGTCCCACCCGTTTACAGTTAGATCTACCAAATGCAAACGACAATTCTACTCCATCAGCTTTTTTTCTCGCACTTCCCGCTTGTGGAACTCTCTTCCTTATTTTTGCTTTCCTGAGGGCCACAACCTCCAGGAATTTAAATGCAGTGTCAATATCCATCTTTTAATCACTTGACTCCAGTTCTTTCTACATCACCTTGTATATTTTTCCTTTCTCGCTACCTTTGCCACTGTCATCACACCTGTATTCCCATCCTTCTCGTGCTCCCTTCTCTGACACTTCCTGTAACTGGTTCGTCTTTCTCTTTCGTCTCTTCCTATCTAATCTCTTTCTTGTATGTAGCCCCCTGCACATCAGTGGCGTTACAACCTTGCTTGGCGTGAAACATTTCTTGGGGTGAAACGATTAAAAAATAAAAGAAATAATGTTGATTCCTTGTACCTTTTCGATATATGTCTTGTTGTCAACTGTTCTGATGAACTTCTGTCCTAACTACCTTGACTTGATAAATGTAAGCGTAGCACTAAATTAGCAGATAGGTGTCATTATTCTACTGCTGAAATGGCTAGCGGTAACCATATGTTCTATGCTAATAGTTTATTTTCTTTCACTTCGGGCTTGAAGGACTCTCTTCCGGCTTCTTGCATTGCTGCAGATTATGACCTTCAAAAATTTAAATGCAACGTCAATCGCCATCTTTTGTCTTTTTAACGACTTGTATTTTAATGTCCTTTCATCTCACTAATGTTTTCTCATTTTCTTTCACGTTCAGTAACCACTTACGTCTAAAAAGCTTTATCGCCTTGATGGGTAACATTACTTACATATTTATATTCGGACTGTTGTCCACATCTTTTGGCTGTTGTGTCCTCCTGCCTTCTTCGAATGTATATCGGTCTGGGTAATCTATAGAAAATTCTTAATTGAACCACTTATTTAATAGACAGGACTAGATTTTTCTTGTTCTATTGCTCATGTCTAGTAATATCTCATCTAGATCTTATTTTATTTGGTATTGTTCAGCCGCCTACAATTTTTTTCAAAATGTTCGAGGCTATTATCAATGCTGAACTGTTTTAACATCTCAAAGCACTCGGCTTCTTTTCCGATGAACAGTATGGTTTCCGCTACACCTGGTCTACTACTGATATGTTAACGACCATCACAGAGCATATTACCAAGCTCTCGATAAAAAACGGTGAAGCTCAATTTGTAGCTCTAGATATCTCCAAAACATGTGACAGAGTCTGGCATGCTGGTCTTCTACGCAAGTTACAGGGCTATAGTATAACTGTACGCTTGTTTGACCTAAACCAGTCTTTACTTTCAAATCGCGTAATGAAGGTAGTATTGACTGGGCATGCTTCCAGATACTATCATACGAACACGGGTGTCCCTCAATGCTCGATTCTAGGCCCTACGCCTTTTCTGATCTTCATCAACAATCTCTGTTGTAATTAGATCCCAAGTAGGCATCAATGTTGACGACACTACCATTGACTCCTGCCTCGACAAGAAATCTGCCGAGGATGACAAAGCAAACCTTGGTGCTAATCTTGAAAATGAATTCTAATCTGTGGTAGACTGGGGTAAGAAGTGGCTCATAAATTTTAATGCTTCCCAAACGAAACTGCTATCATTTTACCACCATAAACAACCCCTCTTACGCAACATGGATCATGCTAGTCTCCCTGAAGGCAAAATACTGCGCCTAATCGGCTTAACACTATCAGCCGACCTCAAGTGGAATGACTAGATCGAATCCACAGCCAAATCTGCTGATAGGAAAATTGGTTCACTGTGTAGGGCCAGAAGGTTTTTCTCCTCTGAATCCATCTTGCATATATATAAATCTACCATTCGCCCGTGCATTGAATACTGCTTTCATATCTGGTCGGGTGCCCATGATATTTATCTTGGGCTTCTTGAGAAAATCCAACGAAGAATCTGCAATATAATTTTTCCCGACCTGGTAGCTCAACTTTCTCACCGGCGCAAAGTGGCTTTACTCCGGGGCCCCCTCCGAATGTATGTAATCAAGCTACTAAACTAGCGACTAAATCCCACTCGTTTACAGTGAAACCGATCAAATTTAACTGCAGCTTCTACTCCATAAGCTTCTTTGTTCCCACTTCCCGCCTGTGGCAGTTCCTTCCGTATACTTACTTCCATTACAGCTACGATCTCCAAAAAATTAAATGCAATGTCAGTTGCCATCTCTTATCTTCTTGACTCACATCTTTTCCCTGACAACCCTTGTATCATGTTCTTCTTCTTCCAATCCACTCTACTCTCATGCAGCTCTCTTTACTCCAGAGTTTTCATCCTTCTCTCATCCTTTCTCTGATCTTCCTGTAACTTGTTCCTCTTTCTAAATCACTCACCTCTGACGTAAACCTCTACCCATCAGTGGCAGTTCTGCCTCGTTTGGCGGGAAATGATTAAATAATATATATATATATATATATATATATATATATATATATATATATATATATTCATTCAGATACTTTAATCCAAGCGGAAAAAGCAGGAAGGTAAATTCCAAAGACCCGATCCTAATTAATATTAAAAATTTTATTTTAATATTAAAAAATGATACAGGAAGAGAGCTCCATGTAATAAAATATTACAGAGCAAATAGAAATTAAAAAAGGATTAATTCAATGATGTTGGATGATCATTTCGATATGAAAATCCACACGGGGAATAACACATCACCTCAGCAAAATCTTTTCAGAAACTGGAGAAAAATCAGTCTCTGAGACTGATTTTTCTCCAGTTTCTGAAAGGATTTTTCTGTTGCTGAGGTGATGTGTTAACCACGTGGGGATTTTCATATCGAAATGATCATCCAACATCATTGAATTAATCCTTTTTTAATTTATATATATATATATATATATATATATATATTCGGTGGAAGTAGGCAGATCTTTAGCGCATATCATTATACGCGCCTAATAGCTAGAGCGCTCTAATTCATTTCATTGAATGACCGATGTGTGTGTGTGTGTGTGTGTGTGTGTGTGTGTGTGTGTGTGTGTGTGTGTGTGTGTGTCATAAATAAAAAAAAACGGCTTGGGGTTAAATTCCAAAGGATATTATTAATATTTGATTTTTAACACTCGTTTAGCCAGAGTTCCCTGGCTGGATCAATGTTCATATCAGATATTATACCTGTCGAAATAACAATCCTAATTAAGAAAACTTTAATTTTTGTATGTAATTTTTATATATATATATATATATATATATATATATATATATATATTATGGCTTTAAAGGCAAGAAATTTTTTATTATTAAAGGCTATGATAAAGTTTAAAACAAAGAAAAACCACCAGTCGGCCGGTTTCATCCCCTCTTATCAGAACTGTAAACGGGGAAAGAAACCATGAAAAAAAATGTGGTATGTTACGGATGACGTGAATGAATGGACAGGAGTAAAATAAAAGTTATAACACCAAAAGAAGCTAGAGACACAGCACAGGAAGTCCAAGCAAAAAATCTCTTTGTTGACGTGTTGGGTGTTATAACTTTTATTTTCCCCACACCACTTATTCACGTCATTCGCAAAAGACTTCTTTTTTTTAATGATTTGTTTCCCCGTTTACAGTTCTGATGAGGAGGAATGAAACCGGTCGACTGGTGTTATTTTTTGTTTTAAAATTTATCATGTACTTTAGTAATAATAAACTTCTCGCCTTTAACGCTATACGTTTTTCAAAAAAAGATAAACATTTATATATATATATATATATATATATATATATAGAGAGAGAGAGAGAGAGAGAGAGAGAAAGATATGAAAAAAAGAAAAAGACAAGTTTAGTTTAGTATTTAGTTTTAGCCAACGCGATTTGTCTACTGACGGAAGTTATGAAGGCAAAAACCAATTCTTTGGGGGTTTTGATAAAATCCGTCAGTAGACTCATCGCGTTGGCCAAAACTAAATCCTGATTTCTTCTTGTCTTTTTCTTTTTGCCATATTTTTCCTCTATAGAGTTTATATCTGAGACGCCCAATAGCCAATGTGCTCTAATTCATTACTGAATGAGCGATGCGTAGCCACCTTCGCGTGTACGCATCGCTCATTCAGTAATGAATTGGAGCACTTTGGCTATTGGGCGTGTATAATGATAATATACATGCTAAAAAGTCTGTCTTCTTCTACCGTGCGCCCATGACCCAGAGGTGGAATCGGCAACTGACACCAATTCAGTCGGATTTCAATCCTGGGTTAAAAGCAATCGGAGTCTAACCGTACTGATGAACTGTGATACAGCGAAACAGATCTGTCTGCGGATGACAATATATATATATATATATATATATATATATATATATATATATATATATATATAATTATGAATTAGGTTTTAGAACATGTACATAATTTCTTCTATATATGTCCTCTTCTCTACAATCATATGGTTGTTTCAGTGTTTGGACTCAAACACATTCTCGGGAGAAGTAAAGAGTAAGAGTTGGGAATCATTCTCTGTTTATATTTGGTTCGTTGTTGTTGTGGGGTTGGTTGGGGTTATTGGTAATTAAGTGAATGTGTCATTCGTTTTGACCGTTAGACTTTTGAAGAACATGGTGTGTAAGTGTGAAATTGTTGATTAATGGTATTATCTGTTGGAATGGACGGGAAAAATGGACGGGAAATTTTTTTTTCTTTTCTCTCCTCATTTTATACTCATTCGGATATATATATATATATATATATATATATATATATATATATATATATATACGAGGGTTATTCAATAAACAATGTGAATTTTTCTAATAGAGATGGAAACTTGTTTTTTTTTTAATTTTCCAGCAGTGTCACACAAATTTCCCATCTGTGCACAAGCTTCCGTATTCCCTCACCGTAAAAATCTTTGAAATGATGTCTCAAACAATCGCTCACAGCACTTTTGACTTCATCGTTATTTTCAAACTTCTTTAAACAATTTAGCCCACTTTTAGACATTTGTGGGCTGAAGCATGTGGCACCATATACTGTTGACATTCTCCTATGAATTTCAACTGGTTTGCACCCTTCAGCAACCAAAAACTTGAAAACTGACCTCTGTTCAATCCTGGAGCATGGTTCTTTGGTCAAGTATCTTTGTTAATCTTCAAAACTCTCAAAGTGTTTTTCATTTTGTAAAAAAATTAAATCCCTTTGAAAAAGAAGTAAAGGAAACAAAAAACTAAAAAGAAAGTAAACTTCTATCTGTTTCAGAAGTCCTTATACCGAAGAATTCACCTTATTTATTGAATGACCCTCGTATATTTATATATATATATATATATATATATATATATATATATATATATTTCTAAGTGAAGAGGACTCAAGTTTTTTTTTATATTTTGAGTGCTCTGGCATTTATTTTATTATAAATAGTGCTCAATATAATGAGTATTATAGAGCTTCATATAATATAATATAATTATATGGTTATGCCAATTTTACATCATCAGGCAATGTTGGTGTGGTTGTGCAGATTATTTACATTTAAATGACAAATACTCTCGGTTTACTGTGAATGTATGTGAGTGTTTTTGTGTGTGTGTGTGTGTGTGTGGCTAATCAAAAATGGCGATTCACTTTGAGGTTTGACCCCGAGTAATTTCTGTTCTAACCAACTTTTTTCCTCCTCTTTTTTTCTTTTTCCTTGACCCTATTCCTCTCTTGTCTGTTTTCCTTCGCATTTATCTGATCTTATCATTTTCCTTTCAGTTTTATTACATTTGATGTGATATTCCTTCTTCCCTTTAGTCTATTTGTTAAAAAAAAGGTTTTTTTCCAAAAAGATACCCTGAACTGTTATTTTGTCGCTCCATCTGTCAATTTGCTGTAAAGTTTATTATCCGGAGAAAAAGGTGGGCATTATTAAGAAAAGAAAAACTAAATTATTCTATATTTGGCTTTATTTTTATTTTCATTTTTATTTTTACCTAATTCGTCGGTGAGCATGTTATTTAATTTAGGTTTTATCCATTTTCTAATGTGAATAATTTACAATGCCTACATCTGACATTAATTTCGTTACGTTTATTTAATAAATGTTTATTTTTAAGGGATCTAATAATAAATAGTTTTTCATATAAGCAAAATGAACATCGTTCATTTAAGGACTTACATATTTTATATATTAAACAGTTAGAGATCAGAGTAAATTAGACCAGTAAATAGTTGTATTAAAAAGTGCTCAATACACGTTTGAAAGGAAATGAAAATTTAACATATCGAGTTTTACATATTTAAGTTGAAAAGATCAGCTAATGCTTTCACCCTATTCGGTTTTGTCAAATTGCATGACAAAAGAAAAGATAATCGGCTTGCTCCCTAACTAATATCTATCTATCTATCTATCTATCTATCTATCTATCTATCTATCTATCTATGTATTTTCATTATCTATCTATCTATCTATCTATCTATCTATCTATCTATGTCTTTTCTATCTATCTATCTATCTATCTTTTATCTATCTATCTATCTATCTATCTATCTATCTATCTATCTATGTCTTTTCATTATCTATCTTTTATCTATCTATCTATCTATCTATCTATCTATCTATGTCTTTTCATTATCTATCTATCTATCTATCTATCTATCTATCTATGTCTTTTCATTATCTATCTATCTATCTATCTATCTATCTATCTATCTATCTATCTATCTATCTATGTCTTTTCATTATCTATCTATCTATCTATCTATCTATCTATCTATCTATCTTTTATCTATCTTCTATTCATCTATCTATCTATCTATCTATCTATCTATCTATCTATCTTTTATTGTCTTTTCTTATCTATCTATCTATCTATCTATCTATCTATCTATCTATTTTTTAATTTCTGACCATTTTCAGATTTATTTCAGTTTGAGACAATTTATGATTTTTTTCCAATTTCTAAACATTTTCAGATGTTTTTCAATTTCTAACCCTTTTCAGATGTTTTTCAATTTCTGATCATTTCAGATTTTTAAAATTTCCGAGTATTTTCAGATTTTTCAATTTCTGAACATTTTCAGATTTTTTTAAATTTCTGCGTATTTTCAAATGTTTTTCAATTTCTGACCATTTTCAGATTTTTTCATTTTCTGTACATTTTCAGTAAAACCTACAGAGAGTAGATCGTGAAATAATTTTGTAGATCATCGCTTTTTGAAATACTCACCCACTGTCGCCAACGCCATTGCTGCGTTCAGAGTCACTTAAATTCATATTATATTATGTAATAATATATGAAATGAAATGTAGCATGTCAGCATAATAATTTTTCAAATCCCTATATTCATAATTTTTTTCTTTCTCGGCATGACGATAAACTACATCTGGTAGCAAGGCAACTGATCAGAAGATTTCGGGGAGAATGGCACCACCTTTAATTGCTGTTGTACCCAGGTCCATTCTAACTCGGGGTGGTAGCACCTGTTAGGACCGAAGTTAAGGACAAATAGTGAACACCCAAACTGTGGTCAAAACATAAAAGTATAAACAGACATTTCTATAGTAAGAATACCAGCAACAGATAAGAATCGTAAAAAATAATTACCAACAATACATTATTGGAAAAAGAAGAGAGAAATTATCAGCAATAGATTTTTTTAAATTACTAAAGCTCTTCAGTCAGTTTAGGTGCCATACGTGATACACGCTTGGGCGATCATGTCTCGAAAGAGACATGACTGACTGGGCAGAAGATTATCCCGCAGTAGGTTGCCATTGCTTTCTGCGGTAGACTGGTTGCCGACCAAGGCTATAGAACCCAATCTGTCCTGTTATTTAACCCATAACTGGAAGGAAGAGGCGGATTAATACCTTTCCCAAGGGTATTTGCGCGTAAGTGAATGCAATGGATTCAACTGGAATTCGAACTCAGCTCCCCAGTTTCTCGTTCCGAGCCGATATCCACTGTACCACAAATTTAACATAAGATGACCCATAAAGAGTGTATGTATCGTTGTACAAACCAAACTATCAAACTGCTGCAACGGCATTAATTAATTAGAAATTTGCATGAAAATGCATTTGTCAACATGTTGGTTGGTTTTATGGCAAATCAACTTCGGCGGGTCATTTATTGCCAACTAAACTCTATTTATTTATTTATTGCTGGTAATACCTTTTTTCTTTCAACAATTTATTGTTGTTTTTTCATATAAGTTTTATGTCTAGTAATACTTTTTTCTTTTCGAGTAACAAGATTCATTGATATTTGTTTTTAAGGGCAGGGTCCCTAACTCCTACTCTTGTTATTTAACCCATAACTGGAGGGAAGGGACAGATTGAAACCTTCCCCAAGGGTACCAGTGCTTAATTAAATGCAGGGCATTCAACTGGAATTCGAACTCGGCTCACCGATTTCTCTTTCCGAGCCGATATCCACTGCACCACAACGCACATCCGTCACTAAACGCTTACCGCACCTGGTATTCCCAAGTGGTCACCCATCTAAGTACTGACTAGGCTCAACGACGCTTAACTTCGGTGATCGCGCGAGAACCGGTGTATTCAACATAGGCCCAGTTAACATGTATTTGAGTTGGAAACCAAGTGTGTACCCGTGGGTTATGGTTAAATGTATGTTTGCTGTTTGGGAAGTTCTAATCAGATACAACTCTTCTGAAAGTGTTTTTTAAGGTCTTATATTCCAAATTGATAATTCCGACTGTTTAGCGTAGATATTTTGCAGATATCTGACTAACATCGCGATTTAAAATAGACATAATTTACTTTCTATGTGGAATGGAAAAGATTAATTAAAGACTTTCGAACATCATATGACTTTCCAGATGTTTCGGTGTTCTTTTTATTAAATACAGAAAATTGTTTGAAGATATAAAAATGTGAACTTAGAATTTTGATTCGTCGGCGCCGGATGATGAGAGAAAAAAACTATTTTCTTGATTGTCTTATTCGCATGTGTTCTGTAGAGTTCAGCCAAACGTCGAGTTAAAGAATTTTATAGATTTTTAGTTCCATGAAAAAAAGAAAATTCAGTAAACAAACAAAATATTTCCATTTGAAATATATATATATATATATATATATATATATATATATATATATATATATATATATATATATATATATATATATATATATATATATATATAAAAAAAATACACTTCGATTACTACGACTGCGTTGTGGTACAGTGGATATCGGCTCGGAACGGGGAGCCGAGTTCGAATTCCAGTTGAATCCATTGAATTCACTTACGCACAAATACCCTTGGGAAAGGTATTAATCCGTCTCTTCCCTCCAGTTATGGGTTAAATAGCAGGACAGATTGGGTTCTATAGCCTTGGTCGGCAACCAGTCTACCGCAGAAACCAATGGCAACCTACTGCGGGATAATCTTCTGCCCAGTCAGTCATGTCTCTTTCCAGACATGATCGCCCAAGTGTTTTTCACGTATGGCACTTTACTGACTGACTACGACTGAAAATCCGATGGTTGGACAAATATAGAAAGGCGCCATAACATTCATCCGTGGTTAAATATGGCTGCTTCTTTTGGCGGGAACCAACTCATTGTTAAGATGAGTCTGGCGTCTGCATACGCATGTGCTTAAGTGCTTGTCTACATACATATTTAGAGATCGTATCAGCAGAAATATTGAAGAAATTGTCGTTGTGTGTGCGCAAATAACTAGTTCTGCCTGACTTTATGGTTGTGTCCGTTTATTCTCTGTTATGTCTTTGTGTAATCATATTTATATGATGCGTTAAAATGGATCTTTTATCCTCGAGTATTTCGCCACGGGATAGAACATTGACATGTCTATACAGTTTGACTTCTTTCTTCGTACGTGTCTCCAGACGCGTCACAACTATTTACCAGTAAATATTTAATCTTCCTTTTATGTCTATGTCATGTTGAATACACCGGTTCTTGTTTGCTCACCGAAGTTAAGCAGCATCGAGCCTGGTGAGTACTTAGATGGGTGACCATTTAGGAATACCAGGTGTTGTAAACGTAAGGACCAAAAATGGTCCATCGGTCCTACAGGTTTGCGGGTTGGGCTAACAACCCTGCCCCATAAAAAACAGTTTGTTACGGAAACAGGAACAAAAAGTTACTGCCCTACACACCATTGGGTGTAAAAGGATGAAATGACGATGATTTAATCTTCCGTACCGAATTACAGTCAATTGCATATATAAATAGATTAAAGTACACACACACACACACACACACACACACACACACACATATATATATATATATATATATATATATATATATATAAATAGGTTAAAAATACTATTTAAATCACCATATCAAAGGCACCTCGCTATAAACGACTCACTATATATAACAATTTTCCCATACCATCAACCTTACACTATTTAATAATGGAAATGAGGTTTTAAAAGTTAAATAAAAAATAAAAAGACGATCACGTGATGCCTGCCGTGCACAGCACGTGACAGCTTGAAAAAAGTCTTCTTTTCAAAAAATAAAAAAAAACACTAAAACGAAAAATTACATTACAGTCAAATATGAAAACATATACAAGAACGGAAAAATAACATCCTTGAAAATGGCTATTGAAAAAATTGAAAGCGCTTGGAAAGTAAAACATTATGGAACATTTTTACATTCCTTATCTCCAACAAAAACGAAACATGTAAGAATTCTGGAAAAATTAAATAAAAAAACTTAGTAAAATCTTCCTTCTTTGTCGTTTTTAACGAAACATGTTTAAATGAAAGATTGCTGCTCATATATCTATATTTCTGTCTCTGTATCTCTCTCTCTATATATATATCTATATTTACATCTCTATCTATATATCTCTGTCTGTCTGTCTGTCTGTCTGTCTATATATGTATATACAAGGTCTTTTTTTAAGGTATCGAGTCTGTTGCTATGTTAAAGGAGTCATGTAGAGGAAAGCCAGTTTGCACAGACTGACTTTGAACAATTTCACGTACTCACACTAAGTTATAATGTCACACATTTCCGTACTTTATGCCATTGTTTTTCTTTATAACCGTGTGGCTTCAAGCAAGGCATTTTACTGCCACTGTAGTGCAGGGGGTTACATAGGAGGAATGTTATGAGAAAGAATGACAGGTTACAGGGGGTGTCAGAAAGAGGGTATGAGAAGAAAGAGAATACTGATGAAAGTGGGGTGGACTGAGAAAAGAGCATGTGAGAGAGGATGCAAGCTAGGAGATGACTGTTGGCTTTACATTTGAATTCTTGAAGATTGTAGCTGTCGAGAAAGTAAGTAAGCGGAAGGGAATTGCATAGGCGGGAAGTGCGAGAAAAGAAGCTGTAGGAGTAGAATTTGCATTTACAATTTATTGGTTTCATAGTAAAAGGGTGGGACCTAGTTGCTAATCTTGTTACTCGAAGAAATTCATATGCAGGAAAATGTGTAGAGTGTGATCGTCTCATAACACTAACGAGATTTCATCAGTGACCATGGTTGCTACAACGGTTTTTGGCCAGGCTTGACATTCCACAGACCCGATAACCACCACATTTTTCATATTTCGTTCCTTACGTCTTTTTCCTCTTCAAAACTCAAGCCCCACTTAAAAAGAACAAAAATCCAAGACGTCGAGGAAATCCAAGAGAATTCAACGAGGCAGCTGCTCGCTATCCCCCAAAATATTATCCAGGAACGCTCAAATGAATGCAAAAAACACAAGATAAAATGCATAGTTTCAGACTATTTCGAAGGAGATTAAATGCTGAATTGATATGTATTGTAGTTTTGTTTTTCATAATAACAGTTACAATACTTTTGAACGGACCCCGTGTATATATATATATATATATATATATATATATATATATATATATATGGGTTCTGATGAAAACTATTGTAACTGTTCTTATGATATATATATATATATATATATATATATATACTATTTAATATTTACGCTCTCACACCCTCAATTAGCATTATGGAGGTATGGTAGACTTTGGAAAAACAGTAGCTACTCAAGCATCTACTCATCGTTCTTTCAGTAATTAATTTGAGCACTCCCAGCTACTGGCGTATATTTACATTGTATATCACACGCTAAAGTCCGCCTCCCTTTACCGAGCTCTCATAGCTCAGCGGTAGAATCGCTAACTGATGTCAATTCGGTCGGGTTTCAATCGGAAGCAATCGGACGTCTAACCGTACTGATGAGCTGTGATACAACGAAACAGATCTGTCTGCGGATGACTATATATATATATATATGTGTGTGTGTGTGTGTGTGTGTGTGTGTGTGTGTGTGTGCTTATTGCAAAGAATTTGCCGACTTCGAAGTTTCATGAGGGCATAATGTTCTCACTCAACACGGCTGAGTTTTATCCTACCAAAAACTCTATCTCCACCCCGATAGCGAGCACTTTACCATAAAATACCTGCTTGCAAAAAAAAAAAAACTTTTATCAGTAAAACTACAAGAACGACAACACTCTTGGCGCTAAACAATATCACAATTCAACATTATATATATATATATATATATATATATATATATATATATATATATTGAGTTGCTTCAAGATTGTTTTTAGGAGTTTTACTGATAAAACGTATTTTGGCAAACAGATTTACTTTTTATCGTAAAGTGCTCAATATTGGGGTAGAGAAAGAGCGTTGATAGGGTTAATGCAGAGAAGTTAAATTCTTTAGTGAGGCAGGTTGATGCTAACTTCGAAGTTTCATGCTAACTTCGAAGGACACCGTTATGATGCTGTCACCCGTCAGGGATATATATATATAATATACTTCCAAAACAAAAATGACATGTGAGCAAAATCCAAAACAGATCCTATTAATATTAATGTCATTAGTATTAAAAATGATTACTGTAGTGGGCTCGATATCAATAGTATTATCTGTTTACAGAGACAAATATCTATATTTTCAAATAAAACTCAGTAAATTACACATGTCGCATGGCAATTTCAGCATGGAAAATTTCGCTTCTTTAGAGAGAAAATTTATTACGTAAATACAGTACAAAATTCATATATACCGGCAGTTTACTGAAAACGAAATCCATACAACGGATGTTTACAAGGAAGAAGGAACAAATAAGATAAAATAGCCATACGATATACGTTATGTAATTACATTAAACGTTACTTTCTCGTGGATGCGTATGTTTGAATAGATATAATGTTGCCTTAAACAGTGTGATTTATATTCGAGAAACTTAATAAAGTTAAGGTCTTTTTTTTTCCGGAAGGATGTTGTTTGCGTGTTTATAAAGAAATGAATAGATTTTTATTCATCTGACACGCTATATGTATAGATTTTTGTCTACCGGCCTGGATATATATATATATATAACTTAAAATGTGGCTATTAATATTTGACTTGACCCAGCCTTTATTTATTAAACATCCAGGCCGGTAGACGAAAATCTATACATATAGCGTGTCAGATGAATAAAAATATATTCATTTCTTTATAAACACACACACATATATATATATATGTAAGTCTACATTTATCTTTAAAAACGTCTCGAAAAACCCACCGAGTATAAACGCGGAGGGGAAAAAATAGAAAAAAAAATAGAAACGAACTAAGCACTTGAACATTAGTCAAAGTACGAGTCGAAAGAAAAAAAAACCGAGACGAGGAACCTAACACGTAAAGCGCTCAATGCAATAGCAGAGCAAGTAAATAAGTAAGTAGCTACCCTAGAGCCAACGGACCTACCTAGGTTTCACCTAATGGATCATCAGGGCAAACCTAGGTAGGTTCGTTGGCTCTAGGTTAGCTACTTATATATATTTAGGAGAGTTTTGTAATTTGCTTGAAGCATTGTGTATATAAGGTGCATGTGTCGGTATTTGAAGGCTTTCCTATCATTTTAAAGATTAGATTCTGATCTCGAAATATTAATGAATAATAAATAGGTAATACCCAACACCTTCTTTACTTTCCTTTATTATACTAAACGCATTGTGATGGGATTAAAATACCTACTGATCTTGAAATATTAATGAATAATAAATTGGTAATACCCAACCCCTTCTTTACTTTCCTTTATTATACTAAACGCATTGTGATGGCCTTCAAATACCTAGTGATCTTGAAATATTAATGAATAATAAATTGGTAACACCCAACACCTTCTTTACTTTCCTTTATTATACTAAACGCATTGTGATGGCCTTCAAATACCTAGTGATCTTGAAATATTAATGAATAATAAATAGGTAATACTCAACACCTTCTTTACTTTCCTTTATTATACTAAACCCATTTTGATAGCCTTCAAATACCTACCCATAAATGTGTGTGTGTGTGTGTGTGTGTGTGTACATGCGGACAAGTAGTGTAATGTTTATTGCTGTTTAATGTTTGATTAACTTATCGAGGGAGATCAAATTCAAACCGCGTCTTTTGAGCAGTGTATCGGACAAATAGCCTTAAGAAAGGTAGAAATATATTCCTTTCTTTTTTTTTTCACACACCCAGCCAGCTGGGCATTAATTTCAGGCTAGAGTAGGTTCTTCAGATTAAGTTGGCATCCCATGTAGAAGAAGAAGAACACTTAATTAAAAGCAGAGAACATGTTAAAAGAATATAAAATAATTTTATTACGACTGAATTCTCTAAATAATTATTTCTGGTGTTTTTTATGTTCCCTGAAACAATTCAACCTACGACATCACATCCTACACGTATATTTCCATTTGGAATAAAACCTTCCAAAAATTGTTAAATTTAACTGGCGTACTATAGAATAATGATAACACCTAGTTTTTGATAATGACTTGGGCGGTAGAAAATACAAGAAAAAATTTTTTATAAATTTCAGACAAGTTATCGAGAATTCTGATTTCAATCATTACAGGCGACCTCCCCTGCTTCCAATAAACATGGACCAAGCGATTCTCTCGGAGAGCAATATACTGCGCCTCCTCGGCCTTACCCTCTCTTCTGATCTCAAATGGAACCATTACATTGAGTCAATAGCTAAATCCACTGCCAGGAGGGTTGGGCTACTGTGTCATTGCCAGGATGTTTTTTTCCGCCTGAATCCATCCTGCATATATACAAATCAACTAATCGTCTGTGCATGGAGTACTGCTGTCATATATGGACAGGTGCCTCTGCTGTTCATCTCAATGTTCTTGACAGGCTCCAAAGGAGAATCAGTAATGTGATAGGTACATGGACAGGTGCCCCTGCTGTTCATCTCAGTGTTCTTTACAAGCCCCAAAGGAAAATCAGTAATGTGATAGGTACCGACTTGGCGGCTCAACTCCAGCCACTTCCCCACTAACGGGATGTGGTTTCCCTCTGTCTGTTCTATAAATACTTACATGGCTTCAGCTCCCACGAACTTAAGTTGCCGGTGCCTCTGCAACAGGTGTTTATTCGTGCAACCAGACTGGCAACTGGGTTTCACCTATTCACAGTTAGATCAACCAAATGCATACGACAATTCTAATCTATCAGCTTCTTTTCTTGCACTTCCTGCCTGTGGAACTCGCTTCCATATTCTTGCTTTCCTGACGGCTACAATCTCCAGGAATTTAAATGCAATGTCAATACTCATCTCTTAACCACTTGACTCTAGTTCTACACCACCCTGTATACCCTTTCCTTTCTCTCCACCTTTGCAACTGTCATCACACCTGGATTCCCATCCTTCTCTTGCTTCTTTCTAACAGGTTCGTCTTTCTTATCACTGTCTTTTCTATCTAATCTTTTTATTCTTATGTAGCCCCCTAATCTTTTTACTTTTATGTAGCCCCCTGCCTATCAGTGGCTTTACCGCTTCTGCTCGGGGTGATACGATTAAAAAAATGTGAAACTACCTATTCAAAAACTGAAAAAATTTAAATAAATTCGTGAATTTAGTAAAACTTGTTTAAATTAATTCCAGTTGCCTAATTTTACACAATTTCAGGTCTATCCCTCAAGGCCGAGGATTATGGGGTTTTTTGCTTACTTCAGTCAGTTAGGGTTGTGGACTCGGACATTAGTAACGTGACCACTTTTTGCTTGAAAGATCTTTCGACATTGAGGACAGTTTGTTTCGGATGGTAGATTACGTCTTAGTTGCTGCTGTTTTTTTTTCGACGCCCTTTTTTATCCTCCTGTTTGGCTGATTCTTTGGATTTGAAGATTGTGTTTCGTCTTTGAAAAATGGATCTCCAGAGATTCATGGATTTCCACCTGTGGATGCCAATGTTGCGTTTCTTCCTGTTTTCATTTTAGAACGTCTTTCAATTATCTCTTCTGTTGACCGCCATTTTTAAAAATTCTTTGAGTTGGTGGGGGGTTAAAAGAGTTGCTTTGGTAGGCGGGTGCCATCAATTCACATCAGATGCTTACTCCACCGAAATTTGTTTTTTTGATAGCGATTGGTCCAATGCTTGTCATTTAGTTTGTTCTAGTCAGCTGACTTTAGTTTTCTGTCTTCACGATTCCTCGAAGACAAAGCTGATGAAGTTCTTTATAGAATTACAGAAACCGTCGATAAATCTACCATCCGCCCGTGCATTGAATACTGTTGCCATATCTGGTCGGGTGCCCCTACTATTCTCCTCGGGTTTCCCGACAAGGTACAGCGGAGGGTCTGTAATGTGATCGATACCGACTTGGCAGACCGCCTGCAGTCTCTCTCTCACCGGCGCGACCTGGCTTCCCTGTGTCTCTTCTATAAATACTTTCACGGCTTCTGCTCCGATGAACTTAGATCACTGGTGCCAGCTAGGTACGAATTTGCAAGAGATATTAGATTAGCAACTAGATCCCACCCTTTTACAGTGAAACCAACAAAATGCAACCGCAACTTTTACTCCAACAGTTTCTTTTCTCGTACTTCCCGCTTGTGGAATTCCCTTCCACATGATTGCTTCCCCGACGGCTACAATCTCCAGGAGTTTAAATGTAAGGTCAATAGACACCTCCTAACAAACTAACTCGCTGCCATTCTTTCAAACACTCTTCCCATCTACCCTAGTCTCATCCTCGATATCCTTACCAATCTATCACCTTCCTTCTGACATTTCCTATATCTAACCAGTCCTTCTCTTTACCTTCCCCTATGTAGCCCCATGCGCAATAATGGCAGTGGAATGTCTTGCATGGAGTGAAATGATTTTAAAAAAAGTTATCTAAACTTATTTATAAATGTAACTTTGTGTGTGTGTGTCTGTGTGTGTGTCTGTGTGTACGTTACCTATAGACTCCGAAACGGCTGAACCGATTTTCTTGAAAATGTACACAGTTGTACTATAAGCGTCTGCGAGTGTTCTCAGCTAGGTTTTGTGTCGAGGTACCCCAGATAAATATCGACAATCGAAAAAATCGGGTTATAGAAGGAGTGATCCGATTTTAATCAAATTTGATACACTCATAGACAAAGACATAAGAAACGATATTCAGAAGTTTCAAGGTTGTATTTCTTACAGTAGTGCAGAAAATCGATAATATATATGTAAAAGGCATGATGTTTGTGGTTGTGTCTGATTATCTGTCTGTATGTCTTTTATACAAATCCACAATTTTTATCCGATTCTCACCAAACTACACACATATTCTTTAGGCTGAGTCTGAGCTCCAGGACCATGGATTAGTTTTAAAGCTTTCATTACACCCGAGCAACACCGGGCTATAGTGCTCGTCTAGGTATGAAAGACAACTAGGAGAGATGGAATCACTACCACCTTGTACACTAACCTTTTTGGTGTGTGTTTTGATTTTAAGATCTTGGAAAACTTTATTTCGGAGGCCAGCCAAAAGTGATCCTGCACATTTGAGACTGTTTGCTTAGTTAATCTTTAAGGTCAATGTTAAAACACAGGTGGCTACCAAGATAAGGCATGTAATCCGCCTTCTCTATTTACCGTATTGGATCTTCGTTTCTGTCTTAACTGCTTATTGTGGGGACCTACCTACACTTCCACACCATTATAATATGGCTACCAACTGACAAGGGTTCCATCCTTTACTCTGGTTGTAGAGGAACATCCTATCCTACCCCGTAATGGATATGGTCCAGTCTATAAAAGACTGTGACTAAGACTATACGTCAGCAAACATCACTAGACGGGAGCATACGCCACTAGACGGAAGCATACGTCTCTAGACAGGAACATAAGTCACTAGACGGACGCATACGTCATAGGCGGACGCATACGTCACGAGACGGGAGCATACGCCACTAGACGGAAGCATACGTCACTAGACGGGAACATAAGTCACTAGACGGACGCATACGTCATAGGCGGACGCATACGTCACGAGACGGGAGCATACGTCACTAGACGGACGCATACGTCACTAGACGGGAGCATACGTCACTAGACGGGAACATACGTCACTAGACGGACGCATACGTCATAGGCGGAGACATTTTCCCAATTTTGATTTTGCTGGTTTCGCGTAAAACGTTAATGCGACTGATTTTTTATTGTCTTAAGGGGGCGGTTATCGGGTATTCTGAGGCATCTGTCTCTCCTACCAGTAACAATGTGTGACCGGACGTAGTGTGGGGACCTACTTACAAATGGACTCGTCGACACCTTTATAATATGGCTACCAACTCTGAGTGAGGGACACTGAGGAGTCACTGAGTAGTAGCCACAGACTGAGTGAGTGAATGAGTGAGTCAGGACGCTGCGAGAGAAAGTACTCTCCAGTCCACGTTTACCTTTGTACTATATTTTCCGAGAATATACTATTCAACCTTATATCTGAGTCCGTGTAATTTTTCTATGGCCCTTCGGTTATAACACCGCTTCAGTTGGGGCTGAATTTACTCGAGCCACAAGATTAGCAACTAGGTTCCACCCTTTTACTGTGAATTCAATAAAATGTAAACGCAAATTCTACTTCCTCGGCTTCTTTTCTCGCACTTTCTGTCTGTGGAATTCCCTTCCATTTACTTGCTTCTCTGACAGCTACAATCTCCAAGAATTTGAAAGTAAAGTCAATTGTCATCTCTTACCTCACTAACTTGCACCCTCTCTTTCATACTCCTTTCTCCATCCACTCCACTTTCATCAGTATTCTCATCCTTCTCTTATCCACTTACTGATACCCTCTATAACCTGTCACTTTTTCTCATAATTTTCCTCCTATGTAACCCCCTGCAGAACAGTGGCAGTAAAATGCCTTGCTTGGGGCGAAATGATTATAAAAAAAAAATTCTATAGTATTATAATGTGGATATAAAATGGGGGGATCAATTCTACATTGCAGTCAATATATAAATTGATCCCTCACTTTATTTTCACAGTCATCCTTCACTTACCCACTTCCTGACACTCTGTACAACCTGTCACTTTCTCATAATTTTCCTCCTATGTAACCCCCTGCAGAACAGTGGCAGTAAAATGCCTTGCTTGGGGCGATATGATTATAAAAAAACTCATCAGTATTCTCATCCTTCTCTTACCCACTTCCTCACACCCCCTATAACCTGTCACTCATTCTGATAATTTTCCTCCTATATGACCCCTGCAAAACAGTGGCAGTAAAATGCCTTGCTTGGGGCGATATGATTATATAAAATACATAGAAGCTGGAAACTGAGGTTGGATTTAATTTTTTTAAGATTGAAGCTATCAGAGAAGTAAGTAAAATGAGTAAAACTGATGGAGTAGAGGGGCGGTTACATTTAAATATATATATATATATATATATATATATATATATATATATATATATATATATACCATCCGTCCGTGCATGGAGTACTGCTGCCATTTATGGTCAGGTGCCCCTGCCGTTCTCCTCAGTGTTCTTGACAAGCTCCAAAGGGGAGTCTGTAATGTGATAGGTACTGATCTGGCGACTCGTCTGCAGCCACTTCCCCATCGTCGAAATGTGGCCTCCCTCTGTCTCTTCTATAAATACTTTCATGACTTCTGCTCGGATGAGCTTAAGTCACTGATGCCTCCTCAACAGGTGTTTACCCGTGCAACCAGACTGGCAACTGGGTCCCACCCATTCACAGTCAGGTTAGCCAAACGCAGACGACAATTCTACTCCTGCAGCTTCCTCTCTCGCACTTCCCGCCTGTGGAACTCACTCCCGTAGTCTTGCTTTCCTGACGGCTACGACCTCCAGAAATTTAAAAGCAAAGTTAATACTCACCTACTAACCACTGGACTCTAGCTCTCTCCCCTCCCCTGTATAATCTTCACGTTCTCTCTGCCCATGTATCTGTCATTGCACCTGCTTTCTCAGCTTTCTATTGTTCCTTTCTAACTAGCTTGTACTCCTCACTCTTTTCTAATTAATCTTTCTACATTTATGTAACCCCCTGCACATCAGTGGCGTTTCTGCCTTGCTCGGGGTGAAATGATAAAATATATATATATATATATATATATATATATATATATATATATATATATATATATAATCTATTAGGGATTTCTTGATTTGATTTATGGTTTATCAATCCTTTAAAGATCATTTAAGGCCAGAAAATTTGTTTAGATTGTAAAAGTTTTCTGGTGATAATGTAAATTTATTAATACTCTCCTTACTAATTAATCCATAATTAGGGAGAGAAGAGGTGGATTAGGCCTTGGATTACTTTCTAAAAGGCTCTTAACTTAAATTAATATAAAAAGCCTGACTAGAATTCGGCTCTAAGGTTTCAAATTCCGATCTGTTATCCATTACACCACCCGCACATTCTACTTCCAAGCACCTGATATTCTTAAATTCTTACCCATCTAAGAATTGATCAAGCTTGCCGTTGCTTAACTTCAGTGGTTGTACGAAAATGTGTGTTTGAAAGTCATATGGCCGTAGCACTCTAAATATACACTCTCTCATTTTAACTTTGTGTATATATATATATATATATATATATATATATATATATATATATATGTACATACTCCTGAGATGAGGTAATATTTACACTATTTACATTATCCGGACTATTGTCCTCGTCTTTACTGTCATGTTTACAAGGTTTCGGCTGTTGTACGCTCCGGCCTTCTTCAGGTGCTAGAAATTTCGAACCGAACCCTTTATTACAATCACTGGGGTATCATTCTCATTTCATGTGCGATGCCACTTCTGGTAAGTCGGTAGTTATCTCCCTTTCACTTAACTCTGTAAGTTATTTGTTCAACATTGCTGTAGTCTTGTTCTGAACTCACAACATTTTGGATCAAGTCACTGGAACTAATCAACGTCTATATCCACGTGTCCTCTCTCTCTCTCTCTCTCTCTCTCTCTATATATATATATATATATATATATATATATATATATATATATATATGTTGTATCCCGGAGCGGGGATAAACAGAGAAAAGAATAGTGTAAGAAATACTCTTAATACTGAGTATATATAAATAGAGATTTATTATACATTAGTACAATAAACCAAATACAGGTACACGAATAACACAGAGGAAGGCACTGTCTTTGTATAGGACGTATGCGTCCGTCGTGAGAAGAAAGCTTCCGTCACTCCCATGTAAAGACGTAGAGTCTAGTATAGTCAGCCGCTCGCTCATATCATGGATTGAGCATGTGAGCAATGATGAGGTTTTGGAAAGGATGGAAACGAAAAGGATATTAATACTGTGTATCAGGAAAATACAGCTGAAATTCCTGGGATAGGCAATGACGAAAGACGGCTTGGAGAAAACTTAAACTAACAGGCTAGACAGAGGGGAAAAAGACAGGGGAACGCAGCGGATAACATATTTGAAGGATCTAATCAGGTGGATGATGGAACGAGGGTTGCATGGTGTAACAGGAGAAAGTGTGCTAAGAGCCACCAGGGATATGCAGACGTGGAAAGCCATGATCGCATACGTCCTGAAAGGGCAGGGCACATAGAAGAATATGATATATGCCAACTGTATATAAAAAAATTATAATGTGGTTATAAAGTGGGGGATCAAATCTATATTATAACCAATATATAAACTGATCCCTCATTTTGTGGCCATGCTAATTTCTCTATATTTTTATTCGAGATTTATGGGCTTGAGCTAGTGGATGATGGAACGGGGGTTGCATGGTGTAACAGGAGAAGGCGTGCTAAGAGCCACCAGGGATAGGGGGATGTGGAAAGCCATGATCGCTTACGTCCTGAAAGGACAGGGCACATAGAAGAAGAAGAATCATTTAATAAGAATGATCTAATAAACCAAGAGATGTATATATTTATTATATATATATAATTATAAAAAATATTTATATATTTATTATATATAAATAATATATACTTGATGAAATTACACACTACCAATTAGATATTATAACGGCTAAGACTATTTGCCTAAAGTTAATTTTTTTTTTCAACTGCTTTAATTACAATAAGAGGTTTAGGTAATGGAAAACATAATAAGTGTTTAAATTTGGTAGCAGATGAGACTACAAAACTGTCATGTGAAACATATAGCTAAAATGTCTAGGAAGTTAAATGCAATTATATAAGCAGACAAAACGTATATTTTACAAAATAATACATTCCGTGCATTCGTTACATATCACAATAAGTCTGGACGAAACTTGAACTCAAGGAAAACATTTTAATTAAAAAGGAAGTTATATATTACAAAAAGGTACGGTACTGTGCAAAAGTATTAGGACAAGAACTATTTTAACTTTTATGAGGCATCAAAATAACTGCGACAATTTAACAATCGCACCTAGTATATATACAGTACTCTGCAAAAGTATTAGGATAAGAACTATTTTAACTTTTATGAGGCATCAAAATAACTGCGACAATTTAACAATCGCACCTAGTATATATACAGTACTCTGCAAAAGTATTAGGATAAGAACTATTTTAACTTTTATGAGGCATCAAAATAACTGCGACAATTTAACAATCGCACCTAGTATATATACAGTACTCTGCAATAAGAACTATTTTAACTTTTATGAGGCATCAAAATAACTGCGACAATTTAACAATCGCACCTAGTATATATACAGTACTGTGCAAAAGTATTAGGACAAGAACTATTTTATCTTTTATGAGGCATCAAAATAAAGTTTAAAATCACCCCTCTCCTAACACTTTTGCACACTACCGGTGGTGTGTAAAAGTATTAGGACAGGGGTGATTTTCTTAAAACCTCACTGAAATGAAATATAGGGTGAAAAGCCAAACGTAAGAATTGTTTAACTAAAAAGGAAGAGAAATGCGGGCTTCGGAATTTTAATTGGCCCCCACAAAGCCCTGATCTCGATCCTATTGAACATCTTTCTTTTTTTTTTTTAATCATTTCACCCCAAGCAAGGCATTCCACTGCCACTATTGCGCTTGGGGCAACATGGGGGAAGGTAAATAGAAAGAGTGGTTAGATATAGGAAATGTCAGAAGGGGGGTGAGAGATAGATGGGTGGGTGGGAAGAGTGTTTGAAAGAATGGAAGCGAGTTAGTTTGTTAGGAGGTGTCTATTGACCTTACATTTAAACTCCTGGAGATTGTAGCCGTAGGGGAAGCAGTCTTGTGGAAGGGAATTCCACAGTCGGGAAGTACGAGAAAAGAAACTGTTAAAAGGGTGGGATCTAGTTGCTAATCTAGTTTCTCGTGCAAATTCGTACCTAGGGGTCACCAGTGGTCTAAGTTTATCGGAGCAGAAGCCGTGAAAGTATTTATAGAAAAGACACAGGGAAGCCAGGTCGCGCCGGTGAGAGAGAGACTGCAGGCGGTCTGCCAAGTCGGTATCGATCACATTACAGACCCTCCGCTGTACCGTGTCGAGAAGCCCAAGGAGAGTAGCAGGGGTACCCGGCCAGATATGGCAACAGTATTCAATGCACGGGCGGATGGTAGATTTATAAATGTGCAGGATAGATTTAGACGGAGAAAACATTCGGGCCCTGCACAGAGAACCGACTTTCATAGCAGCGGATTTAGCAATGGATTCGATATAGTCATTCCACTTGAGGTCCGCTGAAAGTGTGAGACCAAGGAGACGTAGTGTTTTACTCTCTGGGAGGCAAGCCTGGTCCATGCTAATGGGAGGTAGGTGCGATTGTCTATGATAATTAATTGATAGCAGCTTCGTTTTAGAAGCATTAAAATTTACGAGCCATTTCTTACCCAAAATTGCGTTATGTGGTTTTTGAGTAGGATCAAGGTGTAGTATCTGTTCCATAGTAGCGTTTGCTACGACTTGTGGTTTGACTGACATATCAATTCCACCTGAGTTCATTGCTCAGGCCGCGTAAAAGTAGTGGCTTTATAGCTGCGAAACACCGGAAGCGATTGTCAGGTGTTCGGCCTCTTAGGAGGCATGGCCGCGGAAAGGCCAGAAGCGATCGTTCCTCCCACCACGGACTCGGTGGGAGGGAAAGAGGGTGACTGGCAACTACCGCCACGGGAGTCACCCTCAGTTCCAGCAGCATCAGGATCCGGACCAGTACCGGCACCGGTAGTAGCTCCAGCTTCTCCCAAACCTTCGACCTCTGGTTGGACAGGAGGCAAGGTCCCACTAAAGGGAGAACAGTACTATGAGGACCAGAGGCAAAAATATGCCGAATATATTAAGGGCACGGAGCTGCTGTCGGTGCCCGACGAGTTGGCCGAAATCGAGGCCCGAATTGTGACGCTCATAACGAAGGACTTGAAGACCAAGAAATACATGGGCATCAGCAGAGACAGCCTCGAAGAGGCCATTAAGGCCCTGAATATCAAGGCTAAGGCGGTGGCAAGGCAGAGCAGCGCAAGTTGGGACGTCTTGCTAGGAACGGCTGACGAGGCAAAACGTTTGGCTGGAGTGGTTCTCGAAACCAAGACCCTCCAGATCCAAACGGAATACATGGGGATGTGCAAGCGCAAAATCACCTTGCATGGCGTCCCCATGGACATTTCCCAAAATCACATCGGCGCCTTCTTCGCGCAGTACGGGAAGGTGGCTGAGGTGTCCGCTCTAAGTTCAAAAGCAGGCTTCCTGACCGGTGATATGGTCCTGCAGGTGACCTTGTCTAAACAACAAATCAAGGAGATACCTAATATTCTCACCTGCAGGAAGCGTGCTATCTTTGTGATAGTGGAGGGCAGGAAGCCTTGCTGTTGGGTCTGCGGGGCCGCGGAGCACGTCGCCAAGGCGTGTACGGCCAGGAATCCGGCCCCTAAGGCCCAACCAACCAAGAAGCCTGAAGGACCGGCGCCAGCATCACCAGCAGCAGCTACATCAGCACCACCAACACCAAAGGCACCAGTGAACAAGGAGGGAGAGTGGCAGGTGGTGAGCAGGAAAAAACCGAAAACGCCTTCACCTGTGAAGGTGCCATCACCTGCCAAGGCTCCAGCAAAACCTAAAGAGACGCCTCCCAAAAAATCTCCTCCCAAACAGAGGAAGGAGAGGAGTCCTTCCCCGCAAAAGGAAGAACGTATGGAAGTGGAGAGATCGGCATCCCTGAAGCGGGGGAGAGAGGAGGAGGTGGAAGAGCATCAAGAAAACCCTAAAACCCGGAGAAGGAGCAGAAGCAGGGACAAAAAGTCCCGAAAAGAAAAATGTTCGTCTGTTCCGGTGTCGCCCGTAAGACTGTCTTACGCGGAGAAGGCAAGAAGCCTTCCCGCATCCCCGCGTAAAGCTTCCCAGTCCCCAACCTTGAATTTGACCCCCCTCAGGAAAATCAGATCTGCAACCCCCACTCCCTCCCCGACTCCTACTCCCACTCCCGCTAGGGCAAAAAAGAATAAAGACCTCCCGCGTGGGGAGGCAGTGATGAAGGTGAATGACAGCATTCCAGCCGAGTGGTCGTCGCAGCGGCGTAAGCTGCTCAGACCGCTCCTCAAACTTACCTCAGTGGATGGGTTATCCACTGAGGACCCAAGAAACTTTTCCCAGGCCCCAGGGGTCATTACTCTGGTCCGCAATACCGGAGGGAACCTGAGGGTCTGGGAACACATTGCTGAAGCCCGGAGGACTTACCCAAAACTGTGCATGGTGAAAGAAAACACACCGGAGTTAAAAAAGATGGCCAAGAATTGTTCGGGGAGGTTCCCAGTTTTGATCCACCCATGCTTATATAGGGTGTTAAAACTTACGTACCCCACGGACGTCGGCGGTATTGTCTTGGACGGACGGATTACGTCCGATGTTGGTACAGGGTCCCTAGGACAGTCCGTCGGGGTCCCGTCTACCCGAGATTTCTACCCGGTATGCGAGTAGAGCCGTTCGTTGCATGTCTTTCTCTGTTTTTTCGTTACAGGTCTAAAGAATGTCTATTAAGTTAGCCAGTATAAATGCGAAGGGCCTGAGGGATCGGGGTAAGGCGGCTCGCCTGCTTCGTGACCTCTTGTCCTTCGGCGTGGATGTGGCCGCGATCCAAGAGACTCACTTTGTTTGCGAAGTCGACTCGTGTGTGCTGTCTAACGACTTTGTCGTCTATTCAGCATATGGGAGTCGGCTGGCCAGAGGTGTTTCTTTGCTGGTCAAGCGTACCCTGGACGCGAGAGTGGACCTTGTCCATGTCGGTGCCGAGGGCCGGCTGATCGTGGCCGATATTGCAGTGAAAAGCAAGTCGTTCCGGCTGATTGTGGTTTATGCGCCCAATGTTCAAGGTGAGCGTGTCTCTTTCTTTCGGCTGTTGGAGCCCTTCATGGTGCATTCAACACGGCTAATCTTAGTTGGGGACTGGAATGCCGTCCTAACCCCCAAATGGGATAGAGGAAGGGGCGCTAGCGGGTGGAGTGGTGATCGTAGCCTGGTTGATCTGATTGGCGAATTTGGTCTCGTCGATAGATACCGGGTCGATCATCCGGAAGGGAGCATGTGGACGTGGACGCGTAGTTGGCCTTCTACCCGGGTATCTGCGTACCTGGATAGGATGTTAGTGAGAGAAGCCGACATAGACTTCTTAGAATGTCCAACGTTTCACTGGTTAGGCTACTCGGACCACAAACTCGTTTGTGCCCGTGTGGCGTTAGAATTTAGGCCTAGGTTGGCTGGTTATTGGAAGTTCAATCAGTCCTTACTGGACAGGCGGGACTTTCGTGACCAGCTGACAAGACTAGTGCAGAGGGCGTTAATTGGGCGAGTCATTGGGAGTAAGTGGTGGGTTAACCTTAAGGACTCCATTAGGTCTTTCGCCACCAAATATAGCCAGCGGCTCAACCTAGATAAGGCTGCGGAGGCAAAGACACTTAGTGCTAATTTCGCCCGGGCGGAGGCTGGTGGGGATCCCCTAGAAATAGCCTTAGCCAGGGAGGCCCTGGAGCGCTCGACTAGCGGGCGCTACATGGGTCAGGTAATTAGGGCTAAGTTAAGCAAGATGTCTTCCGAAGCTGTGAACATGGGCGCGGAACTGCGCAAGGAAGAAATTCGCCATGCCGGCGACCGGTACATTCGAGAGGTACGCGACCCGGAGGGACATCTCCTTAGGTCCACCGACGACATGTGCGAGGCGTTCCGGCAGCATTTCGAGCACCGATTTACCAAGGAGCCTGGTCTCCGTGACGAGGAGTTTCGCAGCTATTTGGCTGACTTTCCCCGGCTTTTGCCGGCTGAAGCGGCTAGCTGCGAAGGGGAGATTACGGAGGACGAAATCTACGTGGCTTTGAAGAAGGTCGGCAGTGGCAAGTCGCCAGGTTTGGATGGTTTGCCCTATGAATTGTACTTGAGGATGTCGCACCTTTTTGTCCCGCTCTTGGCTGTCGTGTTCAACCACTGGTTTCGGCAGGGGTCCATCCCCGGTCGGATCACCAGGGGCGTGATCACGCTGTTGAGAAAAGGCAAGAAGGTTGGGAGGGAACTAGATGACTACAGGCCCATAACTCTGCTAAACACAGAGTTAAAGATTTTGGCCAAGATCCTGACGAATCGCTTGCAGCTAGTTGCCGAGTCTCTGTTGGAACCGGATCAGACTTGTTCTGTGAAGGGGAGAACAATTCAGAGCAACCTGCACTTGATTCGCACGATCATAGAGGGTGTAGAAGACGACGATGAGGCCGCGCTGATCAATTTAGATCAGTCCAAGGCATTTGATAGGATTGACCATGGCTACCTGGCTGCTGTCCTGCAGGCCGCCGGATTCAAACCCGACTTCAGCCGCTGGATTAGCCTTCTGTATCGCTCCCCCAAGGCTGTGGTACAGGTGAACGGGAAGCTGTCGGGCGCTTTCGCGCTGTCTAGGTCGGTCCGACAGGGTTGTCCACTGTCTTCTCTCCTTTATGTCTTGGCGTTGGAGCCCCTCCTTCGCCGGCTGAGGGACGAGACGGGCAGTCCGGTCCTGCGTGGAATTGAAGTCCCTGGCGGAGCTCGAGCCAGGGTTTCTGCGTACGCCGATGACGTAACGACCTTTGTGTCCTCCCGCAGGGACATAGAGGCGGTACACCAGGCGCTTGTACGGTACGAGAAGGTGACAGGGGCCAGAATTAACTGCGACAAGTCATCCGGCTTGCGGTTAGGTGCCTGGAAGGGAGTTTCCCTCCCGGGGCCCTTCAGCTGGACGGACGGGCCGGTCAAGCTCCTCGGAGTTTGGTTCGGTCCGGACTTACAGCTGGAGAAAAACTGGTCAGAAGTACTGGCAAAGGTCGGCGCGTCGGTCAAGATTTGGCGTCGACGGGGTCTCTCCGTGAAGGGCTTGGCGGAGGTGTGTAACACATACCTCTTTCCCATGATCCTTTACCGGCTGTCAGTACTTCCCCTTTGTGACGATCATGAGAAGGCGCTCGAGCGTTTGCTATTCTCCTGTCTGTGGAGAGGACGCAAACACATGGTCGACAAAGGAGTCTGTTGCCTCCGTCCGTGTCAAGGGGGTCTGGGGATGCCACACTTGAGGAGCCACGTGCTCGCTTCAAGGTTGGCATTCCTCAGGCGCGCGTTGGAGGAAGATCGGTTGCTTGCGGGGGTAGTGAGGGACATGTTCCCTTGCCTTACCATCACGCCCCCGACCCTATGGCTGACCGTCAGGCCTTGGGTGCGACCGAAATTCCTGCTCGAATGTCTGGCGGCTTTACAGGCCATTCCACGGTCCAGTGACCTTTCACAGCCTAGGAAAATCTTCTATCGGGGATTAGTGGAGGGTGCCGTGAAGGATAAGCTGTGGAGTAAGCTCGGCATGTCGAGAGTGGAGTACCGCTCTCATTGGTCTTGGGCGCCAGGTGCGGATTGGCTCAGCAACTCTGAGTTTTCTCTGACCTGGCGATTGGCTCGGAATGGTTTGTCGCTCAATGACAAGCGTTTCGCAATGGGCCTGGCGGATTTGCCAGATTGTGAACGTTGCAACCTTGGAATTAAGGAGACGTCTGCGCACGCCTTCTTCCATTGTTCGCGCGTTCGCCCGTTGTGGGCGCGTGTCGGCGAGTTGACTGCTCGTATCGCGCCGCGGGAGCTTGTGCTCATTGATCGCGCATACGCTGTGGACAATGTGTCGCCCCCGTACTCTGGAGTGAAGCGGATGGTGTTTCTGTCGCTACTGGCCACGGCTAGAATGGTGATTTGGATGACGCGTCTGGAGGAAGTCTTGCGGGGAGGTCGTCTTTCGGATCAGGATCTAATCCGATATTTTGAGCACCAGCTCAAAATGAAGATTAGAACTGAACGGAAACGGCTGCACCCGACAGACTTTAGCAAAAGGTGGATATATGCAGCGAGCCTGGTTCGTGTGACCGGGGCTAGTCTTGATTTTCTTTTTTAGATCTGCTGCTCGCATCGGGGTGGATTCCTCTGGAACCCCTCCCGTGGTTAAGGTAAAGTATTCTTTTGTGTACCTAGTTAATGTGAGTGAGTGGGTTTGTCCTAGCCTGTTCCCGGCTCCATTACTTTTGTTATGATCCAGTTCGAGATCCCCATCGTCCAGAGTTATTTTGTCCCGTTTCATTCTCGGCTGGGTCAGCCTTATATATTCACCAGTCCAATTTATTTTTGTTCCCTGCTTCTCCATCCCCCTTAGAAAGAGTGCTTCTTGATTTTGTCGTTTAAGACAGAATACAGCGGCCTCTTTAATTATGTGGGTGTGTTTGGGTCTTACTAACATTATGTATAAATATTCATTTGAAATTGTTTTTGTTTTGGGGATTTTTTGTTTCTTCATACCCCCTTCCCATCATATCATTTCATGTACAAATTTTTAAAGATATTTTTGTATTATATTTGTATATATTAATAAAATTTTTATGTACATTTGGGGCGTTTTTAGGTCCCCGGTATGTTTTTGCGGTATTTTGGTGCTTGATAGGTATGAGTGGTGATGGACAAATTCTTATGGTGAATGAGAATCATTGTAATGTATGTATGGGTCGTGAATCTGATTAGCTAGGTATAGGATAGAGTAGCTGAAGACCACCCCAAGTTTTGTTCCCCCTCCCATTTTTCTGGCCTTGAGCCATAATTTTGTAGCTCTACAAAATAAATAAAACGAGCCATTTCTTACCCCAGTCCACTACGGATTGGAGGTCCTTTCCAAGCTCGGCTGCAAGGTTAGCTTTGTCGCCCACACCAGATTTTTGATGGAGGCGAGAGTAAACTGTGGTGACATCGGCGTACATACCTACTTGGGATCTTATGGTATCAGGGAGATCATTAATGTAGGTCAGAAATAGTGTAGGACCTTGGATAGACACCCGCGTTCGTATGGTAGTTCTGGGAGGCATGTCCGTTAAATACCACTTTCAATGTGCGGTTAGATAGAGATGACTGGATTAGTTCAAACAAATGTCCAGCTATACCATAGCTCCGCAGTTTGCATAGAAGGCCAGCATGTCAAACTCTGTCGAACGGCAGCGTTTCGGGCTTCGCCATTCCTGTCGAGTGCCTGGTATGGGATATTTTGGATAAAAGAAATTAATAAACCTAATGTTACTTCGAAAGACACACTTTGGGAACAAATACAAGCTGCTTGGCAGGAGATACCATTAGACACATTGAAGAAGCTTGTGATGTCAATGCCTGACAGAATAAAAGCAGTGATCATATCAAAAGACTATTTTAGCAAATATTAAATTTATTTTGTAATAAGTATTTTTTCTTGTTAAAGCATTTGTTGAGTAAATCAAATCAAATTACTTTCATTAAATTGTTTATTTTCTTTCAATATGCCTCATTCATAAAAGCTAAAATATTTCTTGTCCTAATACATTTGCACAGTCCTATATATATATATATATATATATATATATATATATAGTTGGTCGGTGAATGATAACATTTATTTTGAGATGACATACACAACTTTATTTACTAATACAATTATTACATTGACAATTAAATTTTATTGTGAACAATAATACAAAAACGCTTAAATTGTATTAATGCAGGTGTTCAAACAGTTGTTCATTACAATTTACACAGCATTGATGTCTAATAAATATTGATTATTTAAAACTAGGTGTAAAAGAAATGTATTAAAACGAAGTTATATTTAATTTTTCCGGTTTTCTATTAAACAAGTTATTGTGAAACTACGAATTATTCTATTATTCTTGGATATGACTGACTTTTTTCTTATTCCCCCCGCCTCTCGAATTGATAAATCTAATGTTACTTTGCAAGACACACTTTAGGAATAATTACAAGCTGCTTGGCAGGAGATACCATTAGATACATTGAAGAAGCTTGGGATGTCAGTGCCTGACAAAATAAAGGCTGTGATCAAAGCAAAAGGCTGTTATACTAAATATTAAATCTGTTTTGTAACAAGTATTTTTTCTTGTTAAAGCATTTGTTAGAGTAAATCAAATAAATTTACTCTCATCAAAATGTTTATTTTCTCTCAGTATGCCTCATAAAAGATAAAATAGTTTTTGTCCTAATACTTTTGTACAGTACTGTATATATATTTGGTGCGATTGGTAAATTGTCGCAATTATTTTGATACATCATAAAAGATAAAATAGTTCTTGTCCTAATACTTTTGCACAGTACTGTATATATATATATATATATATATATATGTGTGTGTGTGTGTATGTGTGTGTGTGTGTCTGTGTGTGTGTCTGTGTGTGTGTGTGTGTGTACTTAGATTTGAATGAACTGTCATTTTTCAACGATTGATCATGCGAGTGTTTTCGCTCTTAGCTAGAAACTCGAACTTTTGGCCCAGACTTGTTTTAATATGAGCCACATTTTGGTGATGTATGTTTTCTAAAGTTATCCGCATCAAGGAATTGCTACTGTTAGACAGATATGTTCACTGACAAGCAGTCAGCTATTACAACTCTTTAAAACATACCTGAGGCAATTTAGATATGATAACGAAAAAGTCTAAATCTCGAAAAATAAGAAATTTAAAAATAAATAAAGAAAAAATAAAAATAAAATAAATAAATAAATAAAAATAAAATAAAATAAATAAATAAAATAAAATAAATACAGCATAAAATATACGTTGTTTCTCTTTCCCAATGAATCAAGAATGTGGATTTCATCGACCAATGGTGTTTGATCATGAATAAGTTCCTCAGTTTGTTTGTCGTTTATAATCGGTATCAACCCCATGCAAGGCAGTAAAGCCACTAAGACACAAGGGGTCACAGGTTGTGTTAGAATTAGGAACAGAAACTTAATAAAAACGGATGGATAAAAAAAGTAATCAGGAGAACAGTAGATGATGATTGACATTGCATTTAATTTTTTAGATATTAAACTTGTGCAGAAAGCATAGCGCTAGAAAAGTGTTGTACAAGCGAGAATAATTGGAGTAGATAGATCTATCTATCGCCCGGTTCACACTCCACCCACGTCTATTGAACAGGTTAAGAGGCTCATCCGTTGTTCCCTGTTTAGGACGTGGTTTCCGGCTTTCTCTTTTCCAATCTTTTCACTATTACGTAGCCCCCTGCACATCAGTGGTGTTACCGCCTGGCTCGGGGTGATACGATTAATATATATATATATATATATATATATATATATATATATATATATATATATATATTGTGTCGCACATGGCTGTAGACCAAGAAGAAATGGTGGTAGTGGGTTTTTGGTCAATTTAGTGTATAGTGGCATGAGGGATTGGTCTGGGAACTGCTGCTACTATGGTGTAGAGGGTAAGTATAATAATTATGACCTCTCCCGTCGATTATAGGCATTGAAGTATGTTAGTAGAGGTGTCGAAATTTATTTTATTTAGGCTAGGTTTAAACTGTTTGATGTAGATAGCTTCTAGAATTTTAAGTTTTCGTTTATTATTTTCTTGTCTAAGTCTATGCGTATTTTCAACAAGTGTTTTCCTAAGAAGTGTGTGTTGATAGTCGTGGTGTTTTAAATGTCGGAATATGTTAGAATTTTCATTTAAGTGCAATGTAATCTCCGCGAAAGCGAGTTATATATATTAGTCATCCACATACAAGCCTGTTTCGCTGTATCACAGTTCATCATTGTGGCTAGAAACATCTACTTGCTTCTGGCCGGAAAGGAAACTAGACCGATTTGGTGTCAGTCGAAGTCACTACACTCTAAGCCATAGGGAATTAGAGAAGGGAAATTTTAACCTGTTGCCTGTAAGCAGTGTATACACACGCCAGTCACCGAAAGAACTCAATTCATTTCTGAAGAGTCACGCATAGATAGATAGATAGATAGATAGATAGATAGATAGATAGAGAACACAGAGAACACAGAGAAGAGGTGTTAGGGCGCCGCTCCTATTTGACTACAAATGGACTGTTCCCATTGCTATATATAGCAATGGTGGATTCTCTCCAGGGAGTCATAGAGAGTCACTAGACTGACGACTCTACGACACTGTCAGCTCTCTGCCTTCTGGTAGAGGGCGCTCTCTGCTTCCGAGCAGAGAGCAATAACCCAGTCGTGGTTCCGCCGAAGGGTGGAACCACGACTCGGTAAAAATAGACAGACATTTTTTGGCCCGGCTATATGGCCGGGAATTCCCACTATAAAATGACCATGTGTCACATCCAGCCTACGTGGGAAGGCTAGTAAATACAGTCATATAGAGTCACTAGACTGACGACTCTACGACACTGTCAGCTCTCTGCCTTCTGGTAGAGGGCGCTCTCTGCTTCCGAGCAGAGAGCAATAACCCAGTCGTGGTTCCGCCGAAGGGTAGAACCGCGACTGGGCAAAAATAGACAGATATTTTTGGCCCGGCTATATGGCCGGGAATACCCACAATAAAATGACCATGTGTCACATCCAGCCTACGTGGGAAGGCTAGTAAATATAGTCGTAGAGAGTCACTAGATTGACGACTCTACGACACTGTCAGCCCTCTGGCTTCGGGTAGAGGGCGCTCTCTGCTTCCGAGCAGAGAGCAATAACCCAGTCGTGGTTCCGCCGAAGGGTAGAACCGCGACTGGGCAAAAATAGACAGATATTTTTTGGCCCGGCTATATGGCCGGGAATACCCACAATAAAATGACCATGTGTCACATCCAGCCTACGTGGGAAGGCTAGTAAATACAGTCGTAGAGAGTCACTTGAGAGTCTCTAATGAGTTACTGAAGAGTCAGTGCGAGTCAGTGAAGAGTTAGTCACACTTCCGGTGGCGTACCGGAAGTAATCCCGTATACACACGTCTTACGACGGATTGGACTCTTGTATCTTTCTATTGTAAATATTACTAATCACTTCTGTACATACTAACCGTCTTTCCGCGGAATACAACTTATATTCTGATTCTGTTGTTGAGTTATTCATTTATACTTGACGACATAACAAGAGGGGACTTCGATGTGGTGTGATGTTTAATAAGCTTGCCTTTCTATACTAATTACGATTGAATTGTGAGTTTAACCCGCACAGGGTGATCCATATTTTAGGCCTTGTGCTACATCTAAAAGGACATAAAGCAGAAGATATATATTTCTTCTTTCATCGATTCAACGGCTTATGATCATGCATAATATAAGTTTTTTTTATTTTTTTTAAAATCTGTATCACTCATTGCAAGAGAGTAAATTCACTCTGACACAAGGGATTCCAGGGTGTGAAAGAATTAGAAACAGAAACATTAATAATGAGTAGCAACAAAAAGAGTAATCATGCGACAGCGATTTATATTGTATTTACAAACGGCCTGCGTACGACAGGTAACGATTTCAGCAGATTTACAAAGATAGAAAGAGGCGTAAGACAAGGGTGTGTCTTTTCACCGGATCTGTTCAACTTGTACAGCGAGAATATCTTAAGGACCCTAGATGACACGCCAGGATTTGTCATTGGAGGCCACAATTTGAACAACATAAGGTATGCAAATGATACATTGCTGATTGCAGATGCGGACAGCAAACTACAAGTACTCCTACAGAAGGTATCGGTGGAGAGTGACAAAAAAGGCTACAAATAAACTTTAAGAAAACTGAATGCATGGTCATCAGCAAAAGGTGCAACCCAAAATTCCAAATACAGGTGGGTGATACCAGAATCAAGGAAGTACAAAAATTTAAATACCTAGGAAGTGTTCTAACAGGAGATGGAAAGTGCGACACAGAGATCCGAAGGCGAATTGGCATGACAAAGGACGCGTTCCAGAAGCTGAGTAAAGTACTAACACACAGGAAAATTTCACTAGAAACAAAGAAAAGTGTGATGGATTGCTATGTGATGTCAGTTCTTCAATATGGCAGTGAATGCTGGACAATATCATCGAAAATGAGAACAAATCTGGAAGCAGCGGAAATGTGGTTCTACAGAAGGATGCTGCGGATATCATGGACCAAGCATGCAAGCAACGATGAGGTGTTGGAAAGAAAGGCAACAAAAAGGAAATTAATACGAAGCATCAGAAAGAGACAACTGAAGTTCCTGGGACATGCAATAAGGAAGGAGAGGTTGGAGAACCTGATACTGACTGGCCAGATAGAAGGAAAAGTAGACAGAAGAAGGCAGCTGATAACATATTTGCAGGGCCTGATCAGGTGGATGACGGAACGGGGTTTGCGAGGTGTAACAGGAGCAAACATACTAAGAGCCACAAGGGATAGGGAGACGTGGAGAATCATGATCGCCTACATTCTGAAGGGACAGGACACATAGAAAGAGAAGAAGAAGAAAGCATGTAGCCGGAAGAGAGTTCCACGAGCTAGAAGTGCAAGAAAAGAAACTGTTAGCATAGAACTTACGGCTCTATCGGGCCAGACCAACTGTAATTTGGTGGGATGTGGGAGTAGAAAGTGACATTTACTGACACCACATCATGATCAAAGTTGCTAAGAAGATAGACCTGCAAAACATGGATGCTTAAATTAAAAGAGTCTATATACCACAACGAATAACTCATTAACCATGAAAGTATTTATAGAAAGGATACAGGGAGTAAGTGAAGCCAAACCACCAGATCAGAACCAATAATATTACTGATTTTTCTTTGGAGCTCAAAGTTAATAACTAGGGAATCGCACCCTGTGTGTTAGCAATATCCAAAGAATGGATGAATGATAGAGTTATAGATATGCAAGATAGATTCTGGAGAGAAAATGTTCACAAGATTAGATTTTTTTTTATAATCATTTTCCCCTAAAAGCGCAGAGGGTTACAGTGAGAGAGAAAAGAAACCCAGAAATATAGATAGGTCTTGAAGAAGTCTGGAGCGTACAACGACTGAAACGTCCTAACTATGAAAGAAAGATAAGGACAACTGTCCAAACAATGTAAATCGTGCAAATAGTTAGAATACTTCAAATATAGATAGATTTCAAAATTATTTTTTGTACCTTAGAAAAATCTGTATATTTGTATGCCTATATATCTGAATGTGCGTTGTGGTGTAGTGGATATCTGCTCGGAACGAGAAATCGGGGAGCCGAGTTCAAATTCTAGTTGAATTCATTGCATTCACTTACGCCCAAATATCCATGGGAAAGGTATTAATCCGTCTCGTTCTTCAAGTTATGGGTTAAATAACAAGACAGATTGAGTTCTATAGCCTTGGCTGGCAACCAGTCTACCGCAGAAAGCAACGGCAACCTCCTGTGGGATAATCTTCTGCCCAGTCAGTCATGTCTCTTTTGAGACATGATCGCCCGAGCGTGTTTCACGTATGGAACTTAACTGACTGACTGAATATAATAGTTGAAAACATAATTAAGGCTTCTACTGGGCATAAAGTGGGGGATCGGTTTTCTATTGTTATGAAGTAATAAACCCATCACCCACTTATTACTATCTAATAATATAATACATCTCTTATCCCTCTAGCTATGTGTCAAATAACAGGACAGATTGAGTTCTATAGCCTTGGCTGGCAACCAGTCTACCGTAGAAAGCAATGGCAACCTACTGCGGGATAATCTTCTGCCCAGTCAGTCATGTCTCTTTTGAGACATGATCGCCTAAGCGTGCTTCACTTATGGCACTTAACTGCCTGATATATCTGAAACTTCATGTGTGGTCGCCTTTTTGCGAAAAATAAGTTTCTCTAACTTATATATGTGTGTGTGTGTGTGTGTGTGTGTGTGTGTGTGTGTGTGTGTGTGTGTGTGCGCGCATGTGTGATGTCTCTGGAACATCTCTCGAGGTGCACAAAAGTTGGTTCTTTCAATTCTCGACACCGCCCCTTGAACGAGGAACCAACTGGCCAAATATATTTTCCTGGTTGCTTCGACAAATGCATGCCTCAGTCGATGTACTTAGACGAATCTTTTCTTGCGATTGAAGTCGCAACTGGTGCAAAATGTCAAAAACACTTAAAGCAGCGAGGCGAGCTGAAAACGAAAAGTGCCGAAGGAGAAAGCAGGGCCGGGGAGCGAAGAAAAAGTCAGATAAGACAATTTGATTTTCTATCAAATGAAATTGCTTGGTGAGGCGCCATATTATATTCAAAGCAAATATATCCACCTTCCATTAGAGAATATTACTGACTTGAACGAAACTCTTCGCTCGAAATGAGCCGAGAAATACCGGAGACGAATCACTTCGGCAAGTCATTGTCTAGTTTAAATTCCATGGTTTAACACCGATCTTCAACATGCTACAGCTTACCGGCAAGTATATCGGAGAAAGTGACTGATAATACAATTCTAAGGCCAAAGTATTTTTTTAATTATTTCAACACAAGCAAGGCGATAAAGCCACTGTGACGAAACCTTGACAGGAGAGAAAAAGAATGAGAAGAGTTCACTGAGAAAAGATTAGAACTGACAATAAACAAACATGATTCAAGGGAACAGAATTGGCATTGCACAGGTTGCGATTGTTAAATTCCATGATTTAAAATCGAACTTCCATATTCTACCGCTTACCAGCAAGGGCATCGGAAAAAGTGACTGATGAGACAATTCTAAGGCCAAATATTTTTTAATTATTTCAACAGAAGCAAGGCGATAAAGCCACTGTGACGAAAGCGCTTACAGGGGAGAAAAAGAATGAGCAGAGTTCACTGAGCGTGCGATGATTAAATTGTCGCCACTTTATATTAATTATTTGGCATGTGCGCCATTTTTCTATTTTGTCGACTTCACAAGTTAGTAGTGTCAGTTGGGCACGGTCACTGAGCAAAAGAGCACTATGCCGTAATTCAGTCTGCCAGAAATTTCGAAACGGCATATTATTTGCTTGGCATTCGTGCTGGAATCTTCAGTACAAACATTTCAGAGTGCTGGGATGTCAGTCTGATGATAGTGCAGGTGATTCATAAAGAGTTGGACGACTCTAATGGTGATTACGAAGGTGAATGGAGTGATCACCAGTGATAACTAAGTTATGCATCTATTAATCTTCCTACGGAGCCTCAAACATAACACAGAAGCCTACAGAAAGTGCTTAGAGGAAGTAGTGCTGTCCTGGGCCAATGGCACACAAGCATAAATACCGAGTCATGGCTATCAGAGAATTTTTGCGAACATATCGTCCCTTACATCTGAGCACCTAACAACCCAGATAAGAAGCTGAGTAGAGTATTAAGAGACGGCAAAATTTTCCGGGGAAACAAAGAGGAGGGTACTGGATTATTATACGATGTCTGTTCCTCAATAAATCAACGAATGCCTGTAAATCACATCAAAGGTGAAAAAAGAAGATATGAAGCAACCGAGATGTGGTTCTACAGAAGGATGCTGAGAATATATGCGCAACGACGAAGTTTTGGAGATGATGGAAACGGAAAGGAAACTCATATTTAACATCAGAAAAAGACAGCTGTAGTTTTCTAGACAGATAATGAGGAAGGAAAGTTTGGAGAATCTGATACTCACAGGGCAGATGGAGGAAAAGAGAAATAGGGAAAGCAAAGCTTGATATATTTGATGGGCTTAAGCAAATGGATGGCAGACCATGGTTTGTGAGGGCAAACAAGAAAAGAATTAAGGGCTACATGCGATAGGAAAATGTGGAAGGTCATGATCGCCTACGTCTTGAAGGCACACGTCACTTATAAGATTTCCCTCAACTGCAGCCCCCTTGATTTATTATGCTGAACGAGGGGTCAAAAATTCCTTGTAACACTAATGATGACCTGAAGGCAAAGATTAAGGGAGGATTCACCAACAAACAAGGAGACCGTCCAGAACAGTACCAGAAGATTCGAAAGTCATCCGGATACCGTGGTGGAAGCCAATGGCGATTTTATTGAGTAAACTTCCTGCTTGTGTACTTTTGTTAAACATATGTTTTAAAATGAAATGTCAGTATCATATTTATTTTGTAATAATTTAGACGACAATTCATCCATCGCAGCCTGTAATTAAAGTTTTACTAGTTTAATATAAAAAATGGCTTAGTCATATTTGTAAACACACACACACACACACACACACACACACACACACACACACACACACACACACACACACACACACACAGAGTGTCCATAGAGTTCGTGTGCATTTTAAAAAATTATAATTTTATTTGTATGGGCGACAGAAATAATTAGTAAAAAGGATTAGAAAGAAGTAAATCTATATTTTTTAAGGTTGTATTGAAATTTTATTTAAGTTTCCACATCTCCTTCATCATTAGCAATACAAAGGGTACTATGATTTTGCAGTTCACGGAAAACATTTGCCAAAGTGCACACGGACTTTATGGACACGCTGTAAATGCTTTCTTTTTTTCACTTAAGCCTTGACAAAATCTAAGGGAGAATCTCTAATGTGATCGATCCCGACTTGGAAGCTCAGATACAGTCACTTGTAACCTCTCTGAAGATGGCTCATGTGAGCCGAAAGCTTAGAACCAAATTAATAAAAATTATCCAAATGTTGGAGAATTTTTGTCTTTATTTTCAACTGAAATTAAAGCCAAAATACGACGTTTAGAACGGTTCATGATTAAACATAATAGACATTCATTGTCTCTTATATTTAACAGTATATGTTTAGAATATATATATATATATATATATATATATATATATATATATATATATATATATATACATGGTGTCCATAAAGTTCGGGTGCACTTTAAAATTGTTATAACTTTATTTATATTTGCGATAGAAATAATTTATAAAAAGGATTAGAAAGACGTAAATCTATATGTTTTAAGGTTTTATTGAAATTTTATTTAAGTTTCGCATGTCTTCCATCATTATCAATACAAAGGGTAATACGATTTTGCAGTTCACGGAAAACATTTTCCAAAGTGCACACGGACTTTATGAACACCCTGTATATACTTTCTTTTTTTCACTTAAGCCTTGACAAAATCTAAGGGAGAATCTGTAATGTGATCGATCACGACTTGGCAGCTCAGATACTGTCACTTGTAACCTCTCTGAAGATGGCTCATATGAGCCGAAAGCTTAGAACCCAATTAATAAAAGATTATCCAAATGTTGGAGAATTTTTGTCTTTATTTTCAACTGAAATTAAAGCCAAAATACGACGTTTGATTAAGCATAATAGACATTCATTGTCTCTTATATTTAACAGTATATATATATATATGGTGTCCATAAAGTTCGTGTGCACTTTAAAATATTTATAGTTTAATTTGTATTTGCGATAGAAATAATTTGTAAAAAGTGACGAGGACCTTCATCTTGTTGAAACACTGTATTATCTTTCAAGTTTAATTGCTCAAACTCATTTTTACCGATTATTTCTATCACAAATACAAATAAAATTATAAATTTTTGAAGTGCACACGGACGTTATGGTCACCACCTTATATATATATATAATTTAGAACTTTTTTTAGATATACTACAATTTCATGGGTAATACATATTTCACCGCACAATGATGAACTTTATGCAGTTCGTCTCTATCGGAATTTACCTGAATAATATACCAAGTGTTCTATGTTATATATATATATATATATATATATATATATATATATATATATATATATATATATATATATATATATATTCTTTGAGAGAATAGCAAACGCTCAATCGCCTCCCTACGCTATTTACAAAGTGGAGATATTGACAACAGGTAAAGGATAATGGGAAAGATGTATGTACCACACGCCTCAGCCATACCCTTTAAGGACAAATTCCTTCGACGCCAAATCTCGACCGACGCGCCAGTACTTTGCCAGTACTTCTGACCAATTTTTCTCCAACTGGAGGTCGGGCCCAAACCACACTCCAAGAATGCGGACAGGGTCATCCGTCCAGTCGAAGGGCCCCGGGAAGGTAACACCCTTCCAGGCACCTAACCCCAAGCCGGACGACTTGTTGCGGTTAATCTTGCCCCCTGTCACCTGTTCGTACCGTTCAAACGCCTTCTGTACCACCTCGATGTCACTCCGGGAGGACACGAAAGTAGTGACGTCATCGGCGTACGCGGAAACCCTGGCTCGAGCACCACCAGGGACAGCGATTCCACGTAGAGCCGGACTGCACGACCTAACCCTTAGCCGGCGAAAGAGGTGCTCCAACGCCAAAGTATAAACTAGGAGAGACGGTGGACAACCCTGTCAAACCGACCTAGACAGCGCCAGGACGCACGACAACTTTCCGTTCACCTGTAGCACAATCGTGGGGGATTAATACAAGAGGCTAATCCAGCGGCGGAAGATAGTTTCGAATCCAGCGGCCTGCAGGACAGCCGCCAGGTAACGATGGTCAACCCTATCAAATGTCTTGAACTGATCCAAATTGATTAGCGCGGCTTCTTCGTCGTCTTTTATCCCTTTTATGATCGTGCGTATCATTACTATTATATTATTAATATAGTAGGCAGAGTCCATTATCTGAGGAATAGGTGTGTTTCACCATAACCAAAAGGTTCTTATGGCAAGATATTCTTAGTGAATCTTCATTGATTTAGAGAAAGGGCTAAGATTTTGTCATTATATTTTTCATTTCACTCGTGCGTTTAGATTTGTTTTTGTTTTTATTGATTACAATTTATAGTAGGGTCAGTTGGGTACCATCTGTAAGAAAAAGTGCACCATGATGCAATTCATTCAGCCAGAAATTTGGAAATGGCATGTGGTATGCTTAACATTTAAGCCGAAAGTTAAATACGAATGTTTCTCAGTGTTTGGATATCAATCTGAGGATAGTGCAGAGTATTCAGAAAGATATGGATGAGTCTAATGCTGATTACGTTGGTATTTGGAGAGATTAATGATGGTGACGTTAAACCCTCCATCCATCTGCACCCACGGCTTTAGACTCAACACGGAGTCCTACATCAGGTGACTGAGGATGTGGTGCTGCTATGGATAGGGAGGGTGGCAAATGGAAGACACGATGTCTGGCAACAGGACAATGCATCACACCACACAAAGCAAGAGAATACGGTCTTGGCAGTGAGACAATTTCTGCGACCACATCACCCCTCACACCCGGCCACCTAACCCTCTGGACCACAACTCACTTAATTATTATGTATGCCGAGAAGAAACAAAACTCCATACACCAAACATAATGATTATGGCAGTATTCACCAAATTAAACAAGGAGACCGTCCAGAAGAGTTTCAAGCGATTCCAAAGTTGTCTGATGGAGGCCCTGGTTGAAGCCAATGAAAATTTTCTTAAATTAATTTACGTTTTAGTATTTCAAGATATTTTTGGGTAATTTTGGTAGATACATCTATTGAAATGGGATGCCAGTGTTATTTTCATTTTAGCCAAATTTAGACGTCAGTCCAACCATAGCACCATATATATATATATATGTATATATATATATATATATATAAGTTTATATATATATATATATATATATATATATATAAACTTATTTATAAATGGAATTTCTTTGTGTGTGTGTGTGAGACCGTTACCTATAGACTCCGAAACGGCTGAACCGATTTTCTTGAAACTTTACACAGTTGTACTATAAGCGTCTACGAATGTTCTAAGTTAGGTTTTGTGTCGAGGTAACCCCGATAAATATAAAAAATAGATAATCGAAAAAATCGGGTTATAGAAGGAGTGGTCCGATTTTAATCAAATTTGATACACTCATAGACAAAGACATAAGAAGCGATATTCAGAAGTTTCAAGGTTGCAGTTCTTACAGTAGTGCAGAAAATCGATTATATATATAAGAGAAGATGTTTGTGTGTGTGTCTGTTTATCTGTCTGTATGTCCTTTATACAAATCCACAATTTTTATCCGATTCTCACCAAACTTCACACAAATATTCTTTAGGCTGAATCTGAGCTCCTGGACCATGGATTAGTTTTAAAGCTTTCATTATGCCGGAGCAACGCCAGGCTATAGAGCTAGTATATATATATATATATATATATATATATATATATATATATATATATATATATATATATATAATTAAATTAGTTTTATCTAAAATTAATTTAATTTACATTGCGAAACGGAAATTTCTTTTTCGAGATTTAAAGATTTTATCTCATCCTCACGCAATGCTCAATTGTGTTGAAGTTATTAAAATTTCCATAACGCAATGTAAATTACATAAATTAAAAGAAAAAAAAAGACAAATTTAAATTTTATTACTCGCTACGACTCCGTCGTTGTAAAGAATCCATTTTAAAAAATTAAATGCCAGAGAACCTCTGGATTTTAAACTTGTTGTTTCTCTTCATCTGGTTATATATATATATATATATATATATATATATATATATATATATACACACACACATATATATATATATATATATATATATATATATATATATATTATATATATATATATTCTTTATTTGTAAACCAGTTACAATAACTGATTTTACCGTTTACCTTTTTTTTTTAGGAACGCTCATGTAACGCTGATCTTTTTTTTTTTGAACACTCACGTGACGGGGAATTTTTGAAAGCGCAATTTTTTAAATTACAAGAAATTATGACGTTTTCATCCATGGTTGTATGAGATATTTGTAGTATGGTTACACTTAGTCATAATTTCCATTCTTTCATTCAGTAGTTCGTCTTTGTTTGAGAATAGCATAATCTGTAACGTATCTTCTTGGCACAGTCTACATATTTTGCCACCGTTGTAAGGCTTTGCTGCTTTTACTATACTCCACGTTATGTCTGGGCCTTTTATATTTAGATTTCAATTTCTACACGTAGATAGCCAATTTTGTACAGTTTTTTTAAGTTTTCCATTTTGAATGTAGATGCACTAAGAAAATCTGGCCATAAGAACCTTTTACAATATAATTCTCAACCAAACAGACAAACAAAAAACGATGATCGTAAACGAACATTATCTAGTTCAACCCACCATTTAACTTAGCGGTAAAAACCAAAATAGGACAAATATTATTTAAACTGATAGACAGACACTTTCCAAAAAGCTCAGAAGTAAACAAAATTTTCAATAGGAATAACATCAAGCTAACTTATAGTTGCACAAGTAATTTAACATGTTTCATAAAAACAAAACGCCAGAAATTTATATAGCATTGCATAAAACAAGATCACTAATAACTGCATGAACAAAAATAAATGCCCACTTCAATACAAAAGAAGTCATTTATAAAGCAAAAGTACATGACTTGAATGGTCAAAATAAAATATATATGGAATCAACTAAAGACACCTTTAAGACGAGGTGGTTCAATCACAAGTCAATGTACTTGACATATGCATCATTTTCTCATACATAAATTTACATTTAAAATTAGCATCTATTGCTTTTATTACACGTGGTATACAATTATAAATAGACATAAGTTCTTTCTACATTTTAAAATTAGCATCTATTGCTTTTATTACACGTGGTATACAATTATAAATAGACATAAGTACTTTCTACATTTTAAAATTAGCATCTATTGCTTTTATTACACGTGGTATACAATTATAAATAGACATAAGTACTTTCTACATTTTAAAATTATCATCTATTGCTTTTATTACACGTGGTATACAATTATAAATAGACATATGTTCTTTCTACATTTTAAAATTAGCATCTATTTCTTTTATTACACGTGGTATACAATTATAAATAGACATATTTTAAAATTATCATCTATTGCTTTATTACACGTGACATGTATTTGCTCAGTAAAATCAAACCTCAATCAACATTCTGTCCGTTTGGATTAAAAAAAAAAGTAAATCATTCGTCTTTAAATACTCTCTGAAGAAGCTTATTAATGTGAAACATGTTCGATTAAATACACTTTTTTTCTTACCTGTTCTTTACTTATTCTGTTGTGTTCAGAGATCTTGATGCCCATCATGCCAAAGTGGCTAAAATACTTGTGGCGGTGTTTTAGCGTAAAACTGAAGACAGAACAAAACCTCTTTACTAGGCTTTACCGAACTAATTTCACAGCTAATAGCAAAGGCAAAGGCAAGTAGTAAACGCAACAGTAAGTAGTAAAACACAAGAGCATGCAGTAAACGCAAGAGCGGGTAGTAGTAAACAAGAGCAAGAGCAGGTAAACAAAATGCAGAAGAAAGAAAAGAACTCAGCCTTTTAAAAGGAAAAGGAACGTGTGCAAAATCACGTGCAATAGAAATTTTTACTTTAACGAAAATACAACAATACTCTGTCACTGATTCAGCTGAGAATCACGCTATGAACTTTGCTATTTCTCAATCTCTTACGCAAGTGGTGGATTTCTCCACGCCCCTTCTCAGCATCCCTTTAGGACACCCTTCTCTACTAGATCTCTGTTTCACTTCTCTATCTGCGAAGTCTCGCAGATTTGCCCTCTCGGTAACTCCGAATATGCTGTTGTTTCTCTTAATATATCTCCTAGAAATCTCCTATCAACAGATTCTCCTACTTCTACCAAAGAGATTTTCTGTGCGACGTCTCTCGGTGAAGAGTGTTCAGTCTCCCACTTGAGGACTGCGCCTCTGAGGTCTCTTCCTGTGTAAAAGCTGGCATTGATTCGTTCATACCGATCAGGAAGTTGTTTGCAGAGAGAAGGTGGCAGCGCATAGCTGCCCGCATGTTCGGTTCCAAAGACTAGTGGCGAATCTTCAAAAGTTTGCTGAACAACAGCAAATCCTCCACCCTTCCCTTAATCAATAAATTTGAGGTTCTCATGGCATCTGTAAACAAGATCGAGTGCTTTGCTCGCAGATTCTCATCAAACTCTCCATTTGACTCGTCTAGAATACCCGCACCCGACTTCCCTCTTACAACTGAGGCTAAACCTAAAGGTGTTTACATAACCCTGTTTCAAGTATCTAAGATAATATCAAAACTTGACCCTCATAAGCTGAGCGGGGGTGATGGAATCCCGGTCATTGTTCTGAAGAAATGTGCCCCTGAACTCTCCTCTATCCTCTTTAAACTCTACAACTACTCTGGAAGTCCTTCTATGTGGTTCCTATATTTAAGAACTCAGAGTAACCCTCGGACCCATCCAATTATCGCCCTATTAGCCTCATACACTCCCGATCAAAAATTTAACACCACTTAAAAATCTTTAAAAAGAATTTTTTTTTACGGATAGATTTTAAACTCCTCCCACTTAAGGTTACCAATACTACAATCTAAAAGGTTACGGAAACAAAAAGAAATTTACATTTTTATAAAATGAGGCGATTTACACATGACCAAAATTATAAGACCAGCGGTATAAATTGTTAGATCTATGGTAAATCCAATGTTTTTAGTTCAGTTATAGATTAGAAATCACTGCGTAAAGGTGTTACCATGCCTAAAGCAAGCAAACTTACCGAAGTTGAGCGTTCTCGAATTCTAGAATTCCATAAGCAAGGTTTGTCACAGCAGGCGATCGCAGCTAAGTTAAATCGCAGTAAAACTGTGATTTGCAACTTTCTAAAGAACATTGAGAATTATGGAAAAGCAAAATCGTCTGGTAGGCCCCAAAGAATTTCTCCTGCATTAAGTAGGAGAATAAGACGTGTTGTTATGAAAGAGGGGGGACTTTCTTCTAGTTAAATTAAGGCAGTCACTGATGCTGATTGCAGTCCCTTAACGATCAGACAACACTTACGACAAAAAGGCATGGTAAATAAAAAGCGTAAACAAATTCCTCGGCTGCTTCCACGTTACAAGTTGGACCGCTTAAAGTTTGGTCGTGAATACCAAACATGGGACGTTGAGAAGTGAAAGAAAATCCTGTTTTCTGATGAGAAAAAATTCAATCTAGATGATCCTGATGGCTTCCAATGATATTGGCATAACAAAAACATGCCTCCTGAAATTTTCTCCACACGTCATAGTGGTGGAGGGTCCCTAATGGTATGGGGTGCCTTTTCTTACAGAGGGACGATGGAGCTCCAGGTGGTGCAGGGTCGTCAGACAGCGGCTGGTTAGGATAGTATGCTACAAAAAGCATCTTTGATGACAGAGGGCCATCGTTTGTGTGAGGATGGATGGTTATTCCAACAGGAAAATGCTACAATCCACGCTGCAAGACGGACCTTGACCTTTCTACAAGAAAATGGGGTCCATCTCTTGGGACATCCTGCATGCTCACCGGACTTGAACCCAATTGAAAATGTTTGGGGATGGATGACAAGAGATGTTTATCGAAATGGCAAACAATATTCAACAAAAAATGAACTTCGTGAAGCCATCTTCAGAAGCTGGAGCAACATCCCACGCACCTTAATGGAAACGCTTATTTCTAGCATGCCCGACACAATTTTTGAAGTCATCAAAAGCAGTGGAGGTAGAACTCATTATTAGATTTAGTTGTTGAATGTTTTCATACACTTTTCATACACTTTTTGTACAATTTTGTAGAATTTTTGTCTCTGGTCTTATCAATTTGATCATGTGTAAAACACCTCATTTTATAAAAATGTAAATTTCTAAATAAAATATTTGGAATGTAGCTTTTTGTTTCCATAACCTTTTAGATTGTAGTATTGGTAACCTTAAGTGGGAGGAGTTTAAAATCTATCCATAAAAAAACATTTCTTTTTAAAGATTTTTAAGTGGTCTTAAATTTTTGATCGGGAGTGTACCAATTTTCGGAAAAGTGTTCAATGCGGAAATAGTTCAACATTTTACTGCCCATAAACTATTCTCAGACAGGCAATATGGCTTCCTATGGCCAATGTGCTAACAACCATCACAGCCCACATATATCAAGCCCTTGATAAGTCCCGTGAGGCTCGTTCTGTTGCCCTAAATATCTAAAAGGTCTTTGATAGAGTTTGGCACGCAGCTTTCAACGCAAGATACGGGGTTATGTTATCACTGGACGCTTACTTGATCTGATTCAATCTTTCTTAACTAGCCGCATAATAAAAGCCATCTTGAATGGGCATGAGTCCACATCTTACCGCACGAACGCTGGTGTGCCCCGGAGCTTTATCCTAGGCCAGACGCTCTTTCTTATATTCATAAATTATCTCCCGGACGTGATCAAATCCCAAATAGGCATCTACGAAGATGACTCCACCATTTACTCCCGCATCAGTAAAAAATCTGGCGAGGCGGATAAACATAACCGCGCTGCTGATTTTGAGAAGGATCACCACTCAGTGGTGGACAGGATTAAAAGTGGCTTGTAAATATCAATGTTTCTAAAACAAAACTCCTATCTGTCAGCCATCACTGGTAACCTCTCCTGCTCCCTATAAGCATGGGCCAAGCGAGTTTCCCTGAAAGCAATATACTGCGCCTCCTCGGACTTATCCTATCTTCCGAACTCAAGTGGAATCATTACATTAAGTAAATCCACTGCTAAAAATGTTGGTTCACTGTGTCGGGCTAGGAAGTTTTTTCCGCCTAAATCCATCGTGCATATATACAAACCAACCATCCGACCGTGCATGGAATATTTTTGTCATATCTGGTCAGGCTCCCCTGCTGTTCATCTCCGTGTACTCGATAGGCTCTACAGGACAATCTGTAATGTGATAGGTTCCAACCTGACAGCTCGACTCCAACCACTTTCTTATCGGTGGAATGTGGCTTACCTCTGTCTCTCCTACAGATATTTCATGGGTCCTGCTTCGACGAATTTAGGTCAACATGGTCCCACCCTTTTACAGTTAGATCAACCAAATGCAGCCGACAGTTCTATACCATCAGCTTCTTTTCTCGCGTTTCCCGCCTGTGGAAATCTTTTTTTTTCTGAAGGCTACAATCTGCAGGAATTTAAATGCAATTTCAATTTCCATCTCTTATCCACTTAGTTCCAGCCCTTTCTAAATCACCCCATGTATCTTGTTCTTTTTCTTTCTTTCTACCTTCAAAACTGTATTCACACATGTGTTCCCATCCTTCTCTTGCCCATTCTCTGACACTCACTGTAACTGGTTCGTCTTTTTCTGCACTCTTCTCCTTCCTAAACTTTTACTCTCTTCTGTAGCCCCCTGCGCATCAGTGGCGATTCCGCGTTGCTTGGAAACAATTAAATCATATATATATATAAACTTATTTCTAAATGGAACTTTGTGTGTGTGTGTGTGTGTGTGTGTGTGTGTGTGTGTGTGTGTCCGTTACCTATAGACTCCGAAACGACTGAACCGATTTTCTTGAAAATTTACACGGTTGTACTATAAGCGTCTACGAGTGTTCTTAGCTAGGTTTTGTGTCGAGATACCCCCGATAAACATCGAAAATCGATAATCGAAAAATCGGGTTATAGAAGGAGTGGTCCGATTTTAATCAAAGTTGGTACACTTATAGACAAAGACGTAAGAAACGATATTCAGAAGTTTCAAGGTTGCAGTTCTTACAATAGTGCAGAAAATCGATAATATATATATATATATATATATATATATATATATATATATATATATATATTGGGGTTATTTCTTTACTGCGGAGTATTGAATGTTTTGTTCTTGTTCCGCGGGTTTCTTTTTTTTCTCCCCATTTATCCGACATCTTAGTACACCGGATTGTAACGGATTTAGGTTCTGTTTGTTAATGGTTTTTTCGGAGGTTTATTTTAGTATAAATTTACGGCCGGCATACTTACAGAGTCTATGTAGTTATTATTATTATTATATATATATATATATATATATATATATAAGGCAAGATGTTAGTGTGTGTGTCTGTTTATCTGTATGTCCTTTATACAAATCCACAATTTCTATTCGATTCTCACCAAACTTCACACAAATATTTTTTAGGCTGAGTCTGAGCTCCAGGACCATGGATTAGTTTTAAAGTTTTCATTACACCCGAGCAACGCCGGGCTATACTGCTAGTATATATATATATATATATATATATATATATATATATATATATATATATGGAGAAAATGTCCATATAACGGAAAAATTATCAACTGAATTCTGTGATATGAAAACGTTTTGGTTAAAAGAGATTTTAAAAAATAAGCTTTACAGCAATTACACTAGAAAATTTTGCGGTGTCCGATCTGAATTTTCTGGTGAATCTGAATTACTAAGTTAATGATTGATTAAGCTTATTTTATTTTCCACAACTATGAAATGCTTGTGAAAAACTCTTCAATTTCCTCATTAAACATCTGTACTTTAAAAATAATGAAGTGATAATCATATTTTTTTTTCACAGAAACAAAACAGCGTTACTCATTCGTTTTTCTTTGCTATTAAAATCGAATAGTTCATTATTTATGAGGGCTAGTGTAATTCACTAATCTTCCCACGCAGAACAGTATTTCTATGTAGTGATATAAACATAATATGTCCATGGTTTCTGCTGTCTTCTTTAAAGAAAGAAAAAAAAGCTTCCCAGGCAACTTTGATCGTAAAAATTTTAAATACAATATCAATCGTTATTTTTGTTTTCTTAATTCCTTCTTTTACTCTTATTGTTCTCTCTCCTTAACAATGTTTTTCTCATATTCTGTAACACTTAGTATAACCCCTTGCATCTTGGTGGCTTTATTACCTTGCTTAATTAAAAAAAAAGACCAGTATGTTTATCTTGATTGTCAGAATCACAATTTGGATCGTAACAACTAATATGATATGCCTTTCTATTCACACTCATCTTGGTTGTTATACTCACTAATGCTTCTACTGTTGTACACATTGGTTTCCTTCATAATTGGTAAGTTTTTTGAAATTTTAAATTAAACTCATTATTCGATTTACAAGGTAGATTTGTCTCAATCTATGATCAGTTCCTTTTCTCGCACTCCCTACCTATGGAACTCTCTTCCATCTCTTTGCTTTCCAGACAACTTTGATCTCCAAAATTTGAAATGCAATGTCAATCGTTCTCTTCTGTCTTATATTCTCTAGCACTCAGTAAACCTCCCCTTGCATCGAAGTGGATTTATTTCCTTGCTTTGGGAGGTATGTTTTAAAAAAAATAGAAAAAAAACATTAACATAAAAAAATGCAGTGTCAACTCTGGTAAAATATGATTACTAATCATTAGGTTTTTAAATCACCAGAAATTCAGTTGTTTTTAAGGACACATTGTCCAGTTGATATAGACGTTGGTTAGTTCCAGTGACGTGACTCATAGAGTTGTGAGTTCAATACCAGGAGGGAGATAACTCATGACTGAAGGAATGAGAATAATATACGCCAGTGATCGTAATAAAGGTTTCGGTTCGAAATAAAGGAGGCAGGAGTGTACAACGGCCGAAACGTCGTACAAATGGCAACAAAGATGAGGTCAATAGCCGGAATGATGTAAATATTGCAAAGACCAGTATGTTTATCCTGATTGTCAAAGTCACAATTTGGTTCACAGCAACTAATATGATATGCCTTTCCATTCAGACTCATCTTGGTTGTTATACTCATATATGTTTCTGCTGTTGTACACATAAGCTTCCTTCATACTTCGTAAGTCTTTTGAAATTTTAAATTAAGCTCATTAAGGTAGATTTTTCTCATTCTATGCTCAGTTTCTTTTCCTTGCACTCCCCACTCGTGGAACTCTCTTCCAGCTCTTCTCTTTCCAGACAATCGTTATTTCTTGTTTTCTTAATTACTGTTCTTTCTTTGTCTCTCTAATTAATAATGTTTCACTTTTTGTCTCATATTCATTCACTTTTAGTAACTCATTGTGTTTTTGTAGATGTATTAACCTCCCTTGTGAAAAATTATTAAAAAAATTCTTTTTCAAAGAAACCAAAATCGAAAACAATTTTATATTAACATCGAATTAAGGTAGCACAAGTTAACAGCTTTGGAAAGTAAATATTATGAAGACTGGTTTTGTTATCAATACCAAACGCAATAATATCATACACAGGCACTGAACGAACAACCACATTATAAAATTGAACTACGACATTAAATGAACTGCCAGAAAGAATTCAAACTTTCCGCGTTCAAGATTTGAAGTGCTTGAAAGAACTGAAACAGTTTTTTTGAGTCATTACAGAAAAAAGAGGGTTTGAGAGGAGCAACAAGAGAGATATTTGCAATGTAACTAAGGATGCGAACTGATACTGATTAGCAATATGACGTCAAATCAAAACGGCTGTTATAATGACAAACTTGTTTCCATTCTGTGAGTTTGCTCTATAGATTTATAAGTGTGTTAGAAGAAACTGTTAACTTAGAACTTACGGTTAAATGATGAGCCTTTGCTACTAATCTAGTACTGCGGTTAAATTCATAAAGTTTACGAAGCAAAGAGAAAAGTTTAGAAGAATTATAAATAAAATATTTATAGAAAAGGCACAGGGAAGCTACATTATGGCAGCAGGAAACTGAATGAAGTCGAGAGAAGAAACTGTTAGCATAGAAATTACGGTTCAACTATAAAATGATGAGACTTTGCCGCTGATATAGTCTTCTTCATCTATGTGCCCTATTCTTTCAGGACGTAGGCGATCATGGTTTTCCACGTCTACCTATCCCTGGTGACTCTTAGTACGTTTTCTCTTGTTACACCACGCAACACCCGTTCCGTTATACACATTCTCAGGCCCTTCAAATATGTTACCCGCTGCCTTCAACTGTCTCTTTTCTCTTCTATCTGGTGGCCTGTCAGTATCAGGTTCTCCAAGCTCTCCTTCCTCATTGCATGTCCCAGGAACTTCAGTTGTCTCTTCATGATGCTCACCATTAATTTTCTTTCCGTTGCCATTCTTTCTAACATCTCATCATTGCTCAGATGCTGAGTCCATGATATCCACTGCATCCTTTAATGTGTCGGTACCAATGAGGAAATTTCATCAAAACAATTACCATAAAAATATGTATAGAAAAACACAGAGAAGCTACATTGCGGAGTAGGGAAAGTGACTGAAGGCGAGATGCCAGGTCAGAACCAATAATACAGCAGATACTTTTTTGGATTTTATCAAGAGTCTCGAAACCTTTAACAGTAGCATCTAATCAGATGTAGCAACAGTACTCAAAGCAAGAACAAACGAAGTCTAGGCTTATAGATAAGAAAGGTAGATTCTGGCGAAAAAGACTGTCTAGCTCGACACAGTGAACCAAAAGTTTTAGCTTCAGACTTAGCAATAAATTCAATATGATATTTTCAATTCATATCAACAAAAAACGTTTGTCATAGAAGGCGCAATTGGTCACTCTCTCGGAGGTTAGCATCAGCCTTTCTGATGGAAGGTAAAAATTGATTCATTTAGGTGATTCAAAGGAAGCAGTTTTTGTTCTAGTGACGTTCGAATTAACAAGCCATTCCTTCTCCCAATTAACAACAAACATTTTTTAGCTCAGTTAAGAATTTGTCATTATGAAATCTATCAAATTTACCATAAAGACTGGAGTAAATAATTGTGTCATCAGAATATATACCAAACTGCGAATTGATGAGACCAGAAAGTCATTTATAAAAAATCGGAACAACACAGGTTTTAGAATAGAGCGCTGGTGAACATCATCGCTTGTCAGTTGTAATGAGATTTTACGAAAGGTGAAAATACATGAAGAATTGCACTCTACTAAAAACGAAATAAAGTGTTTATTTATCTATTATTTTTAAAAACTGTGATTGTTGTTATTTTTACAAATAGATCTGCGAGACTAGCTTACTAAATATAATTCTAAGTCAGGCGCTGTGTTAGACGCCGCCATGTATGGATGGATAGACGTGTAAATTGGACAAGACGGCGAACAGACAAAAAAAAAGAATGACTGAAAATGAAGCAGAGAAGACAGACTGATAATGAGAAATGTTTATCTTAAGGCAATTTCATCAAAAGCAAAGTCTAGATGCTTAAATGGATGTAAATATTTTTAATAGCTTTTAGCATTAATTTGAAATTTTTAAAAGGCAATATTAAAGGAAGTATTGTTTATAAGAAAATTTCCAGACGGAAAAGTATGCGAGTAACTCCGAGAAAAATCCAAGAACCCTACAAAGCAATAAAAATGTGTTTCAGATTTGTTTTTTAATATATGAAGACTAAGTAAATTATCATTAAAATACTAGCAAAATCGGCTAAACATTTGAAAGAATAAGCTACCAATGCGGTAATTGAAAACTGATAATTTAATTTTCTGGAGAGTATTGTGAAAACAAAATTAGCTACTTGTCTTCTACCAGCTTCATCAAAGTTGTCTGGAAAGCAAAGAGATGGAAGAGAGTTCCATAGGTATGGAGTGCACGGAAAAGGAACGGAGCATAGACTGAGACAAATCAACCTTGTAGATCAATTTTTTTATTTTTCTTAAGCAAATTATTGGGTATATGCATGTTAATTAATATAAAGTTGTTTTTTATCCATATTCTAAAGTGAACATTTTGCAATGTCCACATATGAGGTTTATTTCGTTACGTTTATTTAATAGATTTTTATTCGTAAGTTATTTAATAATATATATTTAAAATAAAAATAAAAAAAGGAAAAAGAAATTCGGTTAAAAATAGGTTAAAATGTTGACCGTTAAGGATGAAAAAAAGAATGTATTCCCTCGAAACCACTGGCCAAATTTCAAAGTGAATCTTTATTCTGATTCGTTAAAAGGAACACACACATAAATTTTATATCTTCCCACATTAATAGTAAATTGGTGTTTTCTTTTGTATTTAAATGTAAATCATTTTCACAACTAACATCCAACATTGCCTGTTGACGAAATTATATCTCGAAACATAGAAATTTCCGTGTCGCAATGCACTTTTAATTCATAATTTCTAGGATTACAATTGCGCTACAATATTTATTGTACTGAGCACTGCTTATAAAATAATAAATGCCAGGGAACTCAAACTTGCAAAATCTTGGCTCTTCGTTATCTGGATATTTATTTTCTGGGCGTATGGATGCCAAGCAACTCATTTATGAGAATCAACGGCCATACTACGCGCACATATCATTTGGTTATACTGGTGAAGAACTGTGCAGAACTAACCAGACTTTTAGGTCTTATAACATTGGCTGGCAAACAGATAGCAACACACTACGCCCTCTTGGACTCAATCTATCAAATGAGCAAAAATGTAATGACTACATCGGATCTATAAGGATACTAGCAGTATAGCCCGGCGTTGCTCGGGTGTGATGAAAGCTTTAAAACTAATCCATGGTCCTGGAGCTCGGACTCTTTGGACGTTGGCACAAAAGACTAACAACAAAGAGTTGTTTACAGTTAAAGCAAAACCGTAGACAGAAACGAAAATGAATGGCTGTAAGTCAAATTTTGATTTCCTGGTATCGATATCAAATAAGTTTTTTCGTCGTAAACTAAATATTGAAGGCTAAATAAGTCCTCTGAGTAAATGGTATCATGGCTGAGACTAAGAACTACAACTATACCTACTTAGGGCCAAACCCGAAGCAAAAACTAAAATAAAAGTGCTGAAAAAGATACAGACATACAGGCATATAAACAGACACACACACAAACATCTTGCCTTTTATATATATATAATCGATTTTCTGCACTATTGTAAGAACTGCAACCTTGAAATTTCTGAATATCGTTTCTTATGTCTTTGCCTATGAGTGTATCAAATTTGATTAAAATCGGACCACTCATACACACACATACACACAAAGTTCCATTTATATATATATATATATATATATATATATATATATACTACCAGCCATAATTATTAGGCCATCACAGTTTTTTAAAAGAAATGATGCATTTCATATTATTTGTATAAAGGACATACAGACAGATAAACACACACACACACACAAACATCTTGACTTATATATATATATTATCGATTTTCTGCACTATTGTAAGAACTGCAACCTTGAAACTTCTGAATATCGTTTCTTATGCCTTTTTCAACGAGTGTATCAAATTTGATTAAAATCGGACCAGTCCTTCTATGACCCAATTTTTTCGATTATCGATTTTCGATATTTATCTGGGGTACCTCGACACAAAACCTAACTAAGAACACTTGCAGACGCTTATAGTACAACTGTGTAAATTTTCAAGAAAAGATGTTCAGCCGTTTCGGAGTTTATAGGTAACGGACACACACACACACACACACACACACACACACACACACACACACACACACACACACACAGACAAAGTTTAATTTATAAATAAGTTTAGATTAGATCTACTGCTAGGAGGCTTATATCACTGTCTCGAGCCAGAAAGTTTTTCTCGACATTTTTCACATGCACAAATCTACCATTCGTCCGTGCAACGACTTCTGTTTTCATATCTGGTCGGCTGCTCCTACTAATCCAATAGCAGATCTGCAATATCATCGATCCTGACTTTGCAGCTCACCGACGTGACGAGGTTTCCCTTTGTCGTTTTTACATCTATTTTCATGGCACCTGCTCTGACGAACTGTTTCCTGTCTCTCCGATTGCACATCAACAAAGATGAAAGAAAAACCTGAAGCAGCTGACATATATATATATATATATATATATATATATATATATATATATATATATATACAATACAAAGTAGGAAAAATTAAAATAAACAGAATCTTACACGTAATATTTTTCAATGGGGAACTTGAGCAGGTTTCTCCTCTCCTTTATGTTTCCGGTGATTCCATGTGGTTCTCGATGTGTTCTACTAGATTGGCAAATAGGTAAAATACTTAAATGTAACCGATGGCAGTGAATGTTGGACGATATCAACAAAGATGAAGGAAAAACTTGAAGCAGCTGAAATATGGTTCTACATAAGGATGCTGCGGATATCGTGAACCGAGCTTGTGAGCAATGATGAGGTATCGTAAAGAATGGAAACGAAAAGCAATTAATATTGAGCATCAGGAAGAGACAACTGAAGTTCATGGGAAATGCAATGAGGAAGGAGGGCCTGGACAACCTGATATTAAAAGGCCAGATAGAGGGACATAGAGATAGAGAAAAGCAGCGGATAACATATTTGAAGGGCCTGAGCAGGTGGATGACAGAACGGGGTCTGCGAGATGTTACAGAAGAAAGTGTGCTAAGAGCCACCAGAAATAGGGAGACATGGAAGGTCATGATCGCCTACATCCTGAAAGGACAAGGCAGATGAAAGAAGAAGATATATGCTTTTAATGAAAATGAGATCATAATTCCTGCTTTGTGATGAACAAGATATCATGTGGTCCGCCTTGTGATGAGCCAGAGATTATACGACAAGCATTCTGATAAATCAGAGATCGTGCAGCTCGTCTTCTAATGAACCATATATCATGTGATGGGCCAGAGGCCATGCGGTGCGCCTTTTGATGAATTAGAGACCATGCGGTCTGCCTTGTGATGAGCCATAGATCATGTGGTTCACCTTGTCATGAGCCAGAGATCATAATGGCAGTTGGAGTGCCATTTCAAATTTTGGATATTGTCGCTGTCAGAGAAGCAAGCAACTAAAAGAGAACTCCACAATCAGCAATTGCGAGAAAACCGTCAGAGTAGATTAAGCAATTACATTGTAAAATGTGGGATCTTTATGCCAATTTAGTCTTCTTCTTCTTCTTCTTCTTCTTCTTCTTCTTCTATGTGCCTTGTCCATTCAAGACGTAGGCAATCATGGCCCTCCACGTCTTTCTATCCCTGGTGGCTCTTAGCATACTTTCCTGTGTAACATCTCGCAACCCCCGTTCTATCATCCACTAGCTCAAGCCCATAAATCTAGAATAAAAAATGTATAGAAACTAGCATGGTCACAAAATGGGGGATCAGTTTATATATTGATTATGATATAGGTTTGATCCCCCACTTTATATCCACATTATAATTTCTTATAAACAGTTGGCATATATCTTCTTTTATGAGCCCTATCCCTTCAGGACGTAGGCGAGCATGGCTTTCCACTTTTCCCTCTCTCTGGTGGCTCTTAGCACGCTTTCCCCTGTTACACCACGCACCCCTCGTTCCGTCATCCATCTGATCAGATCCTTCAGATATGGTATCCGTTGCTTTCCCCTGTCTCTTTTTCTCTCTATCTGGCCTGTTAGTATCAGGTTCTCCAAGAACTTTTTCCTTATTGCATGTCCCAGGAACTTTAACTATCTCTTCCTGATGCTCAGTATTAATTGCCTTTTCGTTTCCATCATTTCCAAAACATCATCATTGCTCACCTGCTCGATCCATGATATTCGTAGCATCCTTCTGTGGAACCCCATTTCAACTGCTTCAAGTTTTTCCTTCATCTTTGATGATATTGTCCAGCATTCACTGCCATATTGAAGAACTGACATCACATAGCAATCCAGTACTCTCTTCTTTGTTTCTAGCGAAATTGTCATGTTTCTTAATACTTTACTCTACTGCTGGAATGTTTCCTTCACCATGCCAATTCGCCTTCGGATCTTTGTGTCGCACTTTCCGTCTTCCCAGGTATTTAAATTTTTGTACCTGCTTGATTTTAGTATCCCTCACCTGTATTTGTACCTCCTTGATTTTAGTATCCCTCACCTGTATTTGGCATTTTGGGCTACCCTTCTTGTTGATGACCATGCATTCGGTTTTCTTGAAGTTTATTTGTAGTTCTTTCTTGTCACTCTCTTCAGCTACCTTCTGTAGGAGGTCTTGTAGTTTCCTTTCCGTGTCTACTATCAGCACTGTATCATCTGCGTACCTTATGTTGTTTAAACTATGGTCTCCGATGACGAATCCTGGAATAACTTTTAGGGTCCTCAGAATATTCTCGCTGTACAAGTTGAATAGATCCGGTGAAAAGACGCATCCTTGTCTTACGCCCCCTTTTCATCTTTGTATATCTGCTGAATTCGTTTCCTGTCTGTATGCAGGTGGTTTTCTGCCAGTAGAGGTTCTAAAATTTATATAAAAATAATTATATTTCTCTCCCTCACAAGTCGATGCTACTTAAAGTTCCATGCACGTGGAAATCATCTGATGTAAATTAAAATAGCCAGTTCGAATATTTTTTTTCTTTTAAGTGTATTGAAAAGCTAATGGAGTTGTCCATTTTCATATGAAGTAAATAAGTAAATATAGAAAATAGAATAAATTTAAAAGAAAACAGAAATTATACAAGAAATCCCGCATCAGTAAGAAAGCCAGCGAGGCGGACGAACATAATCTCCCTGCTGATTTTGAGAGGTACCTACATTCTGTGGTGAATTGGGGTAAGAAGTGGCTTGTAAATTTTAATGTGACCAAGCTGCTGTCTGTAAATCATCACAGGCAAACTCTCCTGCCTCCCATAAGCATGGACCAAGCCAGTCTCCCTGAGAGCAATACACTGCGCCTCCTCAGCCTTAACGCCTCTTCTGATCTCAAGAGAAACCACTACATTGAGTCAATAGCTAAATCCACTGCTAGGAAGGTTTGGTCATTGTGTCGGGCCAGGATGTTCTTCCCGCCTGAATCCATCCTGCATATATACAAATCAACCATTCGTCCGTGCATGAAATCCTGCTGCCATATATGGTCAGGCGACCATGCTGTTCATCTCATTGTTCTTGACAGGCTCCAAAGGAGAATCAGTAATGTGATAGGTACCGACTTGGCGGCTCGACTACAGCCATTTCCCCACCGATGGGATGTGGCTTCTCTTTGTCTGTTCTATAAATACTTTCATAGCTTCTGCTCCAACGAACTCACGTCACTGGTGCCTCTGCAACAGATGTTTACTCTTGCAACCAGGCTGGCAACCGGGTCTCACCCATTCAAAGTTAGATCAACGAAATGCAGACGACAATTCTACTCCACAGCTTCTTCTCTCGCACTTCCCGCCTGTGGAACTCGCTTCTATATTCTTGCTTTTTAAATTTAAATTTAAATGCAATGTCAATACTCATCTATTAACCACTTGATTCTAGTTCTTTCACCACCCCGTATATCCTTCCTTTCTCTCCACCTTTGCAACTGTCATCACACCTGTATTCCCATCCTTCTCTTGCTCCTTTCTAACTGGTTCGTCTTTCTCTTCACTCTCTTCTACCTAATCATTTCACTCTTATGTAGCCTCCTACACATCAGTGGCGTTAACGCCTTGCTCGGAGTGATACGATTAAAAAAAATGTTTGCACGTAGGCATTAGTTGACATGTTTTATTTACTTAGGGTCACAGAAAATTTTTGATTATCACATTAAATAAGAAATATTTTATAAAGATAATATTTTACAGGTTATTTAAAACCAGACGTTTTTGCAAATAATAATGAGTTGCTCATACAAGTCTTGCTAATTAACCCATAGCTGGGGAAGAACTGTATTCCTACCTTTCCCAAAGGTATTAGTCCATAAGTGTATTTGAAACTTGGCTCTCTCTGATTCTCAATTTCGAGCCGTAGTCTATTACACCACCCGCATATCCAAGCTTACAGCGTCTGGTATTCTCAAGCGGTCACCCATCTACGTACTGACAAGGATCGACGTTGCTTAACTTCGGCGATCGTACGTGAACCGGTCTTTCAACGTTATATCGCCGTAAGCAAATTAGACCACTAGCACATCTAAGCTTACTGCATCTGGTATTCCTAAACGGTCACTCACCTAGGTACTGACCAGGATCGACATTGCTTAACTTCGCTGATCATATGAGAAATAGCCTTTTCACGTGATATGGCTATAAGTACGTATATGAGAGGAGGAATGCTGCCGAAATATATAATGGTCAGGTTGTGTTCGTGAACTGATTATCCGGAAGCGACCTTTTATTTTTGTGCTAAAATTCTTGAAGTTAGATATTCGACGAGTGATTTCAGAATCTTTTTGGTTAATATCTCGCTGCGTCTTCTCTTCAAATAACAGATGATTCTGAATTGCTCTTTATTCGTCATCTTAAACGAATCCTCAAACCTTACCATTCTCCTGTCCATCCGTTAACGCACGGGGGAAGGCACTCATATACTTTTCTAAAGATATGGACAGTTCTGACAGGGGAAGTCCCAGAGCGGAAAGCAATAAGTACTGGTCCACGTCGACAAAGAACTTTGAAAATTCACTTCCTGAAAGGCTCTACAATGGACAGCACGTGAAATAAATGAAACATGGGCTAATGAAATCGCAAAATGTCTATTCCACAATCAGCAAAGACATGTCGAACAGAAGCGAATATAATTATCAGCCAATGATTTATTATGTCACTACATGATGTTAAATCCATGTCATCCTTCCAAAAATGAAAGTTACAATTATATATAAATATATATATATATATTACATTTGTTACAATTATATATATATATATATATTACATTTGTAAACTAGTTATTACGTGACCAAGGTTTCTACCATGTGGTGCCTTCAGGCAATTTGCAATAATTGATTTTACCGTTTACCGTTCTACAATATAATTGTATTGAACACTTTTCAATACAATTGTGCTCTGTTTTAATTTTATTATCTATATATAATTTTACATATATATATATATATATGTGGGGGGGGGGGTGCTATTCAGAAATGAAATGAGTTCTTTCGGTGACTGGCGTGTGTATGCACTGCTCATATACAACACGTTAAAATTTCCCTTCACTGATTCCTTGCGCCTATGGCTTAGGGATTTGGTGTCAGTCTGAGTAACGACTTCGACTGACACCAAATCGGTCGAGTTTCAATCCCGGCCAGAAGCAAGTGGATGTGTCTAATCACACTGATGTGCTGTGATACAGAGAAACAGGCGTGTATGTGGATGACGTATATATATATATATATATATATATATATATATATATAGTCATCCGCAGACAGATTTGTTTCGCTGTATCACAGCTCATCAGTACTGTTAGACTCCGATTGCTTTTAACCCAGGATTGAAACCCGACTGAATTGGCGTCAGTCGGCGATACTAACTCTGGGCTATGGGCGTTCGGTAGGAGAAGGCAGTCATTTTAGCGTGTATGTAAATCCCAAAAACCTGATCCTAATTAATATTAAAATTTTAATATTAAAAATGATGCAGGAGGAGAGCTCAATGTAATTAAAATTACAGGGCTAATATAAAATTAAAATAAATTTTCAATATTCAAAAATGTTGAATGAACATTTCGACATGAAATCCCGAAGAGAGATTTCACATCTCCTCAGCAACCGTAATATTTCAAAATGGAAATAAAAATAAGAATAAAAAGAGAGAATAAAAAGATAAAAATAAAAATAAAAAAAATAAAATAAAAAACAAAACAAAACAGAAAGAGAAGTGGGAGGTAAGAAAAATAATAATGACAAGGAAAGAGAAGAAAAGAAAGGAAAAAAAGAAAAAAAATTCATATTAGAAAAGCTCGATTTTTCTTACCTCCCACTTCACTTTCTGTTTTGTTCAACCCTATTCTCAATTTAACACCCCTTCTTACCTCCTTTCCTTTGTAAAGTTAGACGAAACCAAATTTTCCATTTCTTCACTTACAACTCTATCTAAAACTTAAAATCTAAACTTAGACATGATTTACTTCCGAATATTTTTGTGACGTAAATTTCTCAAATCTTAACTGTCATTTTCTATTTTATTTTTTTATTTTTATTTTTATTTTTTATTCTCACTTTTTATTCTTATTTTTATTTCCATTTTGAAATATTACGGTTGCTGAGGAGACGTGAAATCTCTCTTAGGGATTTCATGTTGAAATGTTCATTCAACATTTTTGAATATTGAAAATTTATTTTAATTTTATATATATATACATATATATATATATATTGAGAAATAAAATTACGATAAATTCACAAGACTACATCAATTTCAATTTTAGACAATTCTTTCTTTCGTTAATTTATAGTTCTTTATTTTATTTTATTTATTTATTTATTTGTTTTTTTTGTATGCGCTGGAGAATTCATGACTTCCCCATTGGTTATGTTTGAGTGGACAAACAGTTCGTTATTATTTTCTATCTGCCGTATATGTTCAGGACGACTTTCCACATCTCCCTATCACTAGTAGCTCTTAAGACGCTTCCTTCTGTTACTCCTCCCAAAACCCGCACTGCCATCCATTCGCTGAAGCCCATCTTCTGTTAGAACACTTCTTAGGTATTCAAATTTCTGTACCTAATTCTGTATCCCCGGCCTGACGTTAAAATTTTCGGCTGCTCTTTTTACTGATAAACATGCATTCAGTGTTCTTGTAGTTTATATGTAGTCCTTTCTTTTTGCTTTCTTTAACTACTTCCTGTAGGAGGTCTTGTATGTTTCTTTACGTGTCTGCTATCAATACTGGATCATCTGCGTATCTTATATTGTGCATATTGCGGCTCCCATGACGAATCCTGGCAGGGTTTCTAGAATTGCCTCGGTGTATATGTTGAACAGATCTGGGAGTAGATATATCGTTGTTTTACACCCCTTTTTATCTCTGTAAATCTATTGAATTCGTTTCCTGTGCGACAAACGATGTAGTACCCGAACAACATGTGGTAGATGAATTATATGTAATATCCGAAAAACATGTGGTAGATGAATTATATGTAGTATCCGAAAAACATGTGGTAGATGAATTATATGTAGTATCCGAAAAACATGTGGTAGATAAATTATATGTAGTATCCGAAAAACATGTGGTAGATGAATTATATGTAGTATCCGAAAAACATGTGGTAGATGAATTATATGTAATATCCGAACAACATGTGGTAGATGAATTATATGTAGTATCCGAAAAACATGTGGTAGATGAATTATATGTAGTATCCGAAAAACATGTGGTAGATGAATTATATGTAGTATCCGAAAAACATGTGGTAGATAAATTATATGTAGTATCCGAAAAACATGTGGTAGATAAATTATATGTAGTATCCGAAAAACATGTGGTAGATGAATTATATGTAGTATCCGAACAACATGTCGTAGAGGAATTATATGTGTAGAAGATGTGGATACGATTAAGAAAAATCGAAGCACTTGTCAATAATAATAAGAGGAGAAATAACAGGGCAAAAGAAGACAAGTTATTTCTCGAGCTATAGTTACAAGGCAAAATTAAGCAAACTATAAGACAGTGAGATAATAAAATGTTTATAAATAAGACATAGTGTTCGCACGTAAAAAGGGATACAGTCAAGTGGGGCATCTAGCTGCAGTTATTTCACGAGATTTGATAGAAAGTATATGCCAGAAATATACATCTGTTTTCAAAGTAAAAAAGAAAAAAATATGTGTGTAAGACGGAGAATTGTACAATTTTACTGGCTAGAAATTAATCCCAGCAGGTATCTGTAAAGTATATCTATAATTTGAGGAGAGAGAATATTTTTTAAAAACTTGTGAAAAGAATGCCCAGAGTGTGTGCAGCCTTTGTGAAGGCAAAAGAAGATTATTTTGATGAAACTGCAATATAGGTAATTATTAAATATTTATAAATTCATTTGATTCCCATGTTATTGTGCAGTATTAACAAAAGGACCATTCTATTTTCATTTACAGTCATGCACTTGGTAGTAAATACTAAAAAATAATATGAAATGCATAATTTCTTTTAAAAAACTGTGATGGCCTAATAATTATGGCTGGTAGTATATATATATATATATATATATAAATCTAAACTTATTTATAAACGGAACGTTTTGTGTATGTGTGCATGTGTGTATGTCCGTTACCTATAGACTCCGAAACGGCTGAACCGATTTTCTTGAAAATTTACACAGTTGTACTATAAGTGTCTGCAAGTGTTCTTAGCTAGGTTTTGTGTCGAGGTACCCCCGATAAATATCGAAAATAGATAATCGAAAAAATCGGGTCATCGAAGGAGTGGTCCGATTTTAATCAAATTTGATACACTCGTTGACAAAGACATAAGAAACGATATTTCCTAGGTTGCAGTTCTTACAATGGTGCAGAAAATCGATAATATATATAAAAGGCAAGAGGTTTGTGTGTGTGTCTGTTTATCTGTCTGTATGTCCTTTATACAAATTCACAATTTTTATCCGATTCTCACCAAAAACCACAGAAATATCCTTTAGGCTGTGTCTGAGCTCCAGGACCATGGATTAATTTTAAAGCTTCCATTGCACCTGACCAACGCTGGGCTATACTACTAGTATCAAACTAAATCTAAAAGTGAGCCAAAAGTCGACCGCGGTTTCACTCGGATCGTTTTATTGGTACGTTTTACAATATATATATATATAATCTGGCTCTTAGAACTACCAACCTATTAACCTATTATCCTAGTTTTGACGAACTAATAGAGACCCTAAGCAACTGGGTAAACATCTCACATAGTTATGCCTTCTTTAATACAATTGATAAGGTTTTTGCTTCTCTACGTCAACTACTGATATACTAACGGTTATTGCTGTAATAGTCTGTCAAGCTTTACGTAAGACTGGTGATGTATCTGACATGTTTTAGTTTAGTTTAGTTGTTTGTTTTACCAGTATATCTACCCTTTTGGGTTATTTGATACTGAAGAATTTGTCTTTTGTTTATTGATTGTTGAACTTTTGTGAGTTTATTGCTGTCGAGGTATAATTAGAAGTGTTGTGATTTGATGTGTGATGGTTATATGCTAACTTCTTTTGCAACTATATTCTGTTATATAATTTTTTTGCTTTTAGATCTAAAAGGTCATTTGGGTCAGCTTTGTTGAAGATGTCCTTCATATTGTTTTCTTGATAGTACCTTAATCGCATTTGTTCAAGATTGGTGCAGCTTGTTCGTATATGTTTTACGATGTAGATCTCCTGATGGAATGCAAGTTGGTACCTCCTTTCCTTTTAGTAGGTGTGAATGGGTGACAGCGGTGTGGCCTATTTGAAATCTACTCATTACTACTTCTGCTCTTCTTGACATTTTCCTATTGGAAATTTTAATTTCTATCCATTCTTTGAGGATGGGTTTAATTTTGTAAAGTTTGTTATTTTTGTAGGAGTTCCACAACTCTTGCCATTTGGTCGTAATAAAGTTGTTGATTAGAGGTTTGTAATCTGTGTGGGGTACTTTTATATCACTAATGTTGATGTTTAATGATCTTTTAGCTGCTATATTTACTTTTTCGTTTCCTCTGAGATCAATGTGGCTGGGAATCCAGCATAAAATAATGTTTTTGTTTTGGGTAATGAGGATGTGCGTTGTGGTTCAGTGGATATCGGCTCGGAACGAGAAACCGGGGAGCCGAGTTCGAATTTCAGTTGAATTCACTGTATTCACTTACGCGCAAATACCCTTGGGAAAGGTATTAGTCCGTCTCTTCCTTCCAGTTATGGGTTAAATAGCAGGCCAGATTGGGTTCTATAGCCTTGGTCGGCAACCAGTCTACCGCAGAAAGCAATGGCAACCTACTGCGGGATAATCTTCTGCCCAGTCAGTCATGTCTCTTTCGAGACATGATCGCCCAAGCGTGTATCACGTTTTTTAAATCCCAGCAGGTATCTCTAAAATGTATCTATAATTTGAGGAGAGAGAATATTTAGCAGATATTCCTCAGATTGTAACCAACATTGCGAAAACTTGTAGAAAGTTAAATGTTTGTTAGTTTATTGTTAACGTTTGGCTCAGTACACGCCTCCTCAAAACAACTCTTGCCTTCATTATGTCCTGTGAGTGTCAAATCTTTCGGCCTTTCTTACCTCGTCATATGCTGTAGAAATTGCGGGTAACTCTCTATGATTCTAAGTATTAGTCAGTCAATTAAGTACCGTACGTGAGACACACTTGGGCAATGGTGTCTCGAAAGAGACATGACTGACTAGGCAGAACATTTTTCCTACAATAGGTTGCTATTACTTTCTGGAGTAGACCGGTTGCCAACCAAAGCGATAGAACCCAATCTGTCATGCTATTCAACCCATAACTAGAAGGAGAAGAGATGGGTTCATAGCTTTCCAAAGGGTATTTGTGCGTAAGTATACTAAACGAATGCAACTGGGATTCGAACTCGGCTCTCACATTTTTTTTATTCCTATCCGATATACATTACACAACAACGGCCGTTTTCTTTCCATTTTCATTAAACTAATTCATTAGGCACATGCCTTGTACATGACATTCTCAGCATCGTTCTGTAGAACCATATATGTTGCCTCAAATCAATGCGTCATCTGTGATAAAATTATCCAGCATTCACTGCTATATGGAAGGATTGATATGGCAGAGAAGTTGAACAATAAATTTTCATGTACAGTTTTCCGCTTCATATATATATATATATATATATATATATATATATATATATATATATTTATATATATATATGTTAAATAAAAAGAAGGCAAGAGGAAAACTGTATTTAACTCGCCTACGCGTTTCATCCTGTGATGGACTTTATCAAGGCAAAAAGACGAAATGAGCTTTATTCCAAATTAAATATCTATAAACAGACAGTTTTGGCAACTACAAATATAAAAAAGCTCACAAATCATTCAAAAAGATTAACAGAATATTTTAGTTTTAGAACTTCTTCTTGTGTAGTGCAATGTCACGAGATGTTAAAATAAAGGAAATTCAACCGTTTTCCTTTGACTTTTATGAAAAATTCCAGTACGAACAAAATATCAATTTGCACCCTGGTCTTTTCGCAATCTCACCTTTTCTTATGGAAATGATACTAAAACAGACTAACATACATAATAAAAAGACAGTATATATATATATATATATATATATATATATATATATATATAACTCTACTGGCCTAAATATTTTATAAAATTTTTATGAAAATATCTATCTATCTATCCATCTATCTATCTATCTATCTATCTAGACACAACTCTTCCTTATCTATCTATCTATCTATCTATCTATCTATCTATCTATCTATCTATCTATCTATCTAGACACAACTCTTCATTATCTATCTATCTATCTATCTATCTATCTATCTATCTAGACACAACTCTTCATTATCTATCTATCTATCTATCTATCTATCTATCTATCTATCTAGACACAACTCTTCATTATCTATCTATCTATCTATCTATCTATCTATCTATCTATCTATCTATCTATCTATCTAGACACAACTCTTCCTTATCTATCTATCTATCTATCTATCTATCTATCTATCTATCTATCTATCTATCTATCTCCTCGTGTGTTCCTGTATGTTGTTTTATATGAATCGCATGTCTTGAAATATAGTGTGTATGATTACATGAATTTTTATGAATATAAATAAATATTTAGAAATACTAAAATACGTTATGTTATACAATATTAAATTATTGAGGCACATAATTTACTGGATGTACCTTAGTTTTGGCACGAGGCCGCAATGTCCGGCACCAAGTTTGGATTGTAACCACGAAGTAGTATTTAATCTTTGAGCCCATCTTTCTAACCACTGCACTACAGAAAGATTCCTTTGTGAGCAGTAATAAACAGCCAGCAGCCATTTTGTTTTTATCGTGTCTTTTCTCCTGTTACATATTTTATGCACAAGAATATCTGAGCAATGATGTAATGGCGAAAATTGTTTAGATGCTTCATGAATGAAAAAAAAAAAATTAAAATTGCTAAACAAACTGCTGTCGAAAGTGCCTACCGTATCATAAAGAAATTTGTCTCTGAATATTTATATGTACATGGCTGTGGATATGCTGACCAAAGCGAAATGCCTAAATGCTTGTCTCTTACCCGACGGGAAGACAAATCGGAAGAAAAATAGACATAGACATCTATTAAAAAAAGAACAACGTTCTATTTCTCGTCACTGATGATCCTATTTTCCTAAAACTGAAAGCTCTGTTTATATAAAAACAAAAAGCAAAAAAAACCCAAAAAGAACAGAATAAATGATGATAAACGTGTGAAAATAATAGCAATCATTCATCTTACAACCAGACAAACTCAAACTTATATAATTTTGTCTTTTGTGAAAATGTTTACAAATAAGACATCGTGTTCGCACGTAAAAAGGGATACAGTCAAGTGGGGCATCTAGCTGCAGTTATTTCACGAGATTTGATAGAAAGTATATGCCAGAAATATACATCTGTTTTCAAATTAAAAAAGAAAAAAATGTGTGTGTAAGACGAAGAATTGTCCAATTTTGTTGGCTAGAAATTAATCCCAGCAGGTATCTGTAAAGTATATCTATAATTTGAGGAGAGAGAACATTTTTTAAAAACTTGTGAAAAGAATGCCCAGAGTGTGTGCAGCCGTTGTGAAGGCAAAAGAAGATTATTTTGATGAAACTGCAATATAGGTAATTATTAAATATTTATAAATTCATTTGATTCCCATGTTACTGTGCAGTATTAACAAAAGGACCATTCTATTTTCATTTACAGTCATGCACTTGGTAGTAAATACTAAAAAATAATATGAAATGCATAATTTCTTTTAAAAAACTGTGATGGCCTAATAATTATGGCTGGTAGTATATATATATATATATATATATATATATATATATATATATATATAAATCTAAACTTATTTATAAATGGAACTTTTGTGTGTATGTGTGCATGTGTGTGTATGTCCGTTACCTATAGACTCCGAAACGGCTGAATCGATTTTCTTGAAAATTTACACAGTTGTACTATAAGTGTCTGCAAGTGTTCTTAGCTAGATTTTGTGTCGAGGTACCCCCGATAAATATCGAAAATCGATAATCGAAAAAATCGGGTCATCGAAGGAGTGGTTCGATTTTAATCAAATTTGATACACTCGTGGACAAAGACATAAGAAACGATATTTTCTAGGTTGCAGTTCTTACAATAGTGCAGAAAATCGATAATATATATATATATATATAAGGCAAGATGTTTGTGTGTGTGTGTGTGTGTTTGTGTGATGATAAACGTGTGAAAATAATAGCAGTCCTTCATCTTCCAGCCAGACAAACTCAAACTTATATAATTTTGTCTTTTGTGAAAATGAATAAAAATAAAACACTTTAACTTGCTAAAACGAAATTACTCTTGCAGTAATAATAGCAACAGTAACCGTTTCCCTACAAATAAATATTTTGCATTCATTGACTGAGCAGTTAAACTGATTTTTGTTGAAATTTAAAAAACCTTCTAGTAAATATTTTCAAGAAAATAGATTTCACAAGTCCAGTGATTGTTATTGCTCTTTCTAGCATTGATGGGAGTTGCCTTCTTAACCTTTTGTTTGATGTAGTGTCGAATGTCGATTTTCTTTTTGAGTTACATGTGCTATCCATTTTAGTTGTTGCTACTGTTGATAGTCCTCAAATAAAGTTGTTTTTTGCTATTTGATACAGTTCTTTGTTTATGATTTTTTAGCACCAGTCTATAATTCCAAAGGAGTATAATTTTTGCCAAGACGCTCAGGCTTTAACCGCTCAAAAATATTTTATAACTCTTTATCTTAGAAAGCAGATGAATACTGCTGGTAGTTTCTGACGAGGTTATTTAAGGATATCACTATTGTTGTCACCTTGATGTTTTGGTTTTGTAGCAATTTGTGGCGTTGTGTAAAACTACTTCTGGAACAGACTATTCGTTGTTCACTGGAGTGGGCCCAAGCCGCCAGAAAAGACGGAAATTTTTTTTATCGATACGCTGTCTAAAATGACGGCAGCATACATACTGATGCGTCTACTATTGAGTATCTTGTATTAAGACTCGAGAAAAAAATTGAACAAAATACCTACCTCTCCAAGCGTGACAGGAAATATATATATATATATATATATATATATATATATATATATATATATATATATTCTTCATTACACGACAGTATATTTATTTAAAAAATAATAATAAGGCACTGCTAAATACTGAAGATGCGGCAAGAGATTTAATAACTGGTAGTAAAGTTTAATAACTGGTAGTAAAGAGAATGAACTGAGCGACTTCGGTAACGTCTCTGTAATGAACTGAGTCAAAATGAATGAACTCGCTAGTGCTTCTCTTTCCATAAGTGTGACAGGAGGGTTATATATATATATATATATATATATATAAACAAGATGAAAAAAAATCTCAAAAACATAATACGTAGAAATGTTAAATAATAATAATCGAATTAAGCTCATCATACATTATAAAACAATTGACCTCATAGTCTCTAATAACCCTACAACCATACAAATCATTTACAGAAAACCAATGTAGTGTATCAATTTACATTCTCGTTCAGAGATTGTATCTCTGGTACTAATAATAAACCCACTAGATATATTGGTTTTACTATAACAACGCTCTCTCGTAGACTTACCTGTCACCATTCTGATCAGAGTTCAATTAAACAACATTTCTTAAGTAAACATAGTCATGCAAGTAATATTAAACAGATTTTAGTCAACAATAGAATAATACTCACTCATACACACAGTAAAAAGAACCTTCAGATATTATAGTCCATCTACATTAAATCAAAACAACCCACACTTAATAAAATCACCTTTAAATCTGGTCATAACTCATTAAATTGCATTTAAATATATGGTTCTGTTATCATTTCGAGCTCTCACGCGGTGTGACGTCATAGAACCGCATTACGAGTTTACGAGCAACGTTTTTATTTGGTAACTGTTATCGTTGATTAGCAAAGTTTTATGTCTACACAAGATAAAAATATCTTTGATGTTGGATGTTTTTATGTTAACGTCCTTGTAACCTCTCTGAAAATGGCTCATGTGAGCCGTAAGCTTAAAACCAACATAATAAAGAAAATATCCAAATGTTGGAGAATGTTTGTCTTTATTTTCACCTGAAATTAAAGCCAAAATACGCTATTTAGAACGGCTCATGATTAAACATAATAGACATTCATTGTCTCTTATATTTAACAACATATGTTTAGAAAATATATATATATATTTAAATAAATTATTGTAGGTACAAAATTTTATGATAGAAAGAAACAAAGTTAACTTCATACTAACATGCATTCATGGATGGTGGAATAACAATAGATGGAATAAAGAAATAAGAAATACGAAAACGACAGACAGGTTTCAATCCCCAAAATTGATTTTTTTCTTGCCAATATATATATATATATATATATATGTTAAGGTCACTCTGAGGAAAGCTCATGTAAGCCGAAAGCTTAGAATCAGCATCATAAAAATATCCAAATTTTGGTCTATTTTTGTCTTTTTGTGGAAATCCACCTGAAATCAAAACCAAAATACGATGTTTAGAACGGCTCATGATGAAAGATAATAGACATTCAATGCCTGTTATATTTAACACTATGTTTAGAAAATTATTTATCATATATATATATATATATATATATATATATATATATATATATATATATATATATATATTATGGTAGGTTGATTTTTCACTTTTCTTAAAATATTAAAAGATCTTACCAAAAGTTGCGTATGGACCTAGTAAGTACTTATACAAAATATTAGATCAAATACTTCAACGGTTTTTCGAGCGTTTGGCATCAAATATCACAGACAAAATATACTGAAAAGTCCTTGTTTTTGCAAGATTTGGCTTGAATATTAGTGAGAAAACCAAATAAGTTTAGTATTTAAATCAGGGAATGTCATTTTATTTTATAAAAATGATAATTATTAAAGAAATGATGACTAATCTTCATATTGTATCTGCTTTAAAAAACTGCCTTTTTACATTATGAAATAAGCAGTGATATTTGAGTTACTTAAATGATTTTTTTCTGTTAATAAGTGAAAATATAACAAACAAAAAATAAGGAAAAACAAACACTATTTTAATAGAGCTTAATATATAGAGCCATATTGCTCCATATAAGAGCCCTTAGACAAAAATTCTGGTCTCAATTTCTGACTCAAAACTTTGGCTGTAATATGTTGATGCCTTCAAAACCACATACAGTTTGCAAAGATTCCGTTAACTTGACTGCCCGTTCCATGCCTTGGGAATGATCGCCCAAGAGTGTATCACGTATGGCACTTAACTGACTGACTGAATATAATAGCTGGAAACATGATTAAGGCTTAAAGTGGGGGATCGATTTCCTATTGTTTTGAAGTAATAAACTGACCACCCACTAATTACTACATAATAATATAGTACATCACTTCGCCCATCTAGTTATGAGTCAAATAATAGGACAGATTATGTTCTATAGCCTTAGTCGTCGACCAATCTACCGCAGAAAGCAATGGCAACCTACTGCGGGATAATCTTCTGCCCAGTCAGTCATGTCTCTTTCAGGACATGATCGCCGAAAGCGTGTATCACGTATGGCACTTAACTAAATGAAGTAGGATTAATCCTCGTTTTGCAACATATGGCCTTGCGTTGTCATGTTGCAAAATCACTTTTTCGTGTCTCTGCGCGTATAGCGGCCGTTCTTACTTTAATACTTGACTCAAACACATCACTTGTAGTCGACAGCTATTACCAGAGACGGTGTCGGTCAGTTTTAGTAGCCCATAAAAATTACACCCAGCTGATCCCACCAAATGCAGAGTAGAAGCTTCGAACCATGTATATTCGGTTTTGCCGCCGATGTTGGTGCATGCCCAGGTTATGCGAAAGTGTGACAGGTTATAGGGGGTGTCAGGAAGTGGGTAAGAGAAGGATGAGAATACTGATGAGAGTGGCGTGGACGGGGAAATGAGCATGAGAGAGGATGCAGGTTAGTGAGATAGGAGATGGCTATTCACTTCACATTTAAATCTTTGGAGACTGTAGCTGTCGAGGAAGCAAGTAAATGGAAGGGAATTCCACAGGCGGGAAGTGCGAGAAATAAAGCTACCGGAGAAGAATTTAGATAGATATAAACAGAATGAAATAGATAGATAGAAAGAGACATGAGCGCCCAAGATATAAACTTCAGTGAAATAACATACACTGAATTTCAATCTTGGGCACAATACTTCCTAATAGATGCGTAACAATTTAAAACTACACGCACGCGGTTCTGCGAAAACCATCTGTTGAAAAAAAGCGAGAACTTATTCAAGATCCTAACTTCTTGTAGATAGATAGATAGATAGATAGATAGATAGATAGATAGATAGATAGACATGAATAGACATAGATAGATAGATAGATAGATAGATAGATAGAT
>JBBBDQ010000532.1:4970000-5037500 GCA_037127315.1 Ascarosepion bandense | reverse complement strand
GGGGGCTACGTAAGAGTGAAAAGATTGGAAAAGAGAAAGCCGGAAACCACATTTTAAACAGGGAACAAGGGATGAGCCTCTACACCTGTTCAATAGACGTGGGGGAGTGTGAACCGGGCGATAGTTCCATCTATCTACTCCAATTGAAAAAAAAAGGAAAGTGAAAAGATTGGAAAAGAGAAAGCCGGAACCCACATCCTAAACAGGGAAGAAGGGATGAGCCTCTACACCTGTTCAATAGACGTAGGTGGAGTGTGAACCGGGCGATAGTTCAGTCTATCTACTCCAATAGAAAAAAATATAAAGAAAGTGAAAAGATTGGAAAAGAGAAAGCCGGAAACCACATCCTAAACAGGGAACAAGGGATGAGCCTCTACACATATTCAATGGACGTGGGTGGGGTGTGAACCGGGCAATAATTCAGTCTATCTACTCCAATTGAAAAAAAAAATAAGGAAAGTGAAAAGATTAGAAAAGAGAAAGCCGGAAACCCATCCTAAACAGGGAAGAAGGGATGAGCATCTACACCTGTTCAATAGACGTGGGTGGGGTGTGAACCGGGCAATAATTCAGTCTATCTACTCCAATTGAAAAAAAAAATAAGGAAAGTGAAAAGATTAGAAAAGAGAAAGCCGGAAACCACATCCTAAACAGGGAAGAAGGGATGAGCCTCTACACATATTCAATGGACGTGGGTGGAGTGTGAGTACCAAATACTTTTATTCGATTTGCAGAATTCATTAGTTCCTGTTCTCACTTTTGGCTTCACATGATTGATATCAGGGATGCAAGAAATCGGAAGAGAGTTCCACGGGTACCAAATGCGAGAAAAGAAGCTTTTAAAGTAGAAGTGATGGTTGCATTTTGCTACTTAAACTGTGAACGTTTAAACCTAGTTCTTAGTTTAGCTTCGTTAAATTCATGTTGTCGGGAAAGCAGGGAAAAAATCTCACCGGAGTAGTTACCATGAAAATATTTGCATAAAAGACGAGTGGAAACCGGGTGACGTCAGTGAGAAAGTGACTAAAGCCGAGATGCTTGGTCAGGATCGATTAAGTTAAGTGGCATACGTGATACACGCTTTGGGTGATCATGTCTCTTTTGAGACATGAATGACTAGGCAGAAGATTATCCCGCAGTAGATTGCCATTGATTTCTGCGGTAGCTTGGTTGCCTACAAAGGCTATAGAACCCAATGAGTCCTGTTATTTGATATGGCTAGAGGAGGAAAAGATGTAATATATTATTAAGTAATATTAAGTGGGGTATCAGTTTATTACTTCATAACAATAGAAAACAGATCCCCCAATCAATGCCCAGTATAAGTTTTAATTATATTTTCAACTATTATATACATTCAGTCAGTTAAGTGCTATACGTGATATATACACGTTGTATACACCATTTCCCGCTCGATCACCGAAGTTAAGCAACGTTGAGCCTGGTCAGTACTTAGGTGGGTGACCACTTGGGAATACCAGGTGCTGTTAGCATTCACGGATGTGCGTTGGAATGCGGTGGATTTCGGCTTGGAGGGGGAAATCGGTGAGCCGAGTTCCAATTTCAGTCGAGCACGCTGCATTCACTTGCGCACTGGTACCCTTGGGAAAGGTATTAATCCGTTCGTTCCCTCCAATTATGGGTTAAATAATTGAGGTCTGCTGTTCGTGCGATTTGTGGCAGTCATCTGCACCAACTGTTTGTTATCAGCAGTTCCAAGAAGTGTGGATGGTACTACACAATGCCTTCACCACTATAAACAAATCTCTGTGTGGTTGTCTTGCTGGAAAAAGGTTGGACCCTCATACGTTGAACGCGACGGGAGAATCCATTATATATATTATTTTTTATTAGGATCAACGGGAGATATATTAGTGCGAATGAGATTTATTATGATTTTTTCAACCTGTTTGTCGTTATCGTGCATCTGGTTGCAATAAAATAGTTTGATATGTTTAGGGTCTTTTGTGGAAGTTCCATATTCTGTTTGTTACGTGTTGAGGTTGTTTTAAATATAGTCTCATTTCTTTAACTACAACTAGCAGTATAGCCCGGTGTTGCTCGGGTGTAATGAAAGCTTTAAAACTAATCCATGGTCCTGGAGCTCAGACTCAGCCTAAAGAATATTTGTGTGAAGTTTGGTGAGAATCGGATAAAAATGGTGGATTTGTATAAAGGACATACAGACAGATAAACAGACACACACACAAACATCTGACCTTTTATATATATATATATATATATATATATATATTATCGATTTTCTGAACTATTGTAAGAACTGCAACCTTGAAACTTCTGAATATCGTTTCTTATGTCTTTGTCTATGAGTGTATCAAAATCAAATTTGATTAAAATCGGACCACTCCTTCTATAACCCGATTTTTTCGATTATCGATTTTCGATATTTATCGGGGCTACCTTGACAGAAAATCTAGCTACAAACACTCGCAGATGCTTATAGTACAACTGTGTAAATTTTCAAGAAAATCGGTTCCGCCGTTTCGGAGTATATAGATAACGGACACACACAGACACACAGACACACAAGCCAAAATATGATGTTTAGAACGGCTCATGATTAAACACAATAGGCATTCATTGTCTCTTATATGTATATTTATTTTTGTAATAATTATGTCTTCGAGCGAATAATATATATATATATATATATATATATATATATATATATACTATTCGCTCGACGACATAATTATTACAAAAATAAAATAAAATAATAAGGCACTGTTTAAGAGTAATCACTTGGTAAGAGCATTCAAATCTATTAGGCTTACGGCCTATCAGGTTGAATACACCAGTTCTCGCTCGATCACCAAAATTAAGCGACGTTGAGCTTGGTCAGTACTTAGATGGGTGACCGCTTGGGAATACCGGGTGCTGTAAGCGTATAGTGACGGATGTGCGTTGTGGTGCAGTGGATATCGGCTCGGAAAGAGAAATCGGTGAGCCGAGTTCGAATTCCAGTTGAATACCCTTCATTCACTTAAGCACTGGTAACCTTGGGAAAGGTATTAATCCGTCGCTTCCTTCCAGTTATGGGTTAAATAACAAGGGTAGGACTTGGGGACCCTTGTCTTAAAAAACAAATCCCAATGAATCTTGATCCTCGAAAAGAAAAATGTTGCAAAAATAAAATAACCTTACCCAAAATCATTGGTTATGACCTTAAATGATCCCATATGGATTGATAGGTCGTTAAACCTGGACACAAACAAACAAAACAAAACTATTAGTAAAGTTTCATAAGTGCCATTAAAAAAAATAAACTGAGCCGACGCTACTTCGCTATTGTCTCTCTAATGAACTGAGCCAACGTTGCCTCGCTGTTTTATCTCTCTCTACGAGGGAGGGAAATATACCAATAAATACAGAACGGTCTTTATTATAATACAGGGTGTTGATACTGTGGTATCTATATCTACAGAAGGTCATACCTCAATAAAAAAAATATTTAAATGAAGCTTCACCCATTTCAGATTGCCAGTGGGGTAAAAACTAACAAATCAAATATATTGTAAAATGTATACCTTTCATCGATGTTGCATTGATTGTAAAACATTATTCTTTTTAAGAAAATATTCAGATTTTTCTAAGTTATCTGAAAATAAAATAAAGAAAAATAAACATTCAGCACGTCTGGCTTTCTTTTCCGCCATTTTAGTTCATTTCTGTTACTGACAAATCTACTCTCAACTTTAAAATGATAAGAATCTTCAGAAAATAGAATTACCAGACTTAAACATCATGTGAGGCCCAATGAGGGAATGAAATTTGACGTAATTTAACCAGTGATCCCTTACGATCTGCAATCAATACCATGATATCTACCCTGAGGTTGGTGCAGGAATATAAACTGGCAGGTGGACACTAATATAGCTATGGTGAATCAGATTGTTAGAACAACTAATCTCCACAGAAGAAGCAGACGTCAATTTAAAGTTCGTCAACAGCTCACCCGCCTGTTCAGCCATTTTAGCGTCACGATAATTTCATTAGTCAGAGTAAAGCCGGCCTTGCAGGGTTGAAACGAGATTGGGGTCTCCAGCCTTAACTCAATAAAGGCCGGTAACTCGTCTTCGCAACAAGTTACTGAAGGCATTATTTGCTTTCTTTTCAATTATCATCCGAGAACATGCATTGAAAAGCCGTCGAAAGGGAGATAAGATTTAATTGTTCCCTGCACTTCTTGTATATAAATTAATTAAATGTTTCCGAGGCATACTCAGATAAAATTATGTGCTGTGAGTTGTTCGCAATTAGGAGAATTGTCCGTTTTTTTAGGGAGAACTCTTTTTTGATGCTCTGTGATTGCAAACTTTTACGATTCAGATTGATTTAAAGTAGCGCGTCTTTGAAAGAAAGAAGAAGATGTTGGTTGGTTGGTTTTTATGGCAAATCAACCTCGGCGGGTCATTTATTGCCAACTAAACTTTATTTATTCATTGCTGATAATACTTTTTTCTTTCAACAATTTATTGTTTTTTATATAAGTTTTGTGTCCAGTAATACTTTCTTCTTTTCGAGTATCAAGATTCATCGGGATTTGTTTTTAAGAGCAGGGTCCCCAAGTCCTACCCTTGTTATTTAACCCATAACTGGAGGGAAGGGACGAATTAATACTTTTCTTAAGGGTACCAGTGCATAAGTGAATGCCGGGTATTCAACGAATACCGATTTCTCTTTCAGAGCCGATATCCACTGCACCACAACGCACATCCGTCACTAAACTCTTACAGCACCTGGTATCCCCAAGCGGTCACCCATCTAAGTACTGACCAGGCTTAACGTTGCTTAACTTCAATGATCGAGCAAGAACCGGTGTATTCGACGTGATAGCAAGAAAAAAGTGTATTATGTGCGTTTCTTTGTTGTTAACTATGGTCACGTAATAAAACACAAAATGGCGATGTAACTTAGGAAGATTTATGAAGCTTAAAATAGATCAGTACAAAAATATAAAAAATAGTCCTGGGTAAGACGATTAACAACATCCTGCAACAATGCCTCTGATAGGTGGATTGGAGATTCTGAGGAGACATAAACGACGCGTTAATCGTTGTTGTTCACAGGTAAACCCTAACCCGAAGTCTGTATCAGCATTCACCGTGGGCGAACTGAGACTGCTTCTTCCCTAGAAGATTCGTGGGACCCTTTTTTTTTGGCTTCACAAACAATCCAAAAACTTACGTAGTGAAAGGATTTTCCGGCAGTAGGTTGTCAATTGTGGTAGACTGCTTGTCAACCAAGGCCACAGATCCCAGTCTGTCGTGTTATTTACCCATAACTGGTGGGAGAGAGGAGATGGATTCATAATTTTCCTTAGGGTATGTTGTGAAGTAGTTTTCGCACTGAAACTTATAATCATGCTATGTCGGTTGCTAATCGACTTAATATCCCCAAAATGTTAGGAACTTGGTAATCTTCCCCTGTAAGCTCACTCCTTAGTATTCTGCTAACTGTCGACTAATATCAACTGCCTTAGTCCAACTATGTCCAAACTAGAACTAACTAATAGTTCTTCAATAGAACTCTAAAGAACTTCCCAAGAACTGTTATTAATATAGGAGAGATAGTCTATTGTCTGATGAATAGGTGTGTTTCACCATAACAGGGTACTAGCACTTAAGTAACTGTAATAGATTCGACTGAAATTCGGACGAAGCTCTCCGATTCCATCTTCCGAGTCTTTATCCATTACTTCCTACTCTGACTCGAAATCCTAGGGATGCAGCTATGGCAAATATTTATCCCACCAAACAAAAAAGCTATGCAAAGGAGAATCTGTAATGTGATTGGTCGCGACCTGCCAGCGCGACTTCAACAACTTTCTCATCGGCGGAACGTGGCTTCCCTCTGTCTTTTCTATAAATATTTTCATGGCTTCTGCTCTGACGAACTTAGGTCACTTGTGCCCCCGCCACAAGAATTTAATCGGGCAACCAGACTGGCAACAAGGTCACACACTTTTACAGTTAAATTAACCAAATGCAGGCAATAATTCTACTCCACCAGTTACTTTACTCGCACTTTCTATCTGTAGAACTCACTTCCATATACTTGCTTTCCTGACAGCTACAACCTCCAGGAATTTAAATGCAAAGTCAATTCCCATCTCTTATCCACTTAACTCCAGCCCTTTCCACATCACCCCGTGTATCTTGTTCTTTTCCTTTCTCTCTACTTTCGTAACTGTCTTAACTTCTGTGTTCACATCCTTTCCTTGCCCTTTCTCTTTCACCCCCTGTAGCTGGTTCGTCATTATCTTCACTTTTCTGGCTAAAACTTTAACTCTCTTATGTAGCCTCCTGCACACTAGTGGTAGTACCGCTTTGCGTGGGGTGAAATGATAAAAAAGTAATAATTTCAGCATTAACTTTTTATATAAAAAAGATCAAAATACATATACTAAAATGACAGCAAAGTCCTGGGTATGACGGTAAACTGCATCCGGCAGCAAGGCCTCTGATTGAGAGGTTGTGAGGAGCATGGAACCACCTCTTAATTGCTGTTTTCTCAGGTCCACCCTGACCCGGAGTGGCAGTACCTGTTAAGGTCTCAGCTATGGGCAAATAGTTAACCCCCACACTGGGGACAAAACGCTATGAAAGTATAAAAATACACTTTTATAGAAATATATACAAAAAAATAGACTTATACATTTTTGAAAGAAAATATTACCAACAATATATTTTTGAAGAAATAATTATTACCATAACACATTTTTGAAGGAAAAAATATTCTCATCAAAACATTTTTGAATACAAAACTAGAATACATTTTCAGTTTTCTAAAATAAAAAAAATAAAAACAAAAAATTCATTAAAATCTGACTAAATAAACCTTTTCACTATAACCGAACATTAAACAAAATTCCTTAAAACCCCACCTTTTTTGGCATTAAATAACCCACAGAGGTGTTGATATGCCGTTAAAAAACTCAAACTCTGAACGACAGCAATACATTTTATCTGTAGTTGAATGCAAACGATTGCGTTCAAAATATATCTAGTTGATAACCGGAAAAATTGTGTTCAGAATATGTGGATTTCAGCATTAAATAACCCATAGAGTTGTTGTTATGCCGCTAAACTAAACAACCAACATAAAAGAACGCTTTCATGATATTAATTCATACAATATGCAACAATTTCTCAAATCGAACTGTTCCAAAATATAACACAAATATTACCATCTCTAGTTATTATATCCTCAAAAATATTTATATGCACAAAACCTAAGTATCATCTACCATGTATTCAATTGTGAAAGCTGAATAACACATTTTATTTCTTCAATACTCCCAGGAAAATTAAATCGGAGCATTGAATGACCCATAAAAAGATGTTATGCCCTTAAACAAACAAACTTCCTAAACTTCTGTTTAAGTTGGTTTGGATGACATCATTCTTTTCCCATCCAGTTAGATGTGCTATCCATTTCTCTGGTTACTGGTATTGTAAATCAAGTATTACCGCTATATATATTACCGCTACAACTCTGAGTAGATAAATATAAATATTTATAGGAGATAATTATCATATATAATTTTAACTATTTAGATTTCGGCATTAAATAACACATAGAGTTGTTGATATGCCGCTTAACAAAATTAACCCAGCAAAGAACCAACATGAAAAAACTTTTTCATGACATTAATGCAAATAATATTTTATAATTTCCAAAAGAAATCAAGCTGTATTGCAAAATATAGTTTCAAATAAAACATAAAACAAACATATCACCGCCTCTAGTATTTATGTCCTCAAAAATATTTATATGCACGAAGCCTAAGTATCATCTACCATGTATTTAATTGTGAAAGCAGAATAACATATTTTATTAGTTCATTCAGCATGAAACAACCCATAAGAAGTTGATATACACTTGAACAAATAAATCAATCAATTATTTATATTTTTCTGTTCACCAATTGTACAGCAAGAATATTTTGAGAACCCTAGATGCTAGGCCAGGATTTGAAATCGGAAGCCACAATTTGAATAACGTAAAACACACAGATGATAAAGTGCTGAGTGTAGACGCGGAAAGGAAACTACAAGACTTCCTAAAGAAGAGAGTGACAAGAAAGAACTACAAATAAACTGCAAAAAAAAAAAAAAAATGGTCATCACTAAAAAGAGCAACCCAAAATGCCAAATACAGGTGGGGGATATTAGAATTAAGCAAGCACAAAAATTTAAATACCTAGGAAGTGTTCTAACAGAAGATGGAAAGTGCGACACAGAGATCCAGAGGCAAATTGGCAGGGTGAAGGACGCGTTCCAGAAGCTGAATAAGCAGGAAAGTTTCAATAGAAACAAAAAAGAAAGTGCTAGAATGCTATGTGATGTCAGTTCTTCAGTACGGCAGTGAATGTTGGACAATTTCATCGAAGATGAAGGAAAAACTTGAAGCAGTGTAAATATGGTTCTACAGAAGGATGTTGCGGATATCATGGACCGAGCATGTGAGCAACGATGAGGTTTTGGAAAGAATGGCAACGAAAAGGAAATTAATACTGAGCATCAGGAAGAGACAACTGAGGATCCTGGGACCTGCATTGAGGAAGGAGGATTTGGAGAACCTGATACTTACAGGCCAGATAGAGGGGAAAAGTGACAGAGAAAATCAGCGAATAACATATTTGAAGGGCCTGATAATGTGGATTATAGAACGGGGTTTGCGTGGTGTAACAGGAGAAAGCGTGCTAAGATCCACCAGGAATAGGGAGACGTAGAAAGCCATGATCGCCAACTTCCTGAAAGGTCAGGGCACATAGAAGAAGAAGAAGAAGAAGAAGAAGAACAAGAACAAGAACAAGAACAAGAAGAATTTGATATAAAATGGGGGAGCTGTTTTCTATAGTTATTAAGTAATAAAATGATCTACGATAAGCTATTAATTGATTTACAATATATTAATAATTGGAAAAATATATTTAGCCTGATATATGAAACCTTTTAATAATATAAGGGCATAACAAAGTAGGTTGTTATTAAACAAACATCACCTCTAATAATTATATGCACGCATACATGTATTTGCGAGAAATATGAGTATCAGCCACCATGTATTCAATTGCGAAAGCAGAATAACATATTTTTATTAAATCAAATTTCCCAAGAAAATTAAGTCTCGACATTAAATGACCCACAAAATGTTGATAGGCTGTTAAGCATATTAGCAAACCAACTAATGGTGTCGTTATTCATTTGAAACATACTGAGGATCCACAATACGAAGCTCGTGTTTTCACCATTTATTTGCTGTGTAATCCACCATTCAGTTAAGTGCCATACGTGATACACGCTTTGGGCGATCATGTCTCGAAAGAGACATGACTGACTGGGCAGAAGATTATCCCGCAGTAGGTTGCCATTGCTTTCTGCAGTAGACTGGTTGCCAACCAAGGCTATAGAACCCAATCTGTCCTATTATTTAACCCATAACTAGAGGGAAGAGACGGATTAATACCTTTCCCAAAGGTATTTGCGCGTAAGTGAATGCAAGGAATTCAACTGGAATTCCAACTCGGCAACCCGATTTGTTGTTCCAAGCTGACATCCACTGCACCACAACGCACATCCATTACCCGATGTGATAATTTTTAATTTTAATAAACGTATCTACCTTGGTCTTATTGACTTTAACCCACTCGAGAAATAACAGTCTATTTTACGCCGCTTAAGGCAAAAAATTACTGGTTAATGGTTTTAAAGATAATGAAGAAATGCGGTTCTACAGAAGGATGCTGAGAATAACATGGACCAAACTTTTCAGCAACAACAAAATTACAAACAAAATGCAGACAAAAAGGACTCTTATATTTAACACCAGAAAGAGTGAACTGAAATTTCAAAGGCAGATAATGATAAAAGAGGGCTTGGTAAATGTGATACTCACAAGGCATATTAAAGGCAAACGTGACAAAAGGCAATGTTCACGTCGTATCTTCACAAATTCGTGTAACGTCAGCGGTACAAGAACAGTCGGCGTTTTCAGCATGTATTTGCTGCTTAACCCACCAATACCCATAGTAATAATGTTCAATTGTAATAAACTCATCTACCTTGATCTTATTGACTTTAATCCTCTCGGAAAACTAAGTCTATTTTACGCCGCGTAAGTGAATAATTACGGTCATTTTTTACCAATTTCCAAAGAGCCGCCTGTTAACGGGAGGAAGTTACACAGGTTGGAAGTGCAAGAAAAGAAACTGTTGAAGTAGAAGTGACAGTTGGATTTAACTATATCAACGGTAAAGGGTGGGACCTAGATGCCAATTTAGTCTGTCAGTTAATTGCCATACGTGATACACGCTTGGGCGATCATGTCTATTTTGAGACATGACTGACTGGGCAAAAGATTATCCCGCAGTAGGTTGCCATTGCTTTCTGCGGTAGAATGGTTGCCGACTAAGGCTATAGAACCCAATCTGTCCTGCTATTTGACTCATAGCTCGATGGGGAAGAGATGTATTTTATTCATATGTAGTAATAACTGGGGGATCAGTTTATTACTTCAAAACAATAAAAAACTGATACCCCACTTTATGACCAGTAGAAGCCTTAATCATCTTTCCAACTATTATATTCAGTCAGTCACTTAAGTGCCATACGTGATACACGCTTGGGCGATCATGTCTTGAAAGAGACATGACTGACTGGGCAGAAGATTATCCCGCAGTAGGTTGCCATTGCTTTCTGCGGTAAGGCTATAGAACCCAATCTGTCTTGTTATTTAACCCATAACTGGAAGGAATAGACGGATTAATACCTTTCCCAAGGGTATTTGCGCGTAAGTGAATGCAATGAATTCAGCTAGAATTCGAACTCGGCTCCCCGATTTCTCGTTCCCAGCCGATATACAATGCACTACAACGCGCTCAAATTTTCGTGTACGGGTCACCATTAAAAAAAGCAGTTGACATAAATATATTTCTAGAAAAGGCAGAGGGAAGCTGCGTCCCGTCGGTGTGAAAGTGACTGAAGTCGAGCCGCCAAGTCGGAACCGATTACATTGCTGATTTATGTAAAAGTCTATCTTGATTGCGGTGCCGGATTGGTAAACTGAGACTGAATGATGCGTTATATTCAGCCTGGATGCCTAGTCATCTGGTGGCTGATTTGCTCATGCGGAAATTGAGGAAATCAACCACGGGAAATACTCTTATGACATTGTTATCTATCAGCAGCATTTTCTAGAATCTGATGATGACATCGTCTATACTCGAAACATGGAAAATCTTCGAATGCACGTCAAGTGTAAACTGGGTTGACAGTTTGGAACTTTTGAGGCGTTCTTCATATCGCATCCCCAAGAATTCGTGTGGCGTTAAGGGTACAACAGTCCGTGTTTTCAGCAGCTATTTCCTGCGTAATCAACTATTACTCCATTTTAATAATGTTTAATTGTATAGTTACCTCCCTCTACCCCTGTAAGTTACTTGTTCACTACTGTTGTAGCCTGGTATTGAACTCACAACTCTCTTGAGTCAAGTCACAGGAACTAACAAACGTCTGTATGTTTTGGTAGTTTTGAGATAACTAATGACTACCAATGGATATCGGCTCGGAACGAGAAATCGGTGAGCCGAGTTCGAATTCTAGTTGAATCCATTGTATTCACTTACGCGCAAATACCCTTGGGAAAGGTATTAATCCGTCTCTTCCTTCCAGTTATGGATTAAATAACGGGACAGATTGGATTCTATAGCCTTGGCTGGCAACCAGTTTACCGCAGAAAGCAATGGCAACCTACTGTCGGATAATCTTCTGCCCAGTCAGTCATGTCTCTTTCGAGACATGATCGCCCAAAGCGTGTTTCACGTATGGCACTTAACTGACTGAATGACTACCATAAGGGGCACTACTACGCAACGAATGAAGATCATATACCCCAGTGATTGTCATAAATGATTCGATGATCCAACGGAAGAAACATCGTAGAAATGGCAACAAAGATGAGGACAATATTCCGAATAATGTAAATACTGTACGTTTTGGATTATTCTAATATTTTCCCAGCCTTGTGCTTTGACCCCACTTAACTTCAGTTAGATTTTGTTCTCAGCAATTCTCTCTTATTTCTTAAATATTCTACCTTGGTTGAGTTGAATATTTTTGTATTTGCACCGATTATTTATTGCAATCTATGCATATAAAGTTAGGTGATAAGCGTACATTTCTATCGATCTGTCTAAACAGAATCAGAATTAACACAAAGCAGACAACAGTCAACCAAGCAAGTGAACTCGAGAGACTGCGCTATAGACAAGAAAACCACCTACATTCCAATGATACTGTCTCCCCATTCAAGAAAGCCTGACGTCAAAAGTTGTATTCATCAAACGGCAGACTCGCCCAGCAACAAAGATACGGCCCATTACATTCCCAAATACCCCAGGGAATGGTAGATACCTTGAAGGCATAAAGAACTTCAGGCTCATAACGAATATAACTACTTATAACTGTCGTCAGATATATATATATATATATATATATATTTTATCCAGGTAAAATTTGGCGTTTTGGCGTCCTTTCACGACGTAGGCGATCATGACCTTCCATGTCTCCCTATCTCTGGTGGCTCTTAGCACGCTTTCCTCCTGTTACACCAACCAAACCCGCTCTGCCATCCACTAGCTCAAGCCCATAAATCTAGACTATAAATGAATTGAAACTAGCATGGCCGCAAAATGAGGGATCCGTTTATATGTTGATTATAATAAAGAATTTATCCCCCATTTTATATCCACATTATAATTTCTTATAAACAGTTGGCATATACATTCTTCTTCTTTGTGCTTTATCCTTTCAGGACGTAGGCGATCATGAACTTCCACGTCTCCCTATCCCTGGTGGCACTTAGCACGCTTTCTCCTGTAACGTCTCGCAGCACCCGTTCTGTCATCCACCTGCTCAGGCCCTTCTAATATGTTATCCGCTGTTTTCCTCTGTCTCTTTTCCCCTTTATCTGGGATGTTAGTATCAAATTCTCCCAGCCCTCCTTCCTCATTGCTTGTCCCAGGAACTTCAGTTATCCCTTCCTGGTGCTCAATATTAATTTCCTGTTCGTTTCCATTCTTTCAAACAACTTGTCATTGCCGCAGCATCCTTCTGTAGAACTACAATTCAGCCGCTTCAAGTTTTTCCTTCATCTCTGATGATATTGTTCAACATTCACTGCCATAAGAACTGACATCACATAGCAATCCAGTAATCTCTTCTTTGTTTTTAGTGAAAGTTTCCTGTGTCTTAGTACTTTACTCAGCTTCTGGAATGCATCATTGCCATGCCAATTCACCTTTCACCTGTCTGTGTCGCACTCTCCGTCTTCAGTTAGAACACTTCCCAGATATTTAATTTTTTGTACCTGCTTGGTTTTAACATCCCCTACCTGTATTTGGCACTTTGGCTGCTCTTTTTGCTGATGTCCATGCTATCATTCCTAAAATAGAGGTACAAAGACAGTGTTTTTTTTTTGTTTTTTTTTTTTATAAGCGTTTCACCCCGAGCAAGGCATGTCACTGCCACTACTGTGCAGGGGGCTACGTAGAGAGGAGAAAGGCTGGTTAAATATAGGACATAACAGAGGGTGGGTGATAGGCGGGTGAGGATACCGAGAATGAGGGTTGGGTAGATGAGAGTGTTGTGAGAATAGTTGGGAGTTAGTGTGATAGGAGGTGTCTATTGACCCTACATTTAAACACCTGGAGATTGTAACTGTCGGGAAAGCAGACTTGTGGAAGGGAGTTCCACAGGCGGGAAGCGCGAGAAATGCTGTTCTTCCAAGAAAACGTGAAGACCGTCCCCAATTATGAAAGATATGATCGAGCGACTTGGTGCACTTAAATCACTGCACAGCACCAGCTTATTGGATTATTCTTTGAGCCCAAGTAAAAAGCCAGTGTCCTGGATGTGAATAATTAAGATTTGCTTTTTGCTACTAAATTTTATTCTCACACTTTAATTAATTATAGATATATTTATTCAAGTATGTTATATTACAAAGAAATGTTTAGCGATATTTACGCATAATATAACATACTGACTAAAGTATTTGTCAACAACATTTGTATTATGACAGCTCGCTGTTTATTCAGCTTCCGACTGCAACAAATTATACGCATACAAAAAACAACGTAAATTCGTGTCATACATTCTGAAATATAGACGCTTTAAGTTTCTTCTATAATAAAGCAGTTCATCTGGTTGCTCACTGTTATTCAGTTTCCGACTACTACATTCTATCTTCTTATTCATGTCACGTATCCCTTCATCACGTAGATGATCGTGGACTTCCACCCACGTTTGTCTCTTGTCGCTCTTAATATTTTTCGTCTTAGCATCTCTCCCAAACCCCGTTCCGCCATCCAAATGCTGAAGTCAAATGTGTCTTTGCGCTGTTTTCCCCTGTTTCTCTTTCCCCCTATCCATCTTGTGAGTTTTAGATTCTCCAAACCCTCCTACTTTATTACGTGTCCCAGGAAACTCAACTATCGCTTCCTGATGTTAAGATGAGTTTTCTTTTCGTTTGCATCCTCTCCAACATTTAGTCGTTGCTCACGTGCTCAGTAACTGGTATTCTCATCATCCCTCTGTAGAACCATATTTCTGTCATCTCGAGCCTCTACTAGAAGGGCGTGATTTTTAAAACAGCAAGTCCGAGACTGACAATCCACAAACGATCTTAATTTGATACCAAAGAAATTAATTATTCATAAAAAATCTCCTTTTCCCATGAAAAATCCTTGTCGTTAATACAGAGGTTCTAAGAATATATGATTGTAAAAGATGTTTAAATTTAATAAATCACTTTAAGCCCGGCATCAGTCTCATTTTCATTGAAGAATGAAGCAACATTTTGACTGTGTTTTAATGACAACTCAACTTGGAATTATTGTTACTCACATCCAGCACAACTGAGAATTACTACTACTTCTCATCAAGGTAGTTTAGAAAATAAACAGAGACATTTATGCTAACGACGAATCCCTTAAAGATGGCTTAAAGAATTTCTATACTGATTATTCTCATAAAACTGACAATGAAAGTACTAGAAAATAATAATAATAATAATAATAATAATAATAATAATAATAAACTTCTAAAATATTCCTTGTCAGACACATTCAATTGTTAACTCGAATATACATTATTAAATATAGAAACTTTAGGCCTCTGATTTGGAGGTTGTGAGGAGCATGGAACCGCCTCTTAATTGCTGTTGTTCCCAGGTCAACTCTGACCAGGAGTGGGAGCACCTGTTAAGTCCCCAGCTATGGGTAAATAGTTAATCCCCAAACGGGTCAAAACACTATGAAAGTATAAAAATAGACTTTTAAAGAAATATATACATAAAAATAGACTTTTATAGAAATATATACATAAAAATAGACTTCTATAGAAATATATGTATTTTTGAAAGAAAAATATTACTAATAATAAATTTTTGAAGAAAAAATTCTCAGCAAAACATTTTTGAATACAAAAATAGAAGACATTTTCAATTTTCTAAAATAAAAAAAATAAAAACAAAAAGATTTCTAAAATTGTACTAAACCGACCGTTTTACTATAATCGAACATTATACAAAATATATATTAAAACTCCACCTTTTTGGCATTAAATAACCCATACAGGTTGATATGCCGTTAAAAAAAAAACTCAAACTCAAACTCAAACTCAAACTCAACTTGAATATTGTTCATATTCCCCATCGTCGAAATGTGGCCTCCCTTTGTCTGTTCTATAAATACTTTCATGGCTTCTGCTCGGATGAGCTTAAGTCACTGATGCCTCCTCAACAAGTGTTTACTTGTGCAACCAGACTGGCAACTGGGTCCCACCCATTCACAGTCAGGTTAGCCAAATGCAGACGACAATTCTACTCCTGCAGCTTCTTCTCTCGCACTTCCCGCCTGTGGAACTCGCTCCCGTATTCTTGCTTTCCTGACGGCTACAACCTCCAGAAATTTAAATGCAAAGTCAATACTCATCTATTAACCACTGGACTCTAGCTCTCTCCCCACCCCTGTATAACCTTCCCTTTCTCTCCACCTATGTATCTGTCATCGCACCTGCTTTCTCAGCTTTCTATTTTTCTTTTCTAACTAGTTTGTACTCCTCACCTTTTTCTAATTAATCTTTTTACATTTATGTAGCCCCCTGCACATCAGTGGCATTTCCGCCTTGCTTGGGGTGAAATGATTTAAAAAAAAATTATTCTCATAGCCATCATACACGTCATACTTCTGCTTTCTTTATCTTTAGGCAAAGCCGTTCTTTTCCTGCTTTTTATTGTCTTTTTTTTTTTTTTTTTGTCTCCTGTGCGGAAAATTGGACTTTAGGATTTTATGCTACTGTGCAGCTAGACATGCACGCACTTGAAACATAAATTATCCGAAGAGAGTGAATCTGGAGGCCAATAATGTTGACGTTTCAAGCCATAAATCAGCATTAGTTAAGCTCGAAAGCGAAAAGACAGTCATTTTCCAGATCTGGTTCAGAAGAAAAGGCGATCGCAGATTTCTCCGGCATTCGCTGTTATCCCCTTTTTCTTCGGGCCACACAAGACACGATAATTACCGCAGAGGTTGAAAAGTACTGCTATATCTTTTCCTATCACGTTTCCCGTCTCAAATCTATGTCATTGCGCACTTCATTATTGGAGCCACGTGTCAGATTTAGCCAAATTTAGTGGCAAGAGGCTGCGGTTACATTGATTTATACGAGATACACTTAACAACGAAGCAATGCAATTATCAAACCATATAATAATTATCTGTATATATTTATTCATATATGCCAGTCTATTTATTTACTAGCAGTATAGCCCGGCGTTGCTCGGGTGTAATGAAAGCTTTAAAACTAATCCATGGTCCTGGAGCTCAGAATCTTTGTACGTTGGCACGAAAGACTAAAATGCAATAGTTGTTTCCTGTTAAAACGAAACCGTAGACTAAAAGAAAAATGAATGGATGTAAATTTTGATTTCCTAGTATCGATATCAAATAAGTTCTTTTCATCGTAAACTGAATTTTGAAGGCTAAATAAGTCCTCTGATTAAATGGTATCATGGCTGAGACTAAGAACTAAAATTATAACATCTTAGAGCCAAATCCGAAGCAAAAACTAAAATAAAAGGGCTGAAAAAATACAGACATACAGGCAAATAAACAGACACAGACACAGACACACACACACAAACATCTTGCCTTTTATATATATATATTATCAATTTTCTTCACTATTGTAAGAACTGCAACCTTCTTAAACTTCTGAATATCGTTTCTTATGACTTTGTCTATGAGTGTATCAAATCTGATTAAAATCGGACTACTCCTTCTATAACCCGATTTTTTCGATTATCGATTTTCGATATTTATCGGGAGTACCTAGACACAAAAGAACACTCGGAGACGCTTATAGTACAACTGTGTAATTTTTTAAGAAAATCGGTTTAGCCGTTTCGGAGTCTATAGGTAACGGACACACACACACAGACACACAGACACACACAGACAAAGTTCCATTTATAAATAAGTTTAGATATACGTTCTGTCTCATCTGCAGTGGTAAGTCGGGTAAATCAACTTAAGTTAGTACATTTATGACCAATTATTTCCCTTACTCAAAAGGACTAAGGAAAATCATAAATGCAAATAAAATATTTAATTGCATTTAGATTAAATTAATTTTTGAACAAAATGAGCCATTTACTTAATAAATTTGTTTATTCATACTGTTTTTTTTTAAATTGCAGTCTTCTTTGTCCAAACTTTTCATGTGAGGTATTCAGTTTTTTTGTTTGTTTTTTTTTTTGTTTTCTTGTGTGTGTTTTAAGTGATCACTAGCATCATAGCCCGGCGTTGCCCGTGCAACTCAGAACATTTTAGTAGTAGGAGCAAATGCTGACTAAATTAATTTAACATAAAAATAAAAATTATTTATTTTGTTAAGCTTTATTTTATTTTTTAAATTTTATTTTCTGAAGTATGAAATACTAAATCTGAAAAAAAAAAGACTTAAGTAATTAAATTTTAGTAGTAGGTGAAGATGCCACTGAGAGAAAAAAAAACTTCATTTTTTTCAATTTTATTTTTTAAAGTATGAAATATTAAATCTGAAAAAATAAAAAAATACACTTAAATAATTAAATTAACCATTGGCAACTTGTTTTTACATATTTTGTTTTTGTTTGAAAAAAACACTTTTTTAAAAAAAATTTCTTTTGTTTCAATATTACGGGGAAAGATATTCACATTGTTTTGTTGACCAAATGAATTTTTAAAACGTCGGAATAAAAATTAAATATAAAGGCTCATTTTTTTTATATATTTTAGTCCTGTTTGACACGTGTGATTTGATTTCTGTGACGTAATTCAGCAACCATCTTAGATTTTAGATGTTTTACGGAGCAAATGTAAACAATAGGCCTCATTGGCCAAAAAATGCGAAAGAGAAAATTACTGAACTTAAAACTCAAAAAGTATGTGTCGACCTGGCTTCCCTGTAGATATGTGTCCCTAGAAAATTTGAATGGCGTAGCTCAAAAATGTAGGCGTGCATAGGGAACAATCACACACAGACTCACAGATTGCCTTTTATATATATAGATTTTGCTTTAACTTGGTCTTTGAATAAACTTTGGCGTCGGCGTCTTTGTTGTTCTGCTGCTAATCTTTTTCTCCCGAGAGATATTTCAATTTTACTGTTATATTAAACACAGTTTTTCTTAGCATTAAACATATTGAGCAAAAACGATTTATATAATTAAGCAATAATCAATGGACCACAGATATCATTGAACATCTAAAAATATAAAGAGGACAGAGTTTAGTTAGAAATTCTTTATTCTCCGCTTTATTGAAACTCATTACATTTTTTACAACTTGTTTCACTGCTAAAATTTCCTAACAATTGCTGTTACTTTTTACGTAATGTGTACAAGGCCCTCAAACTACCCAGTGCAGAGGGTTACTGTTTGAAAAGACACGGAAAAAAGTAGAATTCTTGAGGTTATACAGAAAAGCCATTAAATGACTTGATGAGATCAAGATTATAGTGATTGGGAAAGCACCATCCCGGGAGTTTGTCGCAGAAAAAGCAGTTCTTGGAAGCTGTCCGAATGGAAATTACTTATCAACTATAAGCACACATGAGCAGGTCATTCCATCGATATGTTTACTTAAAGTTTCAATATTATTTCTCGAAGTATAAGTTTTCTTTTTATTTATATTGTCATTAAAAATGAATTCCTATTCAGTTTTTGGCTGGATATGACCTTTCAGACAAGGGTGATCATGAATTTATACATTTTTTTAATTTTTATTGCTATAAGTAACCTTTGACACTTACCATTCCTACGAGTCCTGAAGCTACTCTATATTCAAATTGATATTATGTTTTTGAGGGGAGGTGATATTGTGAAAGGTACGCTTGAAGCTAATCATTTAGTACCACGTGTCTTGGTCCCAACGTATGATATTCCTGGTGTTGTAGGTGTCGGACGACGCATTTGTTCGGCCATTGTACCATTTGGCGTGAAGAGCGAGACGCTGTTATAACATCAACAAAGATGATGGCAATAATCCGAATGAAAACAATGTAAACAATGATAATTCCAGAAATTCAGGCATCTCTACTGTAAAAAAATTGTAAAAGAAGAATTATTGGGAGGCAATGAGCTTTTCTATATGGTTAAATGTATATAGTCATTGACAGAAGATTATCCTGCAGTAGGTTGATATTGCTTTCTGCGGTAGACTGGTTGCCAGCCAAGGCTATAGAACCCAACCTGACCTGTTATTTGACTCACAGCTAGAGGGGGAAGAGAGGTATGATATTATTTAATAGTAATTAGTGGGGGATCAATTTATTACTTCATAACAATATAAAACCGATCCCCCACTTTATGACCAGTAGAAGCTTTAATCATAATTCCAACTATTACATTCAGTCAGTCAGTTAAGTGCCATACGTGATACACGCGTTGGGCGATCATGCCTTGAAAGACTGGGCAGAAGATTATCCCGCAGTAGGTTGATATTGCTTTCTGCGGTAGACTGGTTGCCAGCCAAGTCTATAAAACACAATCTGTCCTATTATTTAACCTATAACTTGAGGGAATACATGGATTAATACCTTTTCCAAGGGTATTTGTGCGTAAGTGAATGCAAGAAAATCAACTGGAATTCGAACTCAGTTTGCCGATTTATTGTTCCGAGTCGATATCCACTGCACCACGACGCACATAATCTAATGAATAAGAGCAATAAGTTTAAAGTTACACTTTCAGACTTTAAATTAAAACAATTATATTATAAAAATTTAAACAATTGTCTTTCTCTCTGTTATTGACATCACAATATTTTGGAAGATGTGCTCTTCGGGCTTCTTCATTTGTTTGTCTATCCAGGGTATTTTGAACTGAAACAATTAACTGAAGATGACACATTGAACGAATCGTTGTCTTCATCTTTGTTGTTACGAAAGTCATTCAATAAATAGGGTGAATTTTTCGGTATAAGGACATCTACGAGGGTCATTCAATAAATAAAGTGAATTTTTTGGTAGAAAGACTTCTACGAGGGTCATTCAATAAATAAGGTGATTTTTTCGGTATAAGGACTTCTAAGAGGGTCATTCAATAAATAAGGTGAATTTTTCGGTATAAGGACATCTACGAGGGTCATTCAATAAATAAGGTGAATTTTTGGTATAAGGACTTCTACGAGGGTCATTCAATAAATAAGGTGAGGTTTTCGGTATAAGGACATCTACGAGGGTCATTCAATAAATGAGGTGAATTTTTCGGTATAAGGACTTCTACGAGGGTTATTCAATAAATAAAGTGAATTTTTGGTATAAGGACTTCTACGAGGGTCATTCAATAAATGAGGTGAATATTTCGGTATAAGGACATCTACGAGGGTCATTCAATAAATAAGGTGAATGTTTCGGTATAAGAACTTCTAATACAGATAGAAGCTTACTATTTTTCGACGTAGTCTCCCATCAGTGTCACACACGTTTTTCCATCTATGCACAAGCTTCTGTATTCTCTCAGCGTAAAAATCTTTGGACTGATGTCTCAGCCAATCGCTCATAGCACTTTTGACTTCATCGTCACTTTCAAACTTCGTGCCTCTCGTAAATGCTTTCAAGGGACCAAACAGGTGAAATTACTACAACATTTCGGCTGTTATATTCTTCGACCTTCATAAAGTGATTGATATACACCAGATGAAGGAGAAAACATTCAACATCCGAAATATTATAACAACTACAAAAATGAGGACAATATCCCGATTGTAAATACTACAAATAATCATAAGTCCTCATCTCTGAAATCTAGAGAAAAATCCTCCTGTTAGTTTTTGTTTTCCTTGTTCAGTGACACAGTCCTGAAGTCCGGTTGCTTCCTCTAAATAAATAGAAACTATTTTTATTTTAAATATCTGCATCTTTAAATAAATTTCTGCTTGTGTTTTAAGCAAAACAAATAACTTTGAATGAGTTTTACGAAGTTTTAATTTTTATGCCCTCTAACCAAAAAAGAACACTCGCAACGATTTAACCTCGAGCTAAAGCCTAAAATAATAGATTCTTAGAGAAAATCACTTTTAAAAAGTCAATATTTTTATCTGCAAAGTCTGCATTGCGCCCCGTGTATAAATTCTTTCTATTCTCAAGATAGCAAAGGATGTCTCGACAAAACAAAGAAAACTAAATCACAACTGTTTTTTTAAATAAATAAAAAATGACTATTTAAACTCGTGCCGACATTTTGGTTTAAACCTATGTCTTAGATGAGTCATGTATCACTCCGTATTGAATATGGGTAAGATATTAAGATCCGTTTAACAGAAAAAAAGTGAGCTGGGCAAAGGCTCAATGGGAAAAGCTCTCGATGTGCTATACCCGATCATATTTAATGCAGATCCCCAACCCTAATCAGACTGATGATGACTCTCTAGTTGGCTAGTATAAATGGCCGAGGTGTGAGGTCGGAGATCCGCAGGGCGTGTCTCGATCGCGAACCTCAGCATCTCAGTGTGTATGCATGCTGCGTACAGGAAAACAGTTTCTCAACTCGCTTCCGTCAATATATACATTTTTAAAGGTTTGCTCTCTTGAGTCAACGACTATAATCAGAAAAAAACATCCTGGAATTGCAAATTGGTCTCATTAAATGCTGACCTTGTTTCATTTAGCATCTTAACAATTAAATGCTGATCTGACCTGGAATCTAGACCTCATTAAATGCTTCAGCGTTTCCCACTTCTCAGACTCTGAACTTGTCCTAGCACCTAGCCGCTTCAGCCGCCTCAGCCGCCTCGCCGCTGAGGAAGTTGGCTAAATAGTGTCCAGACCAGGTTCCTTAGTGAACAGATCGTGAAAGTATTCATAAAATCTTTCACATATGCTCGTGTTTGTACTCACGGACCGATCATCCGGCAATGTGACGCACTCGATATGCTTATTGGCGACTATTCTCATTTTCTCTGCACGCAATTCTGTGGCCATGTTAAGTATTATCCAGATACATTCTTTTTAACTTAGCCCTAACTACAAGAGCTTGATCCTACTTGATAATCAATGAGGCAAATTCTGACCTAGTTACGACTGCGCCCCCACTATCACGGGATTTAATCGTCATGTATCTTTAGATGTGCACTCGAAATGTGTTTGCTGGCTAGTGAACAAGTCCATGAATTCGGCGTGTGTTCTTGTCTTCGCAGATCCGGTGGGCAAACTGTGCGTGCTGGATGTTACCATAAAGAATAAGCCTCTTCGTCTCATTGGATATGCGCCCAATAACAATGGGAAGCCCCCTGATTTGTTTCTGCAGACCGTGCCGTTTTCTGATGACATCGCCGTCGGTAGATTTATTGGTGATTAGAACGCCATCCTTTACCCCGGTAGAAATTGTATAGCGGATAGATCGGGTACTAAAAATCGGATGTGAAGTCATTTTAAAACATTATCGTAAAATTCGATCTTGTCCGTAAGTATAAAAATGAGCACCTGCTAGAGGTAGTTTAGACTTGTGGTGATATCGACCGAGCAAAAGCGATGGACCGGATGTTTGCTCTCTCACGACAAAAAGGAAAATGACCAAAAGTCGTCGTTGCGCATCAGGATCCGCGCAGATGTTCCGGTTGTAAAATAAAAATTAATCAAATATTAAATTTCCATTTGGCAAGCCTACGCGAATTTTATTTATCAGCCAATGGGAAGCCCAGAATCAAATACAAGTGTGAAATCCCAAGTGATATGCTGAGATCCAAAATGAAGATATAAAAAGCAGATACAGACAGACCCCAGCAGGCAGACCACCAGGAGAAGAGTGTAATCAATATCCCCTTGACCTAAGTCAAGTGGCTACTACGCTTGCCTTTTTCCTTCTCCCCTGTCGCAAAACTACTTACTGAGCTAAGGAGCAACTACATCAAAGACATTCCTCACTTACACGCTCCCCACATTCCTAAGCCTTAAATCTCTTTCAGCATTTTATTTGCCACGAACATTTAACCTCCGTAGGACCTACATTCAAGTATTACTTTAATTGTAAAAACATTAATTGATATGTGTATATATAAATATTATTTTCAACTCAATTTGCTTTATTTGATTTTATAATCATTTTCTGACTTATAGTGGGTTACCTACCACAAAGCCAAATTCCGTTAACCTGCAACAGTATACAATTGCCCTTCACTAGAACGGACTCCCACTACACCTAGAAAAAGAATAGATAAGCAACCCACTATAGACTTTGACTAATAGAGTAGGCTCGGCTTTGATGGTGCGTACTAGCTACCTAGTCCGAGGTCTAGTTAAGTGTGTCGATGTAGGGCTCTTGAGTTGTCCATTCTATAGTTTACTCGGATCATAGGCTCGTCTGAGTTTATGTCAACGTAGATAAGCCTAAAGTTAAAACGGTTGGCTACTGGAGACTGAGCGCATCCTTATTTGGTGACTAAGATTTCCACAACCAGCTCCTGCTAATGCTATAGCGGGTATAACGGTAGCTTTTGTTAGAAATAATTGTTGGGAGTTATTGAATCTAAAATTACGTTGTTTGCGTCATAGTCTCAATCTAAATAGGTTAGCAGCACAAATAACGCTGAGCTGACGTTTTTAAGATATAAACATTAACTTCTATCACGCAAAACACTGAACGTTTTATAAAGTGATTATTATTGATTTGGAGTTACGCAGTTTAATGTATTTTGATATATATTTTTTTTTAATCATTTCACCCCGAGCAAGGCGGAAACGCCACTGATGTGCAGGGGGTTACATAAATGTAAAAAGATTAATTAGAAAAAAGTGAGGAGTACAAACTAGTTAGAAAGGAACAATAGAAAGCTGAGAAAGCAGGTGCAATGACAGATACATAGGTGGAGAGAAAGGGAAGGTTATACAGGGGAGGGGAGAGAGCTAGAGTCCAGTGGTTAGTAGATGAGTATTGACTTTGCATTTAAATTTCTGGAGGTTGTAGCCGTCAGGAAAGCAAGAATACGGGAGCGAGTTCCACAGGCGGGAAGTGCGAGAGAAGAAACTGCAGGAGTAGAATTGTCGTCTGCATTTGGCTAACCTGACTGTGAATGGGTGGGACCCAGTTGCCAGTCTGGTTGCACGAGTAAACACCTGTTGAGGAGGCATCAGTGACTTAAGCTCATCCGAGCAGAATCCGTGAAAGTATTTATCGAAGCGTAAATTACTACTGTTACTTAATATCATTAACCAACATTATCGGTCACGATTAAAATTTGCGACGTGTGAAAAGTTTGAGTTTGAGTTTTTTTTAACGGCATATAAACCTCTGTAGGTTATTTAATGCCAAAAAACGTAGGATTGTAAGGTATTTTCTAGTGTTCGGTTATAGTGAGAATTTTGTTTTTGTCAAATTTTAATGAAAATTTTTGTTTTTATATTTTTCTATTTTAGAAAACTGAAAACATCTTCCAGTTTTGTGCTCAAAAATGTTTTGTTTGAATTTGTTGAGAATTTTTTTTTCTTCAAAAATATGTTATGGTAATAATTTTTTCTTCAAAGAAATATATTTCTCTATAAAAGTCTACATTTCTATAAATGTGAATTTTTATACTGTCCTAGTGTTTTGACCCTAGTTCATGGGTTAACTATTTACCCATACCTTGGACCCTAACAAGTGCTACCAATCTGGTTCAGGGTGGATCTGAGAACAACAGCAATTAAGAGGTGGTTCCACGCTCCCCACGACCTTAGGCATTGCTGTCGGGTGCAATTTACCGTCATGCCCAGGACCACGACGTGTGAAAAACAATCGGGATCTCAGTAAAAAAAAATGATTTACTTGGATCAATTTTTCACATTTTCTTTTAAAATTAAAAGAAATTTTCGTTAAAGTTGTAATTATGTCGTTAGATACAGTTTATAGATTTTCCTCCCGATAATATATTTCTGTGAAAATAAAATATAAAAAATAAAAAAAATAGAGAAAAAGTTAATTATTTTCAGCAACATCGAGACTAGCCCTTAGCAAAGAAATTACCACTTAAGTCATTTTCCCCCCACCCATAATCCGTCTATCTAAATTTGCAAATAATTTCGCTGAGAGAAAAATCAAAAGATTTATTAAAATTTGTCGTTTGAATGTATTGTTGTTAAAACAAATGAAGATGCTGTTATGAAATTTTCAGTGTTTAATGAGTGTGTTTTTCTGAAAACAACAAGAAATAGTTGACAGGCCGAAGAATTTGTCGTCCAAAAATATAGTTGTTAATACAAATGAAAATGCTGTTACGTTTAATTTCTGATTTCAATAAGTGGGTGCTACTGATGACAACACAAAAGAGTTGAAAAGCCGGAGATTCGTCGTCCAAAAATATAAATGATGATACTAGTATGAATCTAAACTTATTTATGAATAGAACTTTGTCTCTCTCTCTCTCTCTCTCTCTCTCTCTCTCTGTGTTTGCGTGTGTGTCTGTGTGTGTGTGTGTGTGTGTCCGTTACCTATAAATACCGAAACGGCTGAACCGATTTTCTTGAAAATTTACACAGTTGTACTATAAGCGTCTGCAAGTGTTCTTAGCAAGATTTTGTGTCGAGGTACCCCCGATAAATATCGAAAATCGATAATCCAAAAAATCGGGTTATAGAAGGAGTGGTCCGATTTTAATCAAATTTGATACACTCATAGACAAAGACATAAGAAACGATATTCAGAAGTTTCAAGGTTGCAGTTCTTACAATAGTGCAGAAAATCGATAATATATATATAAAAGGCAAGATGTTTGTGTGTGTGTCTGTTTATCTGTCTGTATGTCCTTTATACAAATCCACAATTTTTATCCGATTCTTACCAAACTTCACACAAATATTCTTTAGGTTGAGTTTGATCTCCAGGATCATAGATTAGTTCTAAAGTTTTCATTACACCCGATCAACGCCGGGCTATACTGATAGTAATTAATAAGACAATGATAAGAACGTTTCTAAGAAAATTATAAAAATATTCGCAAGTCCCGAGAATTAATCGATCAAAATTATAATTCTCAATACGAATGCTTGTACTATTGTAAATACGAACGGAAACAATAATAATACATCAGCTGAATAGAGATGAAATACTCGAAAGGCCGGAGAATTAATCGATCAAAATTTATTGGCCTCATGAATAGTGTTCAAAACAGTAAATATATTGAGACGTACCGTGTTTCGGCGCGATTCCCAGATTGGCCGTGTGAAAGCAAAGTTTGATTATCCGGCCACAAACAGCAGGTCGTCACCCTCAATGTGTTCCTCTTTGTTAAGCTACAGATAACAGGGATCAGGTCAACAAACTTTTAATGGGGTGCTAGGCAAGAAAGCAATTTCTTGTTCGCGTTTCCCAATTATATGCATTAATATATCCGTTTCATTTAATTTTACGGACAGAACATAACAGCTGAAAGAAAAAAATGACAGACATGCACTATTCTCAAAGTTTTATTTTATCTTATTTTTTTATAATTGTGTCGCCCCAAGCAAGACATTTTACCGTCACTGTTGTGCAGGGGGTTATATAAGAGGAAAGTGATGAGAAAGAGTAACAGGTTACAGAGGGCATCAGGAAGTGGGAAGAGAAAGAAAAGAATACTATCTATCTATCTATCTATCTATCTATTTCGGACTTATTCTATCTATCTATCTATCTATCTATCTATCTATCTATCTATCTATCTATCTCGGACTATTCATATCTATCTATCTATCTATCTATCTCTGATATTTCATATCTATCTATCTATCTATCTATCTATCTATCTATCTCTGATATTTCATATCTATCTATCTATCTATCTATCTATCGATCGATCGATCGATCGATCAATCGATCTATCTATCTATCTATCTATCTATCTATCTATCTCGGACTTTTCATACGGACCGAACAGAATTGCGGAAAGGCAGACATGCATTATTCTCAAAGATATTTTATTTTATTTTTTTACTAGCAGTATATCCCGGCGTTGCTCGGGTGTAATGAAAGTTTTTATATATATATTATCGATTTTTTGCACTATTGTAAGAACTGCAGCCTTGAAACTTCTGAATATCGTTTCTTATAGACAAAGACGTCTATGAGTGCATCAAATTTGATTAAAATCGGATTACTCCTTCTATAACGCGATTTTTTCGATTATCGATTTTCGATATTTATCGGGGGTACCTCGACACAAAGCCTAGCTAAGAACACTTGCAGGCACTTATAATACAACTGTGTAAATTTTCAAGAAAATCGGTTCAGCCGTTTCAGAGTCTATAGGTAACGGACACACACACACATACACACACAAAGTTCCATTTATAAATAAGTTTAGATAATTCTGTCGATCCAAGTACCTATGACCCTTGTAGGGGGGGGGGGGTTACACAAATCGAGGCTATATTTTTGCGTAAAATAATTCTGTTGATGCTTAATAATTTATTCTCTGACTTGTCAATATGTCTATATTCTGATTGTCGTCCTCATCTTTATTGTCATATTCACGTCATTTCGAGTGTTATACGCTCCGACCTCTTTCACATGACTGGAATTTTGAACCGAACCCTTTATTTCAATCACTGGGGTAGATTGTTCTAGTTCTATGAGTTATACCACTTCCGGATGTTTTAATTATCTTCATTTAATCATTAAATTTTTGTTCGCCACTACTGTCGCCAGGTATTGAACTCACAGCTCTTCGGGTCAAGTCACTTAATCCACTCCAATGGGACATGTGTCCGCAAAATTGGCCAAGTGATTATTAACTCCATAAGAAAACAGCTAAATAAGATTAATTTAGTCAAGCACAAGTCTAGAAGTATAGGTAATTTAGTGATAAGGGAACTATATTTCTAAATGTTGGGACGCCCGCGCCTATTCGGCTACAATGGACTATTCCATTACTATGTAAAGTAATGGTGGCATCTACGTAGGAGAGTGTGCCGAGCAGCCGATCGACAAGTCAGTCGTAGACTTCCGGTGACGACCCGGAAGTACCCATTGCTCATACTACGTCTTACGACGGTTGAGACGATTAACCTCTATTCTTGTATTGGATACTAATAACCTTCACTCAGTCAGTTAAGTGCCGCACGCTTGGGTAATCATGTCTCGAAAGAGACTTGACTGACTGGGCAGAAGATTATCCCGCAGTAGGTTGCCATTGCTTTCTGCGGTAGACTGGTTGCCAACCAAGGCTATAGAACCCAATCTGTCCTGTTATTTGACCCATAACTGGAAGGAAGAGACTTTTTTGACGTTAGCACGAAAGACTAAGACGCAATAGTTGTTTCTAGTTAAAGCGAAACCATAGACTGAAAGAAAAATGAATGGATGTAAGTCAAATTTTGATTTCCTGGTATCGATATCAAATAAGTTGTTTTCGTCATAAACTGAATTTTGAAGGCTAAATAAGTCCTCTGATTAAATGGTATCATGGCTGAGACTAAGAACTACAAATATACCTACTTAGAGCCAAATCCAAAGCAAAAACTAAAATAAAAGGGCTGAAAAAAATACAGACATACAAGCAGATAAACAGACACACACAAACATCTTGCCTTATATATATATATATATATATATATATATATATATATATAATCGATTTTCTGCACTATTGTAGGAACGGCAACCATGAAACTTCTGAATATCGTTTCTTATGTCTTTGTCTATGAGTATATCAAATTTGATTAAAATCGGACCACACCTTCTATAACCCGATTTTTTCGATTCTCGATTTTCGATATTTATCAGGGGTACCTTGACACAAAACCTAGCTAAGAACACTTGCAGACGCTTATAGTAGAACTGTGTAAATTTTCAAGAAAATCAGTTCAGCCGTTTCGGTATTTATAGTTAACAGACCCACACACATACAGACAAAGTTCCATTTATAAATAAGTTTAAATGAAGAACGAAATTGTATTACGGCGCTTGGAACAGTGACTGAAGCCGAGATGCCTATAACATTGCAAATTCTTCATTGAATCTCTAAATACATAGCAGGTGCACCAGACCATTTGCGGCAGCAGTAATCAAAGCAAGACGATATAATATTAGAGAATAAAATGGGAACTAATAGAGATTCAAGTTTCGTGTTCTCGATATTAAGGATAAAACCCACTTCATTATATTTCTTTTGTCTAGTTAGTTATTATCTAGATGAGCAACACCACTGCCCTGGGTCTTGGACATAGAAGAGCCAATTAATTCCATGTCATGGGAATCGGTGAGAGTGGAGAATCTGTCTGCAACTTCAAGTTACATTGCTTCCACTTCTAGTTTCATACACAAGTATCTGCAGATATTTTTGCGATTCAAGAGGCTTTCTTTTGCAACAAACAGAACCGGTTTTCTTGGTGCTGCCGTGTTCATTGCTTTCACAGACAAGAGAGAGAGAAGAGAGAGAAGAGAGATAGAAGAGAGATAGAAGAAAGAGAGAGAAGAGAGAGAGAGAGAGAGAGAGAGAGAAAAGAGAGAGAGAGAGAGAATGAGAAGAGATTGAGAGAAGAACGAGAGAGAGAAAAGAGAGAGAGAAGAGAGAGAGAAAAGAGAGAGAGAGAAGAGAGAGAGAGAGAAAAACAAGAAAGAGTGAAGAGACTTAGCCCGTGGCATCTTAAAAATACTTTGTCTTTGTCAGCTGTTTCAGGGGAAATTTCCCCCCAACGTTTCTGGTTCGTTCATGAAGCTTGCGGGTAAAAGCCGTGCCTTCGTTCTTGTCGTTTTTTCTTCTCTTTTCTGGCATTCGTCATTCAGAATCGTGAAAAGAAAGCATTTTCTAGATTTTTCTGTCGTCTGTCCCTCATACTGACATAACACTCGGTTTGATTCCGAGATTTGGACAACCTTAGCTCTGGATATTTGCTTGTAAGCAACACGGAAATAATTATCTCTACTTTTTTTTTCACAATTCACAAGCAATTTATACAAACTTACCGTTTTTGTTTCTTTGCTTTTTATCGGAGACTTTACAAACTAATGCTGTTCTCTTTGGAAAGTTAAATTAAAGAGATCCCTACTCGTGAAAATGTGTGTTGATACGACTTGGCAGAGTCTAAAACAATGTCTAACTTACTACATTTGTCTCTGTTAAGAATCTTGTAAATGTATTTGTTCTTTGATTTTGGAAATTTTCACACATTTGTACACCGTAATTAACTGTTTTCAAGTTAATTGACATCTTTTTTTTTGTACCACCGCTGATTAACTTAAAATATACATTTTCATTGACGGACTTAAAAGTCTATATTTTCAAATTGCCAACACTTTATTTTATTCCGTGTTTATAAAAAATCCATGAGGAGCGTATTCTTCTGTTACATATTTTCTATTCCGACTGAAGTCTTGGAACTTAAATTCAACGGAATTCTTGCACTGTCATTTAAAGGAGAATTTTCCTCCAAACTCTGTGGATCTCTACAGCAGGAATAGATATTTGGCAAGGTAAGTGTGTGGCCTTTTTCTCTTCTTTATTAGACTGATGGTATAACATTAAGGAAGAATAAGTAAGAATGCATTGGTAATCGATACAAATATGAAGACTGTTTAGCGACAGACTTGCATATATGGCTTCCTGGTGTGTAAATAACTTCAGTAACATCAACGCGTTTTTTTTTGTTTTTTTTTCTTCTTTTTTCTTTTTTCTTTTTTCGACGATTCGCGAACCTCTGTCGTTCATGATAAACGGTATTAGCCTCATCTGCTCGAGTATTTAACAACACTAAATCATTTCTCATGAGAAAAGTGTAAAACTTTTTCATCATAAATAAAATTAAAAAAAAAAATTCGTTTCAAAGAATATGACCATCAGTTCAGTCAGTCAGTTAAGTGCCATACGTGATACACGCTTGGGCGATCATGTTTCGAAAGAGACATGACTGACTGGGCAGAAGATTATCCCGCAGTAGGTTGCCATTTGCTTTCTGCGGTAGACTGGTTGCCGACCAAGGCTATAGAACCCAATCTGTCCTGCTATTTAACCCATAACTGGAAAAAAGAGACGGATTAATAACTTTCCCAAGGGTATTTGCGCGTAAGTGAATGCAAGGAATTCAACTGAAATTCGAACTCGGCTCCCCGGTTTTTCATTTCGATCCGATATCCACTGTACCACAACGCACATCCTAAGATGCCCATATTAAATAAATATTAAAATTATTAAAATTTCAACCGAAACTGGATACTGTGAGAATGTTTACGTAATAATTTGCTTTTTGACGATTAGTTAGAACGTTTGTTTTCTGACAATAAAACCCAGGTTCGAATCTCAGCATAATCAATTTGTCAGGTAGGTGACTTCTTGGTGTTATCGGTCTGAAAAATGCGATACCAGCGTTCGGATAGTGCCTGAAATTGGCTTGAAAATAGGGCGACGTCACAGTCAGTTAAGTGCTATTCGTGATACACGCTTTGGGCGATCATGTCTCGAAAGAGACATGACTGATTGGGTAGAAGATTATTCCGCAGTAGATTGTCATTACTTTCTGCATTAGACTGGTTGCCGACCAAAGCTATAGGATCCAATCTGTCTTGTTATTTGACTCATAGCTAGAGTGGGGAAGAGATGTATTATATTATTAAATAGTAATTAGTGGGGATCAGTTTATTACTTCATAACAATAAAAAACCGATCCCCCACTTTATGCCCAGTAGATTCTACTTATGTTTCCAACTATTATATTCATTCAGTCAGTCAAGTACCATACGGGATACACGTTTTGGGCGATCATGTCTCGAAAAAAACATGAATGACTGAGCAGAAGATTATCCCGCAGTAGGTTGTCATAGCTTTCAGCGGTAGACTGCTTGCCAACCAAAGCTATAGAACCCAATCTGTCCTATTATTTAATCTATAACTGGAGGGAAGAGACAGAGTAATACCTTTCCCAAGGGTAGATGTAAGTAATTGCAAGGACTTCAACTGGAATTCGAAATCGGCACTCCGATTTGTCGTTCCGAGTCGATATTCACTGGACCCTCAATGCACATCCTCAAGTTATATCGTACCTGGGTGGGCATGAACCACCAACCTTTCGGTTAACAACCGAACACAAGTCATCGTAAATGAGGGTTTGGGTGTCCTGATTGTTGTTCACGCCGGATATCGCCCTCTCGCCCAGAAACTGCAACTAAGTTACACAAATAAGGATTAGCTAGACGCACTTGTAATCAGACATCCTCGGAGACGACTAGTCGGTCAGAGATACACGAAGAAAATAGTGAGGTTTATATATATACTAGCAGTATAGCCCGGCGTTGCTCGGGTGTAATGAAACCTTTAACACTAATACATGGTCCTGGAACTCAGACTCTTTGGACGTTGGCACGAAAGACTAAAAAGCAATAGCTGTTTCCAGTTAAAGTGAAACTGTTGACTGAAAGAAAAATCAATGGATGTAAGTCAAAGTTTGATTTCCTGGTATCGATATCAAATAAGTATTTTCGTCGTAAACTGAATTTTGAAGGCTAAATAAGTCCTCTGAGTAAATGGTATCATGGCTGAGACTAAGAACTACAATTAAACCTACTTAGAGTCAAACCCGAAGCAAAAGCTAAAATAAAAAGGCTGAAAAAATACAAACATACAGGCAGATAAACAGACACACACACACAAACATCTTGCCTTTCATATATATATATATATATATATATATATATTATCAATTTTGTGCACTATTGCAAGAACTGCAACCTTAAAACTTCTGAATATCGTTTCTTATGTCTTTGTCTATGAGTGTATCAAATATGATTAAAATCGGATCAGTCCTTCTATAACCCGATTTTTTCTAATATCGATTTTCGATATTTACTCGCAAGAATACTTGCAAATGTTTATAGTACAACTGTGTAAATTTTTAAGAAAATCGGTTCAGCCGTTTCGGAGTCTATAGGTAACAGACACACACACATAGACAGAGAGACAAAGTTCCATTTATAAATAAATTTAGATTTAGATATAAATGGTATATGGGCCCCGTTCGTTCGACGATATTCAATTTATGTTCATGTAATTTATTTCGGTCTGAAACATAAAAGCAAAATATCAATTAAACTTTACTTTACCTTTTTTGTAAACTGCCGTTTTTTCTGCAAGACGTAGGAGATCATGACATCTTTTTGTCCCTTGTAGGTTTTAATAAATTATGTTCTGTTATTTATCCCAGACTTTGTTCTGCTACCCATTTGCTTAAGTATGTCACCCGCTGTTTTTATCTGTTCTTTGTTCCTTTTATCAACCATGTGAAGATCGGATTCTCCATGCCCTCCTTCCTCATCACCTGCCCTAGAAATATCAATGTCCCCTTCCTGTTGTTAAGTTTCCTTTTTGCTTTTCTTCCCTCTAAAACCTCGCCGTTGCTAAGGTGTTCGGTCTATGATATCCTCAGTATCCTTCTGTAGGACCCCATTTCGGTTGCTCCGAGTCTCTCCTTCATCTTTGAGAAAGGTGCCCAACATAGAAGACAGATATAACGTAACAGTTCAGTACACTTTTCTTTGGTTCCAACGAAATTTTCCTGTTTTTCAATATTCTGCTTAGTATTTTTGAATAAATCCTAGGTCATTCCAATATGCCTTCTCATCTCAGTGTTGAAATTTCTATCTTCTTTTAGAACACTTCCCAGTTATTTAAATGTCGGCACGTACTGGATATTACTATCTTCGACCTGTAGTTGGCATTTTGGGCTCCTCTTTTTGTTGATGACCAAGCATTCAGTTTTCTTGAAGTTTATATTCATTCCTTTCTTCTCGATTTCCTTGAATATATTCTGTAGGAGGTTTTGTAGTTTTCTTTCTGTGTCTGCTATCATCACTGATCATTGAAAGAACATTAATTATAATATAATAATATTTAACAACAATTTAGTTGCTACCTCTTCTAAGATTTTCATAATGATTTTTAAAAATTATCTAAAGGAAATATCTAAAGTAATTTATAGACACCGTGTATATAGTTGGTTCGAATGAATTTCTTTTGTTTTGTTTTCTTTTATATATATATATATATATATATGAATATATCCTTTGAACCTCTTTACATGACTCGTAACCACCATATGCCCCACCTCCCCATTTCTTAAGAAACAACTACGGAATCCCGAATTAAATTGCTTATTCCTTCCTGATCACTGGTTCCTCTTTAGAAACTCTTTACATGACTCGTAACCACCATATGCCCACCTTCCCATTTCTTAAGAAACAACTACGGAATCCCGAATTAAATTGCTTATTCCTTCCTGATTACTGGTTCCTCTTTAGAAACTCTTTACATGACTCGTAACCACCATATGCCCACCTCCCCATTTCTTAAGAAACAACTACGAAATCCCGAATTAAATTACTTATTCCTTCCTGATTACTGGTTCCTCTTTAGAAACTCTTTACATGACTCGTAACCACCATATGCCCACCTCCCCATTTCTTAAGAAACAACTATGAAATCCCGAATTAAATTGCTTATTCCTTCCTGATTACTGGTTCCATTTAGAAACTCTTTACATGACTCGTAACCACCATATGCCCACCTCCCCATTTCTTAAGAAACAACTACGGAATCCCGAATTAAATTGCTTATTCCTTCCTGATGACTGGTTCCTCTTTAGAAACTCTTTACATGACTCGTAACCACTATATGCCCACCTCCCCATTTCTTAAGAAACAACTACGGAATCCTGAATTAAATTGCTTATTCCTTCCTGATTACTGGTTCCTCTTTAGAAACTCTTTACATGACTCGTAACCACCATATGCCCACCTCCCCATTTCTTAAGAAACAACTACGGAATCCCGAATTAAATTGCTTATTCCTTCCTGATTACTGGTTCCTCTTTAGAAACTCTTTACATGACTCGTAACCACCATATGCCCACCTCCCCATTTCTTAAGAAACAACTACGGAATCCCGAATTAAATTGCTTATTCCTTCCTGATTCCTGGTTCCTCTTTAGAAACTCTTTACATGACTCCTAACCACCATATGCCCACCTCCCCATTTCTTAAGAAACAACTACGGAATCCCGAATTAAATTGCTTATTCCTTCCTGATTACTGGTTCCTCTTTAGAAACTCTTTACATGACTCGTAACCACCATATGCCCACCTCCCCATTTCTTAAGAAACAACTACGGAATCCCGAATTAAATTGCTTATTCCTTCCTGATTACTGGTTCCTCTTTAGAAACTCTTTACATGACTCGTAACCACCATATGCCCACCTCCCCATTTCTTAAGAAACAACTACGGAATCCCGAATTAAATTGCTTATTCCTTCCTGATTACTGGTTCCTCTTTAGAAACTCTTTACATGACTCGTAAGCACCATATGCCCACCTCCCCATTTCTTAAGAAACAAATACGGAATCCCGAATTAAATTGCTTATTCCTTCCTGATTACTGGTTCCTCTTTAGAAACTCTTTACATGACTCGTAACCACCATATGCCCAAATCCCCATTTCTTAAGAAACAACTACGGAATCCCGAATTAAATTGCTAATTCCTTCCTGATTACTGGTTCCTCTTTAGAAAATCTTTACATGACTCGTAACCACCATATGCCCAAATCCCCATTTCTTAAGAAACAAATACGGAATCCCGAATTAAATTGCTTATTCCTTCCTGATTACTGGTTCCTCTTTAGAAACTCTTTACATGACTCGTAACCACCATATGCCCAAATCCCCATTTCTTAAGAAACAACTACGGAATCCCGAATTAAATTGCTTATTCCTTCCTGATTACTGGTTCCTCTTTAGAAACTCTTTACATGACTCGTAACCACCATATGCCCACCTCCCCATTTCTTAAGAAACAACTACGGAATCCCGAATTAAATTGCTTATTCCTTCCTGATTACTGGTTCCTCTTTAGAAACTCTTTACATGACTCGTAACCACCATATGCCCAACTCCCCATTTCTTAAGAAACAACTACGGAATCCCGAATTAAATTGCTTATTCCTTCCTGATTCCTGGTTCCTCTTTAGAAACTCTTTGCATGACTCGTAACCACCATATGCCCACCTCCCCATTTCTTAAGAAACAGCTACGAAATCCCGAATTAAATTGCTTATTCCTTCCTGATTACTGGTTCCTCTTTAGAAACTCTTTACATGACTCGTAACCACCATATGCCCACCTCCCCATTTCTTAAGAAACAACTACGGAATCCCGAATTAATTTGCTTATTCCTTCCTGATTACTGGTTCCTCTTTAGAACCTCTTTACATGACTGGTAACCACCATATGCCCACCTTCCCATTTCTTAAGAAACAACTACGGAATCCTGAATTAAATTGCTTATTCCTTCCTGATTACTGGTTCCTCTTTAGAAACTCTTTACATGATTCGTAACCACCATATGCTCACCTCCCCATTTATTACCAAACAACTACGGAATCCTGAATTAAATTGCTTATTCCTTCCTGATTACTGGTTCCTCTTTAGAAACACTTTACATGACTCGTAACCACCATATGCCCACCTCCCCATTTATTAAGAAACAACTACGGAATCCTGAATTAAATTGCTTATTCCTTCCTGATTACTGGTTCCTCTTTAGAAACTCTTTACATGACTCGTAACCACCATATGCCCACCTTCCCATTTCTTAAGAAACATCTACGGAATCCCGAATTAAATTGCATATTCCTTCCTGATTACTGGTTCCTCTTTAGAAACTTTTTACATGACTCGTAACCACCATATGCCCACCTCCCCATTTCTTAAGAAACAACTACGGAATCCCGAATTAAATTGCTTATTCCTTCCTGATTACTGGTTCCTCTTTAGAAACTTTTTACATGACTCGTAACCACCATATGCCCACCTCCCCATTTCTTAAGAAACAACTACGGAATCCCGAATTAAATTGCTTATTCCTTCCTGATTACTGGTTCCTCTTTAGAAACTCTTTACATGACTCGTAACCACCATATGCCCACCTCCCCATTTCTTAAGAAACAACTACGGAATCCCGAATTAAATTGCTTATTCCTTCCTGATTACTGGTTCCTCTTTAGAACCTCTTTACATGACTCGTAACCACCATATGCCCACCTTCCCATTTCTTAAGAAACAACTACGGAATCCTGAATTAAATTGCTTATTCCTTCCTGATTACTGGTTCCTCTTTAGAAACTCTTTACATGATTCGTAACCACCATATGCCCACCTCCCCATTTATTAAGAAACAACTACGGAATCTTGAATTAAATTGCTTATTCCTTCCTGATTACTGGTTCCTCTTTAGAAACACTTTACATGACTCGTAACCACCATATGCCCACCTCCCCATTTATTAAGAAACAACTACGGAATCCTGAATTAAATTGCTTATTCCTTCCTGATTACTGGTTCCTCTTTAGAAACTCTTTACATGATTCGTAACCACCATATGCCCACCTTCCCATTTCTTAGGAAACAACTACGGAATCCCGAATTAAATTGCTTATTCCTTCCTGATTACTGGTTCCTCTTTAGAAACTCTTTACATGAATCGTAACCACCATATGCCCACCTCCCCATTTCTTAAGAAACAACTACGGAATCCCGAATTAAATTGTTGATTCCTTCCTGATTACTGGTTCCTCTTTAGAACCTCTTTACATGACTCGTAACCACCATATGCCCACCTCCCCATTTCTTAAGAAACAACTACGGAATCCCGAATTAAATTGCTTATTCCTTCCTGATTACTGGTTCCTCTTTAGAAACTCTTTACATGACTCGTAACCACCATATGCCCAAATCCCCATTTCTTAAGAAACAACTACGGAATCCCGAATTAAATTGCTTATTCCTTCCTGATTACTGGTTCCTCTTTAGAAACTCTTTTCATGACTCGTAACCACCATATGCCCACCTCCCCATTTCTTAAGAAACAACTACGGAATCCCGAATTAAATTGCTTATTCCTTCCTGATTACTGGTTCCTCTTTAGAAACTCTTTACATGATTCGTAACTACCATATGCCCACCTTCCCATTTCTTAGGAAACAACTACGGAATCCCGAATTAAATTGCTTATTCCTTCCTGATTACTGGTTCCTCTTTAGAACCTCTTTACATGACTCGTAACCCCCATATGCCCACCTCCCCATTTCTTAAGAAACAACTACGGAATCCCGAATTAAATTGCTTATTCCTTCCTGATTACTGGTTCCTCTTTAGAAACTCTTTACATGACTCGTAACCAACATATGCCCACCTCCCCATTTCTTAAGAAACAACTACGGAATCCCGAATTAAATTGCTTATTCCTTCCTGATTACTGGTTCCTCTTTAGAAACTTTTTACATGACTCGTAACCACCATATGCCCACCTCCCCATTTCTTAAGAAACAACTACGGAATCCCGAATTAAATTGCTTATTCCTTCCTGATTCCTGGTTCCTCTTTAGAAACTCTTTACATGACTCCTAACCACCATATGCCCACCTCCCCATTTCTTAAGAAATAACTACGGAATCCGAATTAAATTGCTTATTCCTTCTGATTCCTGGTTCCTCTTTAGAAACTCTTTACATGACTCGTAACCAACATATGCCCACCTCCCCATTTCTTAAGAAACAACTACGGAATCCCGAATTAAATTGCTTATTCCTTCCTGATTCCTGGTTCCTCTTTAGAAACTCTTTACATGACTCGTAACCACCATATGCCCACCTCCCATTTCTTAAGAAACAACTACGGTATCCCGAATTAAATTGCTTATTCCTTCCTGATTACTGGTTCCTCTTTAGAAACTCTTTACATGACTCGTAACCACCATATGCCCACCTCCCCATTTCTTAAGAAACAACTACGGAATCCCGAATTAAATTGCTTATTCCTTCCTGATTACTGGTTCCTCTTTAGAAACTCTTTACATGACTCGTAACCACCATATGCCCACCTCCCCATTTCTTAAGAAACAACTACGGAATCCTGAATTAAATTGCTTATTCCTTCCTGATTACTGGTTCCTCTTTAGAAACTCTTTACATGACTCGTAACCCCCATATGCCCACCTCCCCACATTTCTTAAGAAACAACTACGGAATCCCGAATTAAATTGCTTATTCCTTCCTGATTACTGGTTCCTCTTTGACATCCCCATGACTCGTAACCACCATATGCCCACCTCCCCATTTCTTAAGAAACAGCTACGAAATCCCAATTAAATTGCTTATTCCCTGCCTGATTACTGGTTCCTCTTTAGAAACTCTTTACATGACTCGTAACCACCTTATGCCCACCTCCCATTTCTTAAGAAACAACTACGGAATCCCGAATTAAATTGCCTTATTCCTTCCTGATTACTGGTTCCTCTTTAGAAACTCTTTACATGACTCGTAACCACCATATGCCCACCTCCCCATTTCTTAAGAAACAGCTACGAAATCCCGAATTAAATTGCTTATTCCTGCCTGATTACTGGTTCCTCTTTAGAAACTCTTTACATGACTCGTAACCACCATATGCCCACCTCCCATTTCTTAAGAAACAACTACGGAATCCTGAATTAAATTGCTTATTCCCTGCCTGATTGGTTCCTCTTTAGAAACTCTTTACATGACTCGTAACCCCCATATGCCCACCTCCCCATTTCTTAAGAAACAACTACGGAATCCTGAATTAAATTGCTTATTCCTTCCTGATTACTGGTTCCTCTTTAGAAACTCTTTACATGACTCGTAACCCCCATATGCCCACCTCCCCATTTCTTAAGAAACAACTACGGAATCCGAATTAAATTGCTTATTCCTTCCTGATTACTGGTTCCTCTTTAGAAACTCTTTACATGACTCGTAACCAACATATGCCCACCTCCCCATTTCTTAAGAAACAGCTACGAAATCCCGAATTAAATTGCTTATTCCTTCCTGATTACTGGTTCCTCTTTAGAAACTTTTACATGACTCGTAACCACCATATGCCCACCTCCCCATTTCTTAAGAAACAACTACGGAATCCCGAATTAAATTGCTTATTCCTTCCTGATTACTGGTTCCTCTTTAGAAACTCTTTACATGACTCGTAACCACCATATGCCCACCTCCCCATTTCTTAAGAAACAACTACGGAATCCCGAATTAAATTGCTTATTCCTTCCTGATTACTGGTTCCTCTTTAGAACCTCTTTACATGACTCATTGTACAATATGCCCACCTTCCCATTTTTTAAGAAACAACTACGGAATCCTGAATTAAATTGCTTATTCCTTCCTGATTACTGGTTCCTCTTTAGAAACTCTTTACATGATTCGTAACCACCATATGCCCACCTCCCCATTTATTAAGAAACAACTACGGAATCTTGAATTAAATTGCTTATTCCTTCCTGATTACTGGTTCCTCTTTAGAAACACTTTACATGACTCGTAACCACCATATGCCCACCTCCCCATTTATTAAGAAACAACTACGGAATCCTGAATTAAATTGCTTATTCCTTCCTGATTACTGGTTCCTCTTTAGAAACTCTTTACATGACTCGTAACCACCATATGCCCACCTTCCCATTTCTTAAGAAACATCTACGGAATCCCGAATTAAATTGCTTATTCCTTCCTGATTACTGGTTCCTCTTTAGAAACTTTTTACATGACTCGTAACCACCATATGCCCACCTCCCCATTTCTTAAGAAACAACTACGGAATCCCGAATTAAATTGCTTATTCCTTCCTGATTACTGGTTCCTCTTTAGAAACTTTTTACATGACTCGTAACCACCATATGCCCACCTCCCCATTTCTTAAGAAACAACTACGGAATCCCGAATTAAATTGCTTATTCCTTCCTGATTACTGGTTCCTCTTTAGAAACTCTTTACATGACTCGTAACCACCATATGCCCACCTCCCCTTTCCCCATTTCTTAAGAAACAACTACGGAATCCCGAATTAAATTGCTTATTCCTTCCTGATTACTGGTTCCTCTTTAGAACCTCTTTACATGACTCGTAACCACCATATGCCCACCTTCCCATTTCTTAAGAAACAACTACGGAATCCTGAATTAAATTGCTTATTCCTTCCTGATTACTGGTTCCTCTTTAGAAACTCTTTACATGATTCGTAACCACCATATGCCCACCTCCCCATTTATTAAGAAACAACTACGGAATCTTGAATTAAATTGCTTATTCCTTCCTGATTACTGGTTCCTCTTTAGAAACACTTTACATGACTCGTAACCACCATATGCCCACCTCCCCATTTATTAAGAAACAACTACGGAATCCTGAATTAAATTGCTTATTCCTTCCTGATTACTGGTTCCTCTTTAGAAACTCTTTACATGATTCGTAACCACCATATGCCCACCTTCCCATTTCTTAGGAAACAACTACGGAATCCCGAATTAAATTGCTTATTCCTTCCTGATTACTGGTTCCTCTTTAGAAACTCTTTACATGAATCGTAACCACCATATGCCCACCTCCCCATTTCTTAAGAAACAACTACGGAATCCCGAATTAAATTGTTGATTCCTTCCTGATTACTGGTTCCTCTTTAGAACCTCTTTACATGACTCGTAACCACCATATGCCCACCTCCCCATTTCTTAAGAAACAACTACGGAATCCCGAATTAAATTGCTTATTCCTTCCTGATTACTGGTTCCTCTTTAGAAACTCTTTACATGATTCGTAACTACCATATGCCCACCTTCCCATTTCTTAGGAAACAACTACGGAATCCCGAATTAAATTGCTTATTCCTTCCTGATTACTGGTTCCTCTTTAGAACCTCTTTACATGACTCGTAACCACCATATGCCCACCTCCCCATTTCTTAAGAAACAACTACGGAATCCCGAATTAAATTGCTTATTCCTTCCTGATTACTGGTTCCTCTTTAGAAACTCTTTACATGACTCGTAACCAACATATGCCCACCTCCCCATTTCTTAAGAAACAACTACGGAATCCCGAATTAAATTGCTTATTCCTTCCTGATTACTGGTTCCTCTTTAGAAACTTTTTACATGACTCGTAACCACCATATGCCCACCTCCCCATTTCTTAAGAAACAACTACGGAATCCCGAATTAAATTGCTTATTCCTTCCTGATTCCTGGTTCCTCTTTAGAAACTCTTTACATGACTCCTAACCACCATATGCCCACCTCCCCATTTCTTAAGAAACAACTACGGAATCCCGAATTAAATTGCTTATTCCTTCCTGATTCCTGGTTCCTCTTTAGAAACTCTTTACATGACTCGTAACCAACATATGCCCACCTCCCCATTTCTTAAGAAACAACTACGGAATCCCGAATTAAATTGCTTATTCCTTCCTGATTCCTGGTTCCTCTTTAGAAACTCTTTACAAGACTCGTAACCACCACATGTGCCACCTCCCCATTTCTTAAGAAACAACTGCAGTATCCCGAATTAAATTGCTTATTCCTTCCTGATTACTGGTTCCTCTTTAAAGCTCTTTACATGACTCGTAACCACCATATGCCCCACCTCCCATTTCTTAAGAAACAACTACGGAATCCAGATTAAATTGCTTATTCCTTCCCTGATTACTGGTTCCTCTTTAGAAACTCTTTACATGACTCATACCATGTACCCACCTCCCCATTTTCTTCACGAAACAACTACGGAATCCTGAATTAAATTGCTTATTCCTTCCTGATTACTGGTTCCTCTTTAAGAAACTCTTTACATGACTCTATTATTTATACCTGTCATTTCTTAAGAAACAACTGCAGAATCCCGAATTAAATTGCTTATTCCTTCTGATTACTGGTTCCTCTTTAGAAACTCTTTACATGACTCATGTACCATGCCCCTCCCCATTTCTTAAACAATTTCTGATCTTGAATTAAATTTAACTGTTCCCTGCCTGATTACTGGTTCCCATCTTTGGAAACTCTTTACATGACTCGTAACCACCACTTATGCCCACCTCCCCATTTCTTAGAAACAACTACAGAATCCAATTAAATTGCTTATTCCTTCTGATTACTGGTTCCTCTTTGAAACTCTTTACATGACTCGTAACCACCATATGCCCCACCTCCCCATTTTCTTGAAACAGCTACGAAATCCCGAATTAAATTGCTTATTCCCTGCCTGATTACTGGTTCCTCTTTAGAAACTCTTCCATGACTCGTAACCACCATATGCCCACCTCCCCCATTTCTTAAGAAACAACTGCAGAATCCTGAATTAAATTGCTTATTCCTGCCTGATTACTGGTTCCTCTTTAGAAACTCTTTACATGACTCGCTAACCCCATATGCCCTCTCCCCATTTCTTAAGAAACAACTACGGAATCCTGAATTAAATTGCTTATTCCTTCCTGATTACTGGTTCACTCTTTAGAAACTCTTTACATGACTCCCAATAACCCCATATGCCCTCCCCATTTCTTAAAAACAACTTCCCCCGGAATCCCAGTTAAATTGCCTTATTCCTTCCTGATTACTGGTTCCTCTTTGTGACTCTTTTGTGACTCATAACCACCATATGCCCACCTCCCCATTTCTTAAGAAACAGCTACGAAATCCCGAATTAAATTGCTTATTCCCTGCCTGATTACTGGTTCCTCTTTAGAAACTCTTTACATGACTCATGTGCTGTCACCCACCTCCCCATTTCTTAAGAAACAACTACGGAATCCTGAATTAAATTGCTTATTCCTTCCTGATTACTGGTTCCTCTTTAGAAACTCTTTACATGACTCTATGCTCTGCTGCTGCCCACCTCCCATTTTCTTAAAAACAACTACGGAATCCTGAATTCATTCTTCCTTCCTGATTACTGGTTCCTCTTTAGAAACTCTTTACATGACTCGTAACCACCATGTGCCACCTCCCCCATTTCTTGAAAACAACTACGGAATCCTGAATTAATTGCTTATTCCTTCCTGATTACTGGTTCCTCTTTAGAAACTCTTTACATGACTCGTAACCACCATGTGCCCACCTCCCCATTTCTTAAGAAACAACTACGGAATCCTGAATTAAATTGCTTATTCCTTCCTGATTACTGGTTCCTCTTTAGAAATACTCTTTACATGACTCGTAACCCCATATGCCCACCTCCCCATTTCTTAAGAAACAACTACAGAATCGAATTAAATTGCTTATTCCTTTCAATTTGGTTATATTTGACTCTGCAGCTCATATTATGTCCTACCTCCCATTCTTAGAAACATGCAGAAGTCTGATTCAATTATGGTCTTCTGTTCCTGGTTCTCTTGACTCACAAAACTATAATAACCACCATATGCCACCTCCCCATTTCTTAAGAAACAATTTCTCGGAATCCTGAATTAAATTGCTTATTCCTTCCTGATTACTGGTTCCTCTTTAGAAACTCTTTACATGACTCGTAACCACCATATGCCCACCTCCCCATTTCTTAAACAACTACGGAATCGAATTAAATTGCTTATTCCTTCTGATTACTGGTTCCTCTTTAGAAACTCTTTACATGACTCGTAACCACCATATGCCCTCCCCCATTTCTTAAGAAACAGCTACAGGAAATCCGAATTAAAATTGCTTATTCCTTCCTGATTACTGGTTCCTCTTTGAAAACTCTTCCCCATGACTCGTAACCACACTGCCTGCCCACCTCCCATTTCTTCAAGAAACAACTACGGAATCCTGAATTAAATTACTTATTCCTTCCTGATTACTGGTTCCTCTTTAGAAACTCTTTACATGACTCGTAACCCCCATATGCCCTCCCCATTTCTTAGAAAACAACTACGGAATCCAGATTAAGTTGCTTATTCCTTCCTGATTACTGGTTCCTCTTTAGAAACTCTTTTACATGACTCGTAACCATATGCCCCACCTCCCCATTTCTTAAGAAACAATACGAAATCCGAATTAAATTGCTTTTATTCCTTCCTGATTACTGGTTCCTCTTTAGAAACTCTTTACATGACTCGTAACCACCGTAACACCTCCCCGTTTCTTAAGGAAACAACTACGAGAATCCTGAATTAAATTGCTTATTCCTTCCTGCTTACTGGTTCTCTAACTGAAAACTCTTTACATGACTCTGCTCTATATGCCCACCCTCCATTTCTTAAGAAACAACTACGGTATCCTGAATTAAATTGCTTATTCCTTCCTGATTACTGGTTCCTCTTTAGAAACTCTTTACATGACTCGTAACCACCATATGCCCACCTCCCCATTTCTTAAGAAACAACTACGGAATCCTGAATTAAATTGCTTATTCACTTCCTGATTACTGGTTCATCTTTAGAAACTCTTTACCTGACTCGTAACCACCATATGCCCACCTCCCCATTTCTTAGGAAACAACTTCACGAATCCTGAATTAAATTGCTTATTCCTTCCTGATTACTGGTTCCTCTTTAGAAACTCTTTACATGACTCGTAACCACCATATGCCCACCTCCCCATTTCTTAAGAAACAACTACGGAATCCTGAATTAAATTGCTTTTTCCTTCCTGATTACTGGTTCCTCTTTAGAAACTCTTTACATGACTCGTAACCACCATATGCCCACCTCCCCATTTCTTAAGAAACAACTACGGAATCCTGAATTAAATTGCTTATTCCTTCCTGATTACTGGTTCCTCTTTAGAAACTCTTTACATGACTCGTAACCACCATATGCCCACCTCCCCATTTCTTAAGAAACAACTACGGAATCCTGAATTAAATTGCTTATTCCTTCCTGATTACTGGTTCCTCTTTAGAAACTCTTTACATGACTCGTAACCCCCATATGCCCACCTCCCATTTCTTAAGAAACAACTGCACGGAATCCCGAATTAAATTGCTTATTCCTTCCTGATTACTGGTTCCTCTTTAGAAACTCTTTACATGACTCGTAACCACCACATATGCCCACCTCCCATTTCTTAAGAAACAGCTACGAAATCCCAATTAAATTGCTTATTCCTGCCTGATTACTGGTTCCTCTTTAGAAACTCTTTACATGACTCGTAACAACAACATGCCCACCTCCCCCATTTCTTAAGAAACAACTACGGAATCCTGAATTAAATTGCTTATTCCTTCCTGATTACTGGTTCCTCTTTAGGAAACTCTTCTCGTAACCACCATATGCCCACCTCCCCATTTCTTAAGAAACAACTACGAAATCCCACGAATTAAATTGCTTATTCCCTGCCTGATTACTGGTTCCTCTTTAGAAACTCTTTACATGACTCGTAACCACCATATGCCCACCTCCCCATTTCTTAAGAAACAACTACGGAATCCTGAATTAAATTGCTTATTCCCTGCCTGATTACTGGTTCCTCTTTAGAAACTCTTTACATGACTCGTAACCACCATATGCCCACCTCCCCATTTTCTTAAGAAACAGCTGGAAATCCCGAATTAAATTGCTTATTCCCTGCCTGATTACTGGTTCCTCTTTGAAAACTCTTTACATGACTCGTAACCACCATATGCCCACCTCCCATTGTAGAAACAACTACGGAATCCCGAATTAAATTGCTTATTCCTTCCTGATTACTGGTTCCTCTTTAGAAACTTTTTACATGACTCGTAACCACCATATACCCACCTCCCCATTTCTTAAGAAACAACTACGGAATCCCGAATTAAATTGCTTATTCCTTCCTGATTACTGGTTCCTCTTTAGAAACTTTTACATGACTCGTAACCACCATATGCCCCACCTCCCATTTCTTAAGAAACAACTGCAGAATCCAATTAAATTGCTTATTCCTTCCTGATTACTGGTTCCTCTTTAGAAACTTTTACATGACTCGTAACCACCATATGCCCACCTCCCCATTTCTTAAGAAACAACTACGGAATACTGAATTAAATTGCTTATTCCTTCCCGATTACTGGTTCCTCTTTAGAAACTCTTTACATGACTCCTAACCACCATATGCCCACCTCCCCATTTCTTAAGAAACAACTACGGAATCCTGAATTAAATTGCTTATTCCTTCCTGATTACTGGTTCCTCTTTAGAAACTCTTTACATGACTCGTAACCACCATATGCCCACCTCCCCATTTCTTAAGAAACAACTACGGAATCCCGAATTAAATTGCTTATTCCTTCCTGATTACTGGTTCCTCTTTAGAAACTCTTTACATGACTCGTAACCACCATATGCCCACCTTCCATTTCTTAAGAAACAACTACGGAATCCCAAATTAAATTGCTTATTCCTTCCTGATTACTGGTTCCTCTTTAGAAACTTTTACATGACTCGTAACCACCATATGCCCACCTCCCCATTTCTTAAGAAAACAACTACGGAATCCCGAATTAAATTGCTTATTCCTTCCTGATTACTGGTTCCTCTTTAGAAACTTTTTACATGACTCGTAACCACCATATGCCCACCTCCCCATTTCTTAAGAAACAACTACGGAATCCCGAATTAAATTGCTTATTCCTTCTGATTACTGGTTCCTCTTTAGAAACTCTTTACATGACTCGTAACCACCATATGCCACCTCCCCATTTCTTAAGAAACAACTACGGAATCCCAATTAAATTGCTTATTCCTTCCTGATTACTTGTTCCTCTTTAGAAACTTTTTACATGACTCGTAACCACCATATGCCCACCTCCCCATTTCTTAAGAAACAACTACGGAATCCCGAATTAAATTGCTTATTCCTTCCTGATTACTGGTTCCTCTTTAGAAACTCTTTACATGACTCGTAACCACCATATACCCACCTCCCATTTCTTAAGAAACAACTACGGAATCCCGAATTAAATTGCTTATTCCTTCCTGATTACTGGTTCCTCTTTAGGAAACTCTTTACATGACTCGTAACCACCATATGCCCACCTCCCCATTTCTTAAGAAACAACTACGGAATCCCGAATTAAATTGCTTATTCCTTCCTGATTACTGGTTCCTCTTTAGAAACTTTTTACATGACTCGTAACCACCATATTTCCACCTCCCCATTTCTTAAGAAACAACTACGGAATCCCGAATTAAATTGCTTATTCCTTTCTGATTAATAGTTACCACAAGTAATTAAGGTCTAGCCTCGGTCTACTAATCGAGATAGTTGGGCCTGCTATATATCCAGTTTCATTTAATCTTATTGTCCGAACCTACGTCATACACTGATTAACCTTTTCACGCAGGACATAATAAATTGATAGTACAATGGCTATTACCAATTGATGATTTAAACCATTTTAAGAAGATATAGGCATCAGTCCTTCAATATTCAAACCAATGCCTTGAAGGAACAGTGCGTTTATAGCTGTATAATGTTTAATCGGCAACTCTAGATTCATTATTTATTAGGACGTGTTCATTTCGTGTAGAATTTAATTGTAAATAATGTTGGAATATGTTAAAGTTTGCTCTATAACGGATTGCATACTTCTCGAAGAGAAAACAGGCAAAAATTATAACAAATCGGTTTTCATGCGAGTTGAGTTTTAGCACTAATCAGTCGCTAAGCTTCTTACTTGTTCTTGGTGACGAGTTATATAGGCTCTCTTTTGCACTTATGCAAATTAGGTTTATTAATTTGCCAGTGTCACTACAGGTTTTAAAATTTCACATCTTCAGGGTGCATGAAATGCTTCGCAGAGTAACATACTATTACAAACATTAAATTTTTTAATGTAATATATTTTTTATTTCTCCTTTTTTCCCCTTTATTCTCATAATTTAAAAGAATTAATTTGTAGGGGGAAGAGTTACCACTATTAATATTCGAAATAATCCATTCCTCTTTGATGTCACGAAGTTTCCTCCGTTCTGTTCCCTGGAAATCTTCAGTTGACCGTCAATTCATGCATCTCTCAGAAAATTGCGAACTGAAGCATTATTTTAGGTTGTCCCAAAAGTTCGTAAACACTTGAAAAAAATTGAAATTTTACTCGCCAAGTAATCTAAGGTTACCAGAAAACACTTGCAAAAAATTGAAATTTTACTCCAAAAACAACAAAAATTATTGCTCAAAATAAAGACCATCATTTTCCAAGACTTTCTGCTATCGATCTGAAATTGTCAAAATACCATTCAGCCGGCTTCGAATCAAAGAATTCTTGACACGCTTCCTCGACTTCATCAAACGAGTCGAATCGGCGGCCCTTCAGAAAGTGTTGCATTGAGCGGAAAAGGCCGTAATCTGATGGAGCACAGTCAGGACTGTAGGTTGGATGTGGCAGAACCTCAACGCCGTCCAGCTCTTCAAACTTGTCTTTGGTCTTCCTGGCGGTGTGTGGCTTGGCATTGTTCTGCTGCATCAAAGCACGCTTTCGGTTGATCAGAGCCGGGTACTTTTGCTTCAACTTTTCACAGACCTGCTCAAGTTGCTGACAATAAAGTTCGGCACTGATGGCACGACCATTCGGAACCAATTCAAAATGCACGATTGCTTCAAAGTTCCACCAAGCGCACAACATGTCTTTCTTGCCAAATCGATCTTGTTTTGGAATCGACGGTGTCTCTTGCCCTTTCTGAACCCATCGCTTGTCTCGATTGTGCTGGACCAGATAGACCCATTTCACAAGTGTTTACGAACTTTTGGGACAACGTAATATTTATATTCGGTTCTCCCTCCTTTCAATTTCTAAGGTTTTCTCGCTTAATTCTTATCTAGTACTGCTCAGAGATTTCTCTCCGTTTATATATTGTATCTGCGTTTTGACTGTTCAATCGAGAGGTTCAACTCACAGATAGTCAGTTAAGTGCCATACGTGATACATGCTTGGGCGATCATGTTTCGAATGAGTCATGACTGACTTGGCAGAAGATTATCCCGCAGTAGGTTTCCATTGCTTTTTGCAGTAGACTTGTTCCCAACCAAGGCTACATAACCCAATCTGTCCTGTTATTTGACTCATAGATAGAGGGGGGAAGATATGTATTATATTAATAAGTAGTAATTAGTGGGGTATCAGTTTATTAATTCATAACAATAGAAAGCCGATCCCCTACTTTATGCCCAGTAGCAGTTTTTTTTAATCATGTCACCCCGAGCAAGGCGGTAACGCCACTGATGTGCAGGGGGCTACGTAAGGGATTGGGAAAGTGAAAACCGGAAACCACATCCTAAACAGGGAACAAGGGATGAGCGTCTTCACCTGTTCAATAGACGTGGGTGGAGTGTGAAGCGGGTGATAGTTTAGTCTATCTACTCCAATTAAAGTTTAGTTTATCTACTCCAATTAGTTTAGTCTATCTACTCCAATTATGTTTTCAACTATTATATTCAGTCAGTCAGTTAAGTGCCATAAGTGATACACACTTGGGCAATCATGTCTCGAAAGAGACATGAATGACTGGGCAGAAGATTATCCCGCAGTAGTTTCCCATTGCTTTTTGATGTAGCCTTGTTGCCAACCAAGGCTATAGAACCCAATCTGTCCTATTATTTAATCTATAACTGGAGGGAAGATCTGCCCTGTTATTTAACCCATAGATAGAGGAGGAAGAGATGAATTATATTATTAAGTAGTGATTTTTTAAGAAATACACTGCACGTCAACCATATGTAGACGACTCAGTGAGTTAAACTGCAATAAATTATCAAAAAGTGGAAGAATCGATCAATATATGCTAGTGGACAGATTATAGATGTCTAGTTATATTATATTAAGAAGAATTAACTATATATTAAGGTAAAAAATTCACTATATTCTAAATTTATCTGGACTAAGCTCTCTAGGGAGTTCATTTAAACTGGATTCATTTTAGGAGCCAATCAAAGATTAAGAACCCATACTATGTTAGTTTTAGAGATTATGAATTAATTTTTGGTAAACATGGATAAACTTTCCAGCGATAAAACAGAGTGGCAAAAGAACAGTTTGTTTGTTGCTAGTGTAAATTTCCTGTCTCTTAATGCTTTACTTAGATTCTGGAACGTGTCCTCATCTTTATTGCGATGTGTGCGGCTTTTCAGCCGTTGTACGCAATAGCAACCTACTGCGGGATAATCGTCTGCCTAGTCAGTCATGTCTCTTTCGAGACATGATCACCCCAGCGTGTATCACGTATGGCACTTAACTGACTGAGTGTATATTAAAAATAAATCCCTACACTTTCTACATATACTTATATTATAAATGAAAGGCGTTAAAAAATTTTCAGGATCTTAAAAATATTCAATGAAAAAAAAATTTTCAAACAAACCACAATATAAAAACAAAAACAATGAAAACAGATAGCAGCAGAAAAAGAAATAGAATGTGGTTCAATCCATCACGATATAATAACAGTATAATAAAAAAATAGGCAAAATATTCTTCAAACTAATAGACGAACATTTCCTTAAATTAGCGAATTTTCAAAAATAATCAATAGAAGCACAAGAAAAATTAGTTATAGCTGCATGGATAACGTGGAAAATAATAACGAAGCACAATAAAATATTCAATAAAATCAATTAATATAACAGCAACAATAACTATAACAATCAACAGAATAATACTATAACGATAATGTCCACCTAACAACAAATATTTAACTAATAACATAATATACAAAGCTACCGTAAATAATAACATTAAAACAATGAAAAAAGTTTAAACATGTGCTACAAAAAAAGCTAAAAGAAAGATAATTACCAAATTTACTTTGACAGCAAAAATGCCAAAACACAGCCCTATCATAATAGATATGGACACAAAAAACACTATCTCCACCACAATCAGATTAAAAAAAGTATAAAGAAAAGCCTCACAGAGCATTAACAGCAAAAATTGAAACTTATACTTAGAGTAAATATTAAAAATAATTAATTTTTGAAAAAAAATATTAAAAACAAAATGAAATAATGGGTAAATGTAGACGCATAAACAAATATTGACTTTCCCATCAAGCACTGATTGCTATATATATATATATATATATATATAGTTTAATGCAAAGAATTTGTCACTTTAACTGAGCAGGTTCATGTTTTTGTCATAGAGTGCTCGATATCGAGATAAAGCAGGAATAGAATTAATGTGGAAAATTTTGTCACTTAGCTGAGTAGAGATGACGACTTAAAGGTTTCATGGTGACAATAATGTGATGTCTTTGCTCTTCAGGGATTCAGTTTCTTCAACAGACAAAACAATAGCCCTGAAAAATGAAGACATCAAAATAATTCACGAAAAAATGTGAAGAACTTCGAAACTTCGAAGTCGGTAAACTCTACTCAATAAGTGTCAAAATTCTCCACCTTAATAATAATAATGCTAATAATAATAATAATAATAATAATAATAACATCACCCAGCACCGGTTACAGAAATAGAAGATGTAACCATTCTATGGGATTACACCATCTACACAGACAGAAAAATTGAAGCAAACAGGCCAGACATTATTGTTAAAAACCAGAAGGAGAAAACTTGTCTATTAATTGATATGGCTTGTCCAGCGGATTGTAACATAGCAATCAAGGAATTTGAAAAACTATCAAAATATAAAGACCTGGAAATTGAAATAGAAAAAATGTGGAAATTGAAAACAAGAGTTGTGCCAGTGATAGTAGGTGCACTTGGAATGATAAAAAATGGAACAAAACAACACATTGAAAGAATCCCTGGAAACCCCAGCTTAAGAGATATACAAAAAACTGTCTTATTAAGTACAGCCCACACACTAAGGAAAACTTTATCTATGTAATGCTAGGGATGATAGGGAAGATAGAAAAACAAGAAATGGAGTCATAACAACACGCCACGACCTGCCTTAGGTCTCACCGCAGACTTGGTTGGTAGTGAGACCAAAGCAGAAATCGAAATATTATGAAAAATGACATAATAATAATAAAATATTTAAAAGAGTTCATTCCGAGCAAAGGTAGTAAAGCTAATGAAACAATGTATTACTGAGTATGGAAGATTTAGAAAACAGACACTTTACTGAGGCGCGCAAAGAAAAGACCAATCAATAGGACAGCAGATAGTGACTCAATTTTTCTTAGTACGTATGTGTGTTAGAACTTTTTCCAGTCCTTGTTTGCAATTATCTGTTAAGATGAAAATATGTAATGCTTTCTCCTGCATGTTTTGAGAAAGAAGAGGCAAGAGGGAATATGATGAGGAAAGGGTAAGTGTCACGTAGCTTGGTGAGAAAGACAAGTTAATGAGTAAAGGAATTTCTGTTAAATCGATGCGTCGTGAAACTGTTGCCGTATGTTGCCGTCAGTCACTCCTTGCTGGCTTGTCTATTCAAAGGGATCACGAACCATGATTTTATTATTATTATTATTGGCGAGAACGCAACCCATTAGCTGAAAAACGTTTAATATTTATTTTCAAAGCATCAGTTTATCACCAGGGAAAATGCGCAAATCTTCCGACTCAGTAACAATTTTTGTCATTTAACTGTTTTAGGTTTTTATTTCCATTTTTTTCCAGTTTTACAGATTTGAATGCAAATCTACAAAAATCATTTCATTAAAAAACGTTTCCCTATTTTTACCAGCAAACTATTCTGTTCTTAAATATTATGCATCTTTGAAGAATATATTCCATTCGCTCTTCTACAATTCTTCTACAATCATCAAAACATCAAATTCCTAAGTCTTTGGCGAACAAGTTTCAAATGAATCCTGCAGAAAATACAAACACGAACATCGTAAATTCCCATAATTCTTTGCGCACTTAGCGCCTGAAATCAAATAACGTTAAAAATGGATAGAAATCTAGTATTCAGTTCCTCTTCGGATAGCGAGAATGAGATTGTGCGTAAGGTTTGTTAAATTTGATTAACTTGGTGAGAAAAAAAACGACTGGTTACATATTTAATGATGTGTGTAAAAACATCGGTAATTGAAATTTTGTTTTCAGTTGCGTTCACAGTAGCCATTCCTTCATTTGCAGACGACAGTCTGCAAACTACATTTTAGCTACCACATCTAAACTTATTTATAAATGGAACTTTGTCTGCGTGTGTGTGTCCGTTACCTATAGATACCGAAACGGCTGAACCGATTTTCTTGAAAATTTACACTGTTCTACTATAAGCGTCTGCGAGTGTTTTTAGCTAGGTTTTGTGTCGTGGTAGCTCAGATAAATATCGAAAATCGATAATAAAAAGATCGGGTTATAGAAGGAGTGGTCCGATTTTAATCAAATTTGATACACTCATAGACAAAGACATAAAAAATGATATTCAGAAGTTTCATGGTTGCAGTTCTTACAATAGTGCAGAAAATCGATTATATATATATAAAAGGCAAGATGTTTGCGTGTCTGTCTGTATCTTTTTCAGCCCTTTTTTTTTAGTTTTTGCTTCGGGTTTGGCTCTAAGAAGGTATAATTGTAGTTCTTAGTCTCAGCTATGATACCATTTACTCAGAGGACTTATTTAGCCTTCAAAATTCAGTTTACGACGAAAAAAACCTATTCGATATCGATAGCAGGAAATCAAAATTTAACTTAAATCCATTCATTTTTCTTTCAGTTCAGGGTTTCGCTTCAAGTGGAAACAACTATTGCTTTTTAGTCTTTCGTGCCAACGTCCAAAGAATCTGAGCTCCAGGACCATGGATTAGTTTTAAACCTTTCATTACACCCGAGCAACGCCGGGCTATACTGCTAGTATATAAATCTCAATGAAAAATTCCGTTCCAAATACTTTAACCTACGATAAAGCGTACTTAAACAGTTGATTATGTAAATATCATTTTAATAATTGAAGCGTTGTCAATTGTGATTCATTTTTGGCAAGAACTTTATTTCATTTTCATTAGATGAATCCTAAAGGAAATTTTTACTTGATAAAAAGAAAATAGTTCAAACAAATGTTTGAGGTAACATTTAATTTATATGGGTACACAACACAGAGAAATGACACGAACCGAAGTTAAGAACAAACGATAAATTTATTGTTAACATTCAAAATAATAAATGAATTACACAAATTATAATAAATGATGTCCGATACGTATGCAAAAAATATTAAATGCAACAGAAATATTCCCTTTTGTAAGAAAAATTATAATACTGCTTAAGGTCATCAGAAAAGAGAACTACGCTAAAATGTAGAAAAGCAAATGAATATTTCTTTGAATTGGTACAATTTTTAAAGCAAAGTTCATGTTAACAGGTATCAATCAGTGCAGAGAATTCGGAAAGAATTAGATGGGTTTAATGGTGATTAGGTCTACGGCTATATCGTGTTGAATACACCGGTTCCCGTCCAATCACCGAAGTTCAGCGACATCGAGTCTGGTTAGTACTTAAATGGGTGATCATTTGGGAATAGCAGGTGCTGTAAACGTAAGGACCAAGAATGGTCCAACGGTCCTTCAGGTTTGAGTTTTGAGGTTTGGTGGTTGGGTGCAAGGCTAACAACCCTGCCCCATAAAATAACAGTTTGTTACAGAAACAGCAACAAAATGTTGCTGCCCTATGCACCATCTGTGTGTGATGGATGAATGATGATTACGAGGATATGACAGCTCGAAAAACTCACTTGTTCTGCTAAGAAAATACCTCCTGGATTTGTTTGTGGGGATCTCAGACTCAATACAAACGCCTATATCAAGTGTATTGTGGTGCAGTTGATATCGGCTCAAAATGAGAAATCGCAGACGCGTGTTCAAATTCCAGTTGAATTCGTAGCATTGATTTACGCGCAAATACACTTAGGGAGCCAGTAATCCGTCACTTATCCCTCCAGTTATGTGTTATATAGCAGAATAGATTAGGTTCTATAGCCTTGGTTCGGCAACCAGTTTATCACAGAAAGTAATAGCAACCTACTACAGGAAAATCCTCTGCCCAGTCAGTCATGTTCTTCTGAGAAATGATCACGTAAGCATGTATCACGTATGGCACTTAAATGACTGACTGCCAGTGTCTTGAGGAGAAAATGCTGCCCTGGGTCAAGAGGGTAGCTGCTGGAAGAGCCTATCTAACAACAGCACTCTGCACTATACCACAGAAACAGGAGAACACAGTCAGGACTCTCAGACAATTTCTGCGATCACATTAGCCATTATATCTAGCCACCGAACTCTCCTGATTGTAACCCCCTTAATATTATGCGTAGAGTGCAGTTGAGTAAGAAACCGACATAACTTCTTGTAGCACCAAAAAGAACTGAGGGCAAAGATCATTGTTTTATTCACAAACTTAAACAAGATGACCGTCCAGAAAAATTTTAGAAGATTCCGATGTCGTCTGGAGGTCGAAATACTATGAAAAGATAGTTCAAACATTTTATATGGGTACACAACACAGACAGATGACCCAAGCTAAATTTAAGAACAAATGATAAATATATTGTTCACACACACAATTTTGTATGATTTACAAAAATTAAGTTCATTGTATGCCAAATAATAGCCAATATCATGTCTGTAAAAATAATCAATTCAAATGAAATATTCCCTTTTACAATAAAAATTATAATACTGCATAAGGTCCTCAGAAAAGAAAACTACATATAAAATGTAGACAAGGCAAAAATACTTCTCTGAATAGTTTACAAAGAATTGGTACAGTTTTCGAAGCAAAGTTCGTAGTAACAGCGAAGAATAGAGCAATCACACCAGCCGAAGAATTTTCCTTGTTGTGGGAACGACTTTGATGTTTCTACGAATTCTTGACTGATGGTTGTCAAATTTCTTCTGTATTGTTTTACTTTCTGGGGCGGTACAACCTGAGTTCCAGGTGCAAACGTTTGTCGACTCCCTGAATTAACCCCCTTTTATCCACTACAGGTAGGCTCCAAGTTCACTTGTTGGAATCTGAAGAGAAACCTTTAAATTGGTTCTGTATGAGAAACAAAGCAGCTGTTTTTCCACAAACCGAATTTTACCAAAAATATTTTTGAAATTCAAAACTTAAGCAAGAAGCCACAGCAAGAAACCGAAGCGGCGTCTACTTTATCTCAGAAAAGCAGACGATACCCTCTGAAGCTACTTAAATTTCTTGTAAGCGTTGTAAACTATATTATCAAGTATTTACTTTCCTGATCATTTTTATTAGATGAAGCATTGTCAGTCATTATTATTAAGAATGGCTAGTATTTATTTTGTCTTCATTAGATTATGAATTGCCAGGAATTATCATATATAGATAGGGTGACCCCAAAAAACGGGAATTTTTTAAGTGTGTATTGGTAGACATGATCAGGTGGCAACACTGCGAAGCAGTGACCTCACTAAGTAAACACTCTGCCATTTCAGTAACCACGGACCAAGATGAATTTCTCAGCAAGTTATGGATGTCAGATGAGACCCATTGTCATCATACAGGTTACCTGAATAAAAATAACTACTTTACTGGGCAGACCTAATGAAGTTCATGAGCGCCCTTTACACGATAGTAAGGTGACAGTATGGTGTACTGTTTCATTATATGAGATCGTCGGAACTTTTTTTTTTTAAATGAACAGGGGATTTCAGTCACTGTCTCAACAGCAGATTTCAATAATGTATTCATACAGGAGGACACCATCTACAGGACGTAATTTTAAAAAAATGAAAATTCCATCATTGTTTCTTAAATGGCATGTTTTATGTTTCAATTACTTTGAATAAAATATTTTTCTTCCATCAATCTTGGTTTTATTGGATTGTTAAAAAGTTCTTGTTTTTTTGGGGTCACCCTTTGTATAACTAAAATTATATGTAATAAATTCAAATTATATATTTGTAAAAATGTATTTCTTCCATTAATATTTTTCTTGCGATAACTTCCGGTTGCATTGGTATAAATACATTTAGCATTGTAAGCATTTTATAGGTTGTAACATTTACTACTAATTTTTTTAATTTTACTAATAACTAATATTTTCTTGGTTTGCTTTACTGATTTTATATCAAATACGGTAAGTGAGTTCAGCTAGATTATATACCCAACATAAATTTTAAAGTAAAAATTGTTATCATTGATAATATTCATTATATTGATTTCAACATATTTAATATAGGGTGACCCAATAAAACGGGAGTTTTTTATTTGTCCATTTGGGATTTTATCTTGTGCGGTTATCTCAAGAGTAAAGTGTACACGACTCGAGCTAGATCTCTGGATAAGTTTATACAGCGAATTTAGAATGAAATTCACAGTATCCCAGCTGATATGTTGCAGCGGTTAATGAGGAATCTCAACAGCAGATTTCAAGAATGCATTCGCACAGGAGGACGCCATCTACAGGACGTAATTTTTAAACCATGAAAATTCCATCATTGCTTCTTAAATGTCATGTTTTAATGTTTCAATTACTTTGAATAAAATATTGTTCTTCCATCACTCTTGGTTTCTTTAGGATTGTTAAAACGTTCTCGTTTATTTTTATTGGCCACCCTATATATATATATATATATATATATATATATATATATATATATATATATACAAGTTTGTCAAGCGTTCCGATACCAAATATTGTTTTTAAAAATTTGATCATGTAGTCGCCCTAACATTCGTAAAACAGAAAAAGAAATTGTTAAATAGAATTCTATAACCGATGCATTTAAAAAAAATTGATCGTCAGTGATTCCACACAATAATTCAAGGGAAAAAAAAGCATATATATATATATATATATATAATGTGCTTTTTTTCCTTCAATTCACGATCACATTATTTATATATATATATATATATATATGCAGGATGACCCAAGAAAACGGAAATATTTGATTTGTCCTTTTGCGATTTTTTCTTGTGGACCAGTAAAGTGTATACGACTTGAACAAGATCTCTGGATAAGTTTATACAACGAATTTAGAATGAAATTCACAGTATCCCAGCTGAGATGTTGCAGCGGTTAATGAGTAAACTCAACAGCAGATTTCAAGAACGTGTTCGTACAGAAGGACGCCATCTTCAGGACGTACTTTTTAAACCATGAAAATTCTATCATTGCTTCTTAAATGGCATGTTTTAAGGTTTCAATTACCTTGAATAAAATATTGTTCTTCCATCATTCTTGATTTTCTTTGAATTTTTAAAAGTTCCCGTTTCTTTGGGTAACCCTGTCTTAAATTACCGGTATAAGGTACTCTCTTCATATCAGATGAAGCGTTGTCAATCATTATTATAAATTTAGGACTCGTTTTTATTAGATAAAGCATTGCTGACAATTATCATTCATTTTTTACGGGTATTTATTTTCCCCATCATTTTTTATGAAACGAAACATTGTCAATCATGATTGATCTTTGACAAGTATTTACCTTCGTTTTCATTAGAGGAGGCATTGTCAATCATTATTGATCTTTGACAAGTATTTACCTTCGTTTTCATTAGAGGAGACATTGTCACTCATTATTGATCTTTGACAAGTATTTACCTTCGTTTTCATTAGAGGAGACATTGTCAATCATTATTGATCTTTGACAAGTATTTACCTTCGTTTTCATTAGAGGAGACATTGTCAATCATTATTGATCTTTGACAAGTATTTACCTTCGTTTTCATTAGAGGAGACATTGTCAATCATTATTGATCTTTGACAAGTATTTACCTTCGTTTTCATTAGAGGAGACCTTGTCAACCATTACTTTTTTCCAACTACCTTCTTTATTGAGGCATTGTCAATTATTAATTATTCAACAAGTATTGACTCTCCTCAAACATTTATGTTAGATGAAGCACGCTCACTAAATAAAATTAATGTTTGACAAGTATTTGCATACATCTTCATTTTTTTACTTACATTATTCGGACCATTGTCCTGATCTTTGTTGCCATTTGTACGACGTTTCGGCCGTTGTACGCTACGGCCTTTTTCAGGCGCTAGTAATTTCGAACCGAACCCTTTATTACAATCACTGGAGTATATGAACTCCATTCCTTGCGCTACGCTTTGATTGGAAGTCATGAGTTATCTCCCTCTAACACTGCAAGTCACTTGTTTCTTAAGGACACATGGCATAGTGGATAAAGACGATGCTTACTTCCTGACTAGACTCTTAGAGTTGTGAGTTCAATATCAGGCGACAGCAGTAGTAAGCAAGTAACTTACAAGTTTAGGGGAAGATTACTCATGACTTGCAATCGAGGCTTAACGCAAAGAATGAAGATCATATAAACCAGGGTTCGGTTCGAAATTCCTAGCGCCTGAAGAAGGCCGGAGCGTACAACGGCCGAAACGTCGTACAAATGGCAATAAAGATTAGCACTATAGCCCGAATAATGTAAATACTTTAAATGATACCTCATCTCGGGAAATATAGACAAATTTTCATTTTTGAATTAGATGAAACATCAACAAAACTTATTTTTCGTTTTTTTTTTTAATTGTTTCATCCTAAACAAGGCTGTACTGGTGCGCGGGGGGGGGGGGGCACACAAGAGAATTAGTGAAAGATTACATAGGAGGAGAGCTAAGGAAAAGACGAACCGGTTACGGGGACTGTAAGCGAATTGTTAAGGGAAGAATGGAAATACTGGTGTGAAGAGAGTTGTGTGAGAGTATAGTGAAAAGGGAGAAGAACAATATACAGGTGGTTTTGGGGAAAGAATAAGAGAATGGGGTAAGATGTGGCAATTGACGTTGCATTTAAACTCTTGGAGATTGTAGCTATCAAGGAAGCAAGTATACGAAAGGAAGTTCCACAGGCGAAAAGTGTGAGAAAAGAATCTGTAGAGTGGAAGTGACGGCTGCATTTAGTTGAGGTTGTAATTTATCTCCATTTTTTTTTTTTATTCGATGATTCATCAATCTCGGCCGATATAATCTCCCCCCTGAAAAATCGAGCATGCTGAGGTTCGGAACTTCAGTTTCAAGTCCAGATGTCTAACGTACTAACCATGTGTCAACGCACTCAATCCGTTGTCAGCTATTAATCATGATTGAAGCATTCTTTTCTGACGAACATTTTATTTTTGCATCTTATTTCTATTGCCCAAGTTGTGTAGCGTGCGGCAGAAATACCTTCCACACTGAAACGATTGACAATAACAACTATGAAAAAAGATGTTAAAACAATGAGCTACGGTTTTTATTCATTTGGTTTTAAAAATGACTTCCTCCAAATGTTGGCCTCTATTCGCCATAGGCTATAAAGCTTTCCATGAGATATAAATATTCCAGATATACAAGGTGCGATGGATGAATTGTCGTCTAAAGGACGCCATAATGAAAATTGCACTGACGTCTTATTTTAACAGATATACAAGGTGCGATGGATGAATTTATCGTCTAAAGGACGCCATAATGAAAATAGTACGGACGTCTTATTATAACAGATATACAAGGTGCGATGGATGAATTTATCGTCTAAAGGACGCCATAATGAAAATAGTACGGACGTCTTATTATAACAGATATACAAGGTGCGATGGATGAATTGTCGTCTAAAGGACGCCATAATGAAAATAGTACGGACGTCTTATTTTAACAGATATACAAGGTGCGATGGATGAATTTATCGTCTAAAGGACGCCATAATGAAAATAGTACGGACGTCTTATTATAACAGATATACAAGGTGCGATGGATGAATTGTCATCTAAATGACACAAAATAAAATTAATTTTTCAGCTCATTTTAACAGATATACAGGGTGCGATAGATAATCTAAATGTCGCCAAAATTAAAATAACACTCACATCGCATTTTAACAGATATACAGGGTGCGATGGATGAACTGTCGTCTAAATGATGCACAAATGGAAATACTACTGGCACCTCATTTTAACAGATATACAGGGTGCGATGGATGAACTGTCGTCTAAATGATGCACAAATGGAAATACTACTGGCATCTCATTTTAACAGATATACAGGGTGCGATGGATGAACTGTCGTCTAAATGATGCACAAATGGAAATACGACTGGCATCTCATTTTAACAGATATACAGGGTGCGATGGATGAACGTTGTCTAAATGATGCACAAATGGAAATACTACTGGCATCGCATTTTAACAGATATACAGGGTGCGATGGATGAACTGTCGTCTAAATGATGCACAAATGGAAATACTACTGGCATCGCATTTTGACAGATATACAGGGTGCGATGGATGAACTGTCGTCTAAATGATGCACAAATGGAAATACTACTGGCATCTCATTTTAACAGATATACATGATGCGATTGATGAATTGTCGTTTAAATGACGCCATAATGAAACCTAGCACTGGCATCTCATTTTAGCAGATATACAAGTTGCGATGAATACAATTTGATGAATTGATGTCTAAATGACGCCAAAACTACAGTAACACTTACATTGCATTTTAACTGCTATATTTACCAAAGTTAGTCAAAAATGAATTAAAATACTAAAGAGTCAATGTATTCAATAAAATTGCCATTGGCTTCAACCACGGCCTTTAGACGGCTTGGGAATCTTCTGCAACTCTTCTGAAGGGTCTCCTTGTAAAAGTTGTTGAATGCTGCCATAATCATTGCCTTTAGTTCGTCTTTGATGTTAAATGGTGTGTTGCTGGTCTCTCGCTCAACTGCGTCCCACACATAATAATCAAGACCCATGCAGTCTGGGGAGTTAGGTGGACAGGTGTAAGGGGTGATATATTCTAAGAAAATGTTTGAGAGCTATGACAGAGTTCTCCAGCTTGTTTGGCATGGTGCAGAGTCCCGTTGCTAGACATCGGGTTTTCCATCAGCCACCCTCTTGATCCAGGAGAGCACTTGATCCCCAAGCCAATGTAAGTCTCCGTATTGAGTCTGAGGCCCTGTGGCGGCATATTGTTTCCATTTCTAGACACCTTTGTAATCATCATTAGATTCATCCAATTCTTTCCGAATCGTCTTCACTCTTCTCAGATTGACTTCTAAACACTCTGAAATGTTCGTCTTGCAGCCTCCGGCTCGAATACCAAACACGGCAGCATGAGGTTTTGATATTTCTGTCATAGTGGTCATTTTCTCAAAAACGATGCCCAACTGACCCTACTATACTGTACAGTCAGAAAAATAAAAAAACAACGCAAACGCGCAAAATCTAAACTTATTTATAAATAGAAATTTGTGTGTGTGTGTGTGTGTGTGTCCATTACCAATAGACTCCGAAACGGCTGAACCGATTTTCTTGAAAATTTACACAGTTGTACTATAAGCGTCTGCGAGTCTTCTTGGATAGGTTTTGTGTCGAAGTACCCCCGATAAATAACGAAAATCGAAAAAAACGGGTTATAGAAGGAGTGGTCCGATTTTAATCAAATTTGATACACTCATAGACAAAGACATAAGAAACGATATTCAGAAGTTTCAAGGTTGCAGTTCTTACAATAGTGCATAAAATCGATAATATATATATATATATATATATATATATATATATATAAGGACAAAACTGGAAGCAGCGGAAATGTGGTTCTACCGAAGGATGCTGCGGATATCATGGACTGAGCATGCAAGCAACGATGAGATGTTGGAAAGAATGGCAACAAAGTGGAAATTGATACTGAGCATCAGGAAGAGACAACTGAAGTTCCTGGGACACGCAATGAGGAAGGAGAGCCTGGAGAACCCGATACTGACTGGCCAGATAGAAGGAAAGAGAGACAGAGGAAGGCAGCGGGTAACATATTTGCAGGGCCTGATCAGGTGGTTGACGGAACGAGGGTTGACAGGAGTAACGGGAGCAAACATACTCGGAGCCACGAGGTATAGGGAGACGTAGAGAACCATGATCACCTACGTCCTGAAAGGACAGGGCACATAGAAGAAGAAGAAGATATTAAATTTATTTCGTGTCTACATTAAACCTATTTGGGGGGAGTCTCTTAAGTACCCTATCAGACAGCCTTTACCCGGTCGTCCGACTAGGATCAAAGTAAAGTATCTTCTTAAAGCTATGAAGAAAACCTCATCTTCATTGCACTGAACAGAGTGTATCAGCAGATTACGATGCATTTTTACGGTGATCACGTGGACTAAGTTTTTTCTCCCTGGCCCATATACACATGTAACGGTAAACTATATTAAAGTGACCACTTCTTGTCACTGTCTTTTACAAAACAGAATCAGGAATTAAAGCATCTGTTTTGTATTTGTTAACAGAAAAATAATCTTCATAATTCTATCATACTAGAAAGTATATATTTGTCGTCTATCGTCTCATCTGCTAAAACAGTATGACCACCAGGTATTGTTATCTGGTCTAAAGTGCCACTCAGTATCTTACGTAGTGAATTCTGAATAGGAAATCAATTTGCATACCGCAAGAACGTGACAAAGTAGCAAAAAAAGTCATTGCCTTTAAAATACATTTTTAACGATTCTGAAACACTGCAGACACCACATATATGCATGATATATAATTTGCCTTCCCGAACAAAGAATTCACTTCAAAATTTTATATTATGTTCAAAATGTGTCACCAAGAATTGTTATGCCGATATTTGGATAGAGTAACGTCCATTGCCACAAAAAGTGAAATTGGTGAGCCGTGTTCGAATTCTGATCTAATCTGTCCTGTTGATTTTGGTTTGCATCGATTTATATAAGATTCACATGGGTCATATAATAACGAAATTTAATTTTCTGAAGAGCTTTAGTATATAATTTTTACTATTAAAATCTATTGCTATAATTTTTACTCTTAAAATATATTGCTAGAATTTTTACTATTAAAATATATTGCTAGAATTTTTACTATTAAAATATATTGCTAGAATTTTTACTATTAAAATATATTGCTAGAATTTTTACTCTTAAAATATATTGCTAGAAATTTTACTCTTAAAATATATTGCTAGAATTTTTACTCTTAAAATCTATTGCTAGAATTTTTACTATTAAAATATATTGCTAGAATTTTTACTCTTAAAATATATTGCTAGAATTTTTACTATTAAAATATATTGCTAGAATTTTTACTCTTAAAATCTATTGCTAGAAATTTTACTCTTAAAATATATTGCTAGAATTTTTACTATTAAAATATATTGCTAGAATTTTTACTATTAAAATATATTGCTAGAATTTTTACTCTTAAAATATATTGCTAGAATTTTTACTATTAAAATATATTGCTAGAATTTTTACTCTTAAAATCTATTGCTAGAATTTTTACTCTTAAAATATATTGCTAGAATTTTTACTCTTAAAATATATTGCTAGAATTTTTACTATTACAATATTTTGCTAGAATTTTTACTATTAAAATATATTGCTAGAATTTTTAGTATTAAAATATATTGCTAGAATTTTTACTATTAAAATCTATTGCTAGATTTTTTAATATTAAAATCTGTTTTTAGAATTTTTTACTTTTAAATCTATCACTAGAATTTTTTACTATTAAGCTCTAGTGCCAGAATTTTTTACTATTGAAATCTATTATTAGAATTTTTTAATATTAAAATATATTACTAGAATTTTTTACTATTGAGATCTAGTGTTGAAATTTTGACTATTAAGATGTCTTATTAGAAATTTTTGCTATTAAATTCTCTTGTTTGAATTTTTTACTATTAAAATCTATTACTAGAATGTTTTGCTATTAAAATCTCTTGTTAGTATTTTTACTATAAAATGTATTATGTTTCATAGTGTTTTAACCACAGTTTGGGGGGCTCACCATTCGTCCATAGCTGGGAACAGGTTCTATCACCCAGGTCAGGGTGGACTCGGGAACAACAGCAATTCAGAGGTCGGTCCAGAGCACTCCACCTCCATTAGAGGCCTTGCTACCGGATATAGTTGTCAGACCCAGGACGCTTGTTCTGTTGCATTCAGACAACTTCACTTGGGATATTATTCTGCTTCTCCAGCTATGGGTTAAATATCCAGATAGACGGTCTTTTAGAGCCTTGGTTGGTGGCCACTCTAGAAAAAAGATTATAACTGCAATAATATATGTAATCCTTGGTGTTAGTGAGATTTAAAAAACCATGCACAAACGTGCTTTTTAATTATTTTAACATTTCAAATTTATTCGTTATATCAATAGCAATTTCTGCAAATTAAGCTTTTGAATATAAGGGAGCAGACCAGAAACTGGTAGAAATGTAAAATTGCATTACAGCGCTTCCTCGGCCTCACTCTCTCAGTCGACCTCAAGTAGAACGACTACATTAAATCAACAACTAAATCTAGTGCTAGGAAGGTCGGATCACTGTGTCGTGCCAGGCAGTTTTTCTCGCGTGAATCCATCTTGCACATATACAAATCTACTATCCGTCTGTGCATTGAATACTATTGTTATGACTGGTCGGGCACCTCCGCTATTCATCTCTGGGTTCTCGACAAATTTCAAAGGAGAATATGTAATGTAATCGATCCAGGTCCGGCATCTCACTTTCGCAACGACAGGATGTGGCTTCTCGCTGTCTCTTATAAAAATGCTTTTACTGCTTCTGCTCTGTCAAGCTTAGCTCCCTGGTGTTCGCTTTACACGAATTTACCCGAGCTGCTAGACTGGCAATTAGGTCCCATCCTTTTACAGTCAAAGCGTCGAAATTTAATCGTCTCTTCTACTGTAAAATCTACTTGTGAGTAGAACTCACTTCCGTAACCTTACTTCCCTGATAGCTTCAAGAGATCCAATGCAACGTCATCTCTTATCTTCTTCAGGCTCATCTTTTTTGTATTCTTTCCTGTATCTTATTCTTCCTCCTTTTCGCTCGAGTCTCACCTAACTCTCCTCACACCATTATTCCCATCATTCTCTTTGTCCATTTTCAGACACCCCTCTGTATCTTGTTCTTCTTTTTTTTTTTTTTCGCTCTCCTCCCATGTAGCCCCCTGCGCACCAGTGGCAGTATTTCCTCGCTTGGGAGTGAAACGATTATAGAAACAAAAATTAAATAAGCTTGCCTGTGTAATTTACCCCTGAAGATGATCTTGGATAAGTCCGCAAGTATATGGATTAACAAAAATGACCTTACATTCCTTGATAAATTTCATAATAACATTATTTTAAAATTTTTTATTTATCCGTTTTATTGTTGACGCTTGCTTGTAAAAACAAAACAAAACAAAAACACGATAGCCACAACGGAAAAATGTCAAACATTAAATTTTAAATAATTATAAGATACGCGTTTGCGCATGTTTACAAAAATTATAATAAAAATGATTACGGTTGTAAAAGGTTTGTGTTCACA
>JBBBDQ010000532.1:4782500-4962500 GCA_037127315.1 Ascarosepion bandense | reverse complement strand
CCTATATAACACAATTTTTGAATTCAGCGTAATAACCATATCTGCTCTGAAATGTATCGTAATGTCAGCAAATGTAAACATGTTACGGAAATTAACGAAAATTAACAAAATGGTCTTTAAATAACCGACAATTTTAAATGATTTGTTTGAACACGATTTCTGATCGATATTCGTATTTAAGTAGATATTCTGTTTATAATCAAACAGTATTATATATTTAATACGCGCCAGATCAGTCGGTAGTTTCCTGTATGTGAATAGGGTCGCAGGTTCGAATCCTGCCGAATGATGCACATTTTGCAATAAAAATTTATTGTAAATAATCAGGCCGGTAGAAATAAATATATAATAGTGTTTGATTACAAACAGAATATCTACTTAAATACGAGTATCGGTCTAAAATAATGTCCAAATAAATAATTTCAAAATTTCGGTTGTTTATAACCAATTTCGTTAATTTCCGTAATATATATATATATATAGTTTTCATTAAAAATGACAGAAAAGATACTATCATTCAGTTTTTTACATAATCTTTCATGTCTTCGTATATTTTCTTTTCGGAATTCAAATTATATAAGAATTGCCCAAAGGTTTTGTACTTTCAAACGCTTTCGGCTATAGTTTTAGCCATTATCAAGATTTTTTTTTCTTATAAACATACATGTGGAAAGTTTATGCGTATATAGACTTGTGCATGTTAAGTTCCAAACACGGTCAGCACATTGTTACCGTGTTCATAATTGATGTTATTAAGTATAGGATTTAATTTTCTTCTGCATGTGGATAATGCAATTATGTATGTGTTATCAACGAGGATATCACGGATAGGTCCTGCAAGATCTCGATGTGTGTTTAAATGAGATCGGATGGGACTGTTGTGAGAAAGGTGCAAGGTCAATCTTCTCGGAAATTTTGTGGTGGTATAGCCAATTACACTAGATATACCACCACAATAAAGGCATTAAGAAAATAATGGTTTCAGTAATATATGTTTTTACTAATTCATCTGTCGCCGGGAAAGACTGATGGATTCATACCTTTCCCAAAGAGTATTTACGTGTAAACGGTTACAAAAAACTTGACAGAAACTGGAACTCTGCTTTCTTATTAATAATTCCGAGTCATTCTCCATTACACCACCCGAACCTGTTCATTGCACCGAATATTTTCAAGCTGTTACCCATCTAGGTTCAATGTTGCTTAACTTTGGTGATCGTGCCGGACTCGGTGTTTCAACGTGATTCAGATGTAAGCCGGTGAGATCTGGATTAAGCTTCCGTCCTATTGGCGGTTGAATGTCAAGAGGTCCCTTTTTGGGAATAAACGTTCATCATAACTAGAGAACACCCTGGAAGGCACGAATATAACGAAGCATTATTAGCTTGGTATGAGTTCAGATATGCGCTGTGATGTAATAAATATCGGCCCCGAATAAGAAGACTCTTTGAATGTATTGGCTATGTCGATTTTGGGAAATGAAAAAACTCGACAATCACTTTGGGCGTGCGGCCACAACCTAAGGCCACAATAATTGCAGTACTGCGCTCGAGTTTACTGGAAATCTTTGCTTAATTTGTTCTTAATTCAACAGATCCTTGTCACACAAATCTGAAACAAAAAAAAAAGAAAAGAAGGATATATTTGTTATGGTTGTCACTTTATGCCAAGTTAAATTTAGTCCGGATTGTAGCACACATCCCTGTATTGTCTATTGGTTATTTCTTCACGAAACTGTTCAACCACCAATTCACTCAAGCTCATGAAGTCATGCTCCAACGAACTTAAGTCACTGGTACCGACTTGGCGGCTCCACTACAGCCGTTTCCCCACCGATGGGATGTGGCTTCCCTTTGTCTGTTCTATAAATACTTTCATGGCTTCTGCTCCAACTAACTCACATCACTGGTGTCTCTGCAACAGGTGTTTACTCGTTCAACTAGATTGGCAACTGGGTCCCATCAATTCACAGTTAGATTAACCAAATGCAGACAATTCTACTCCTTCAGCTTCTTCTCTCGCACTTCCCGCCTGTGGAACTCGCTTCCATATTCTTGCTTTCCTGGCGGCTACAACCTCCAAGAATTTAAATGCAATGTCAATACTCATCTCTTAACCACTTGACTCTAGTTCTTTCACCACCCCGTATATCCTTTTCTTTCTCTCCACCTTTGCAAATGTCATCACACCTGTATTCCCATCCGTCTCTTGCTCCTTTCTAACTGGTTCGTGCTCCTCTTCACTCTCTTCTAATTAATCTTTTTACTCTTATGTAGCACCCTGCACATCAGTGGCATTACCGCCTTACTCGGGGTGATATGATTAAAAAATTCCGAGTTGCTTTCTCTGTCCATCTTTGCCACAATCTGTCCTGTGAGCACCAGTTTTCCAAAGATTTTTTTTTTCGTGCATGCTTTTCTCTATAAGTTCGGTATGTACGCCGGTATATCTGCCTATGCGCGTGTATTATGGCGCCAGACGTAATCACAGCACAAATTATTATAGCCTGAAGCGTTTATCTTTACACTTCCAAGACATCGATTAGTTCATATACTGTTTGAACTTTGCACCGTAGACTCGGGCTTTTCGTCTTGGCGGACGAATCGACAAAAGAAAAAAAGAAAAAGAAAATTATATGTCTGGTTATTTTAAACTTCGTATTTGTGGTGCAACGGATATCTATCTATCTATGCCAGTCTGTTCATTATCTATCTATCTATCTATCTATCTATCTATCTATCTATATATATATATATATATATATATATATATATATATATGCTGTCTGCCTGTCTTTGCCAGTTTGTTCACTCATCTATCTATCTATCTATCTATCTATCTATCTATCTATCTATGCCAGTCTGTTCATTATCTATCTATCTATCTATGCCAGTCTGTTCATTATCTATCTATCTATCTATCTATCTATCTATCTATCTATCTATCTATCTATGCTAGTCTGTTCATTATATATATATATATATATATATATATATATATATATCTGTCTGTCTGTCTGTCTTTGCCAGTTTGTTCACTATCTATCTATCTATCTATCTATCTATCTATCTATCTATCTATCTATGCTAGTCTGTTCATTATATATATATATATATATATATATATATATATCTGTCTGTCTGTCTGTCTTTGCCAGTTTGTTCACTATCTATCTATCTATCTATCTATCTATCTATCTATCTATGCCAGTCTGTTCATTATCTATCTATCTATCTATCTATCTATCTATCTATCTATGCCAGTCTGTTCATTATCTATCTATCTATCTATCTATCTATCTATCTATCTATCTATCTATCTATCTATCTATCTAGCCAGTCTGTTCATTATCTATCTATCTATCTATGCCAGTCTGTTCATTATCTATCTATCTATCTATCTATCTATCTATCTATCTATCTATCTATCTATCTATCTATGCCAGTCTGTTCATTATCTATCTATCTATCTATCTATCTATCTATCTATCTATCTATCTATCTATCTATCCACAACACTGCATTATCTATCTATCTATCTATCTATCTATCTATCTATCTATCTATCTATCTATCTATCTATCCACAACTCTGCATTATCTATCTATCTATCTATCTATCTATAATCATTTGCTATCTCAGTTGAATTCGTTGCATTCACTTACGCGGAAATACTTTTGGGAAAGGTATTAAACCATCTTCTTTTCTCTCAAGCCATGGAATAAATAACAGGACAAATTGGGTTCTAAAACCTTGGTTGGCAAACACAAAAAAATGGCGAAATACGGCGGGAAAATCTTTTGCCTAGTTAATCATGTATCAAAAAAGACATGATCGCCCAAACGTATTTTATGTACGGCTTTTTACTCCCTGATTTAGCGGTGAAATGTGTTTGGTAAGACATCCTTGTGCAAATCATGCCTATAGTGAAGGAAAACGAGAAAAAGTGTTTAACTATCAACAGAAAGTATATTTGTTAGCAAAAGAAAAATTCCAAGTTGCGATTTGAATGTGTCAACATCGAACAAGTAAAGCAGTTTAAATATCTGGGAAGTGTTTTAACAGAGAGAGTAAAATGTAACACCGAAATCATGTCAATGAATGTTGCCAATGAAGAAGAGAAAACCGAAATCAACAGAAATTTGCTTGTAAAATACTGAGAATTCAATGACGGAACTATTAAGCCGAAATGAAATCTGTCTATATTTCTGGGATGTTCGTTGTGGTGCAGTGGATATCGACCCGGAACGAAAAATCGATTTCGAATTCCAGTTGAGATCCTTGCATTCACTTACGCACAAAATAACCTTGGGAAAGGTATTAATCCGTCTCTTCCCTCTAGTTATGGATTAAATAATAAGACAGAGTGGGTTCTATAGCGCTGGTCGGCAGAAAGCAATAGCAACCTACTGCGGGATAATCTTCTGCCCAATAAGTCATGTCTCTAAAGAGACTTGATTGCCCAAAGCGTGTATCACGTATGGCACTTAACTGCCTGACTAAATATAATAGTTGGAAACAGTTAAAGCTTCTACTGGGTATAAAGTGGAGGATCAATATTGTATAGTTATGAACTAATAAACTGTTCCCCCACTAATTACTACATAATAATATATCTCTTCTCCCTCTAGCTATGAATCAAACAATAGGACAGACTGGGTTCTATAGCCTTGGCTGACAACCAGTCTACCGCAGAAAGCAATGGCTAACTACTGCGGGATAATATTCTGCCCAGTCAGTCATGTCTCTTTCGAGACTTGATTGCCCAAAGCGTGTATCACGTATGGCACTTAACTGCCTGACTAAATATAATAGTTGGAAACAGTTAAAGCGTCTACTGGGCATAAAGTGAGGGATCGATATTCTATAGTTATGAAGTAATAAACTGATCCCCCACTAATTACTACTTAATAATATAATACATCTCTTATCCCTCTAGCTATGAGTCAAACCATAGGACAGATTAAGTTATATAGCCTTGGCTGGCAACCAGTCTACCGCAGAAAGCAATGGCTAACTACTGCGGGAGAATCCTCTGCCCAGTCAGTCATGTCTCTTTCGAGACTTGATTGCCCAAAGCGTGTATCACGTATGACACTTAACTGACTGAATGACTATATTTCTGGGATAAGCTATTGTAAATACACTATTTACATTGTTTCTACTGTTGTTCTCATCTATATTGTCATATTCACGACGTTTCGATAGGTGTACACGCTGCCCTTCATCGGTTTCTGTCTATATTTTTGATATGAGGTGTTCAGTCGTTTTCTTGGGAGTCGGTTCCACAGAGCAGTGTTCCGAGAGAAGCAGCAGCTTGAGTGGAACTTACATCTCACCAATGGAATACGTAAGGAATGAGGGGAGTTTACTATAGGTATCTTCACTATTTCGCGGGGAAAATAGCATAGCCTAATGAAAAAGGCTACAAACTTAATGATAATAAAATTTTATAGCCAAAATGTTGATGTTATTATTAAGATGAATGACCAAAGTATTTTTTAAATTATTTATTGAAATTTTTAAATTCCTTCTAACACTTTCAAAATTTTGGTTAAAATCTTGTTTTGTTTACGTCATCGCCGTGGCTAACTTTTTAACATTGACTTTTTTTGCGCTTGTTTTCCGTTGAAAACATATTTGTTTAATTCTTGTAAAAATCAAATAATTGTCCGATTTTAATGAAATTTTCAGAACATATTCACAAAAGAAAGAAACTATTTTTGACATATTTTTCTATAGAAAATAGTGGTAAATTTCTTTTTAAATATGTTATCACCCACCCACTTACTTAATTTCATGAAATTTCGCAGAAAACCTTATTTATTGAAATATATTTTTTGTTAAAAGTAGGAGTCATTGGAGATTGTAAATCACCTCCATTTTTTTCAAATTTGTACTTTTTAACTGAAAATTTGCTCTTAATCGAAAAATAATAAATCCAATAAAACTATGACATTACTTAATTAGAAAAGCTTCTAATTGCTTTTGGAAATATTAAGGACATTATTATTGTCTGAAGAAATAAAATTTTTTTGATGAATAATGAATTTTTACAAGTATTTTTTTATTTCTTTTTACATTTTAATTATAATAATTTATAATAGTATAAAATGGTGTAAAATTCTGTATTGGGGCATTTATTAGATGTGATATTAATTAAGTGGAAACGAAATTTACGAGTTCAAAATTGCGAAGATTAATAAACTTAGTTACTCTATCTATTTTTGAAATAATTTTTTTATTTTGTATTTTTTACCTTATTTTTATGTATGGTAAACTAAAATTGTCATTACGTAATTTAAGAATTTTTTTACTTCCTTTAGATTTATGAAAATTGTCATTTATGGTAATGGGTAGTAGCTGTCATCGCTTCGTCATTCAACAGTCCGTCAAACGTTCGATCGGATAAAGACGGTCAATAGTGAATAATTTGTTGTATATTAAGTTTTTATGCAATAAGTAAGGAATATTTCTTTCAAATCAGATTAAGTTAACTTTCAATTTTCTAATTTTACTAAAATAAAATGTCAGAAATCTTTTGAATTATTTTTAAAATCGATGAATTTTTGTTTTATTTATAACTTTCTTGAAATTAAGGAAATGGCCACTTTTAAGAAAATTTTAAGAAATCAAAATTAAATGTAACATTCCTATCTATATAATTTTTATCTGAAATTCAGCAGAATTTTTTACTTAATGGAAATAATAAATTTAATCATTAAGCTTTTAATTAAATCTAAAATGAAATTTTCAAAAATGTTTTTTCATTTTGAAAATTTCATTTTAAACTTAGGTATCGAAAATTTATGCCGAAATAATGAAGGTAACTAGTTTATTACAATGTGAGTGGTATGGCGAGTCCTAACCGCGAAAGTTAAAACCCGCGAGACCAAGGAATACTGTTCGTCTTGTTAATGATCATATAATCTGTCTGCTTAATTTTAATCTTCCAAGCCCCGCCCTTGCTCAGACCTAACAAGTACGTCTCGCGCTGCTTTCCCCTGTCTCTTCTTCCATTCATCCCACCTGTGAGTATCAAGTTCACCAGGCTCCCCTTCCTCATTACGTGTCTCGCGCTGCTTTCCTCTGTCTCTTCTTCCATTCATCTCACCTGTGAGTATCAAGTTCTCCAGGTCTTTCTTCCTCACTCCGTGTCCCAGGAACCTCATTTGTCTCTTCCTGATATTTATTATCAGTTTTCTTCTCATTTGTATCCTTTCCAATACCTCATCGTTGCACATGTGCTTTGTCCATGGTATCCTCAGCATCCTTCTGTAAAGCCACATTTCTGCTGCCTCAAGCCCCTCCTTCATCTCTGATGAGATCGTCCAGCATTCACTTCCATACAAAAAGACAAGTATCACATAGCAATCCATCACTCTTTTCTTTGTTTCCAATGAGATTTTCCTGTTTTTCAGTACTCTGGTTAGCTTCTGAAATGTGTCTTTGGCCATGCCAATGCGTCTTTGGATCTCCGTGTTGTATTTTCTATCCTCTGTCAAAACACTTCCTAAGTATTTGAATTTTTTACTTCTTTTATTTTAGATTCTTCGTCAAACACTTGCTCACACCTAACAATTACGTCTGGTGCTGCTTTCCTCTGTCTCTTCTGCCATTTATCCGACCTGGGAATATCAGGTTCTCCAGGCCTTCCTTCCCCATTACGTGTCCCAGGAACCTCATTTGATCTCTTCCTGATATTTATTATCAATTTTCTTCTCCCTTCCAACACCTCATCATGGCACGCGTGCTCCGTCCATGGTATCCTTAGCATCATTCTGTAAAACCATATTTCTGCTGCCTCAAGCCTCTCTTTCATCTTTGATGAGATCGTCTAGCATTCACTTCCATAATTTTCGGAGAATGCGTAATGTGATAGATCCCGACTTGTCAGTTCGGATACAGTCACCTTCTCACCGGCGTAATGTGGCTTCCCTGTGCCTCCTCTACAAATACTTTCACGGCTTCTGATCCAATGAACTTAGCTCACTGGTGCCTCCTGCATATAAATTTAGTCGAGCCACGAGATTAGCAACTAGGTCCCACCCTTTTACTGTGAAACCAATAAGATATAAACGCAAATTCTACTCAACCAGCTTCTTTTCTCGCATTTCCCGCCTGTGGAATTCACTTCCGTTTACCTGCTTCCCCGACAGCTACAGTCTCCAAGAATTTAAATATAAGTCAATAGTCATCTCCTATCTCACTAACCTATATCCTCTCTTTCATGCTCCTTTCTCTGTCCACTTAACTTTCCTACTATGTAGCTCCCTGCAAAACAGTGGCAATAAAATGCCTGGCTTAGAATGATATGATTATATAAAAAAAAAAATTCTATACTATTATAATGAGGATATAAAGTGGGGGACCAATTCTACGTTACAATCAATATATAAACTGATCTCTCACTTTGTGGCCACATTCATCCTCCTCTTACCCACTTCCTGACAACCTCTATAACCTGTCACTCTTTCTCATAACTTTCCTCCTATGTAACCCCCTGCAAAACAGTGGCAGAAAATGCCTTGCTTGGGGCGATATGATTATAAAAAAATTCTATGCTCTTATAATGTTGATATAAAGTGGGGGATCAATTCTACACTACAATAAATATATAAACTGATCCCTCACTTTATGACCACATTAATCTTCTCTTAACCACTTCTGACACCCCCAAGAATCTGTCACTCTTTCTCATAACTTTCTTCCTATGTAACCCCCTTCAAAACAGTGGCAGTAAAATGCCTTGCTTGGGGCGGTATGATTATAAAAAAAATACAGGACAGATATCACATAGCAATCCGGCACTCTTTTCTATGCTTCTAATAAGATTTTCCTGTTTTTCATTACTCTGGTTAGCTTCTGAAATGCGTCTTTATCCTCTACCAATGCGTCTTTGGATCTCCGTGTCGCATTTTTCATTCTTGGTGGTTAATAGAGAAACTCAAAAATGAATAAATTGAAAGCATTAATGAATGAGAGCAAATTACGCAACAAGCTTCAATCTTAAGTAACACGCGTTTAGAGCATCGTGTTCTTGTGTAGGTTTGTGAATTTAAGATGGTTTAAACTGAATGGAGTGCTTTGGAAAAAAACAAATTTTACGTTTTTTCTAGGATAAAGCCAGCTCTCATTGTCCAAAGAGAAAATTTTTTTTTTTTTTTTTTTTGTTAATGATAGAGGATATTTATTTACTGTAGTAATTAAAGAAATCCACTCCTGGAAAAAAAAATCTAATTTTTTTTTGTAATAATCGGATCGCAAAGTATTTTACTGCCACTGTTTTGCAAGGGGTTACATAAGAGGAAAGTTATGAGAAAGATAGACAGGTGATAGGGTGTCAGGAAGTCGGTAAGAGAAGGATGACTGTGACCATTAAGCGAGGGATCAATTTTTATCTTGATTGTAATGTAAGATTGATCCCCCACTTTATATCCACATTATAATAGTATAGAAATTTGTTTTTTGTTTTTTTCATATCGCCCCAAAGAAAGCATTTTACTGCCACTGTTTTGCAGTGGGTCACATAGGAGGAAAGTCATGAGAAAGAGTGACAGGTTATAGTGGGTGTCAGGAAGTAGGTAAGAGAAGGATGAGAATACTGATGCGAGTGGAGTGAACGGAAAAGGAGCATGAGAGAGAGAGGATGCAGGTTAGTGAGATAGGAGATGACTATTGACTTTACATTTAAACTCCTGGAGATTGTAGCTGTCGGGGAAGCAAGTAAACGGAAGGGAATTCCACAGGCGGGAAGTGCGAAAAAAGAAGCTGATGGAGTAGAATTTGTGTTTGCATTTTATTGGTTTCACAGTAAAAAGGTGGGACCTAGTTGCTAGTCTTGTTGCTCGAGGAAATTCATATATAGGGGGCACCAGTGATCTAACTTCATCGGAGCAGAAGCCGTGAAAATATTTGTATTATCAGTAATTTGTATAAATACAACCTTTAAAATTTCAGCCTGAAGTCAAGGCCTCGCATATAAAAAATATATTTATTTTAATTTACGGTGGTTTCATAGTGCTTCATATATTATTGCGCATTTGGGTAGCAACTTTTCTTATAGACATGTTTCGTTAAATATGAGCGTCAAGTAAAATTTTATTCATTTTCGTTTAGTTTGGTGAGCGTTCTTACATTTTTTTTTCTGTTTGGCAGGCGAAAGAAAGAGTACAGAAAGTGTCTGTACGTTTTATTATCCCAAGTGTTTTCGGCCACTTCTTTAGCCATTTTTAAGGGGGTCTTGTTTTAATGTTGTCTTTGCTGTTTGAAATGTGTTATTTGTGTGGTTTTTAGATACTACTAATAGCGTTTATTCCGAGCCTTCTTATGTTGAGAATTTCGTACATCTTTTGACTTTTAAAAACCTTCAGCACGCCACTCTCATTATTAAACACACACACAAGTATATATATATATATATATATGTGTGTGTGTGTGTGTGTGTGTGTGAGAGAGAGAGAGAGAGAGAGGGAGGGAGATCAGGCACGTCTTAGACCTCTCGACCACGAATGACCAGATATAGTTATTGCGATAGATCGAAAACTGTGTCATGTAGGCTTGATTTAAACTCCGTTTATATATATATATATATATATATATTGTCTCATTTTGAATATTGCAAAAGTTATTAATGACACACCGCTTCGAACCATTACTCACTGTCGATCTTCAGCTGTTAATCGTTATTCGTTTACATTTAATATATATGTTGACAATTTTGTATTACACTTTTTTAAATGAAATACAACAACAAAAGACACTTTCATCTTCAGAATCAATAACAATCGCAAACATATTTTTACTCTGCTTATGTGTCTTTTCACCGGATCTGTTCAACTTGTACAGCGAGAATATTTTGAGGACCCTAGATGCAACGCCAGGATTTGTTATTTGGGGCCACAACTTGAACAACATAAGGTATGCAGATGATACAGTGCTGATTGCAGACACGGAAAGAAAACTACAAGACCTCCTACAGAAGGTAGCGGTGGAGAGTGACAAAAAGGACTACAAATAAACTTTAAGAAAACTGAATGCATCAGCAGCAGCAAAAAGAGCAACCGAAAATGCCAAATGCAGGTAGGGGATACCAGAATCAAACAAGTACAAAAATTTAAATAGCTAGGAAGTGTTCTAACAGGAGATGGAAAGTGCGACACAGAGATCCGAAGCTGAGTAAAGTAGTAAGATACAGGAAAATTTCACTAGAATCAATAAAAGAGAGTGCTAGATTGCTCTGTGATGTCAGTTCTTCAATACGGCAGTGAATGCTGGACAATATCATCGAAAATGAGAAAAAAACTTGAAGCAGCGGAAATGTTGTTGTACAGAAGGAAACTGTGGATAGCGTGGACCGAGCATGCTAGCAACGATGAGGTGTTGGGAAGAATGGCAACAAAAAGGAAATTAATAATGAGTATCAGGAAGAGACAAATAAAGTTCCTGGGACATGCAATGAGGAAGAAGGGCTTGGAGAACCTGATACTGACAGGCCAGATAGAAGGAAAAGGAGACAGAGGAAGGCAGAGGATAACATATTTGAAGGGCCTGATCAGGTGGATGAGGAAACGGCGGTTGCGAGGTGTAACAGGAGAAAACATACTAAGAGCCAAAAGGGATAGTGAGATGTGGAGAACCATGATCGCCTACGTCCTGAAAGGACAGGGCACATAAAAGAAGATGTAGTGTTTTGAATTGCAAAGACAAATCTTTTGATTTGAGATCTACTTTCAGAAGAAGCCCACCGATTCCATATGGATGTAAATCAACGATACCGATGCAGGAGAAATATCAAATTCCTCGGACTTCTTGACAAAATACAGCAAAGAATCTGTAACGTGATTGATACCGACTTAGCTGATCGCTTGCAGTCACTCTCCCACCATCGTGGCGTGGCTTCCCGGTGCCTCTTTTAAAATACTTTCATGGCTTCTGCTCTGATGAACTTAAATCACTGGTGCCCCTAGTTGTGAGTTTGCACGAGATACTAGATTGGCAATTAGGTCCCACCCTTTTACAGTGAAACCGATGAAATGTAACCGCAATTTCTACTCCAACAGCTTCTTTTCTCGCACTTCCCGCCTGTGGAATTCCCTTCCGCATGCTTGCTACCCCGACGGCTATAACCTCCAGGAGTTTAAATGTAAGGTCAATAGACACCTCCTAATGCACTAACCCTCCCATTCTCTCTAACTCTCCCCCTATGTACATCCTAACTCGTCTATCGCCCTGTGTAAACCCCTGCGCTATAGTGGCAGTGGAATGCCTTGCTTGGGTTGACATGATTTTTTAAAAAAATTAAACCAAGACTACAGTCAGTGGTTAGTTGTTATCCCTCCTCATTTTCTCCATGAATTTCACTTCTGACCATCTCCTCTTTCATTCAAAGCACGCACCTTTTCATCATAACCTGTTTAAATGTAACCCACTATTATGAGCAATTCTCTAGCCTTGCATTTTCATAATATTAAAAATACATTAGCATCATACCTAGTCTTTTTTCTAATACCTACCTGATTCCAGGTAGGGATATCACTTATCAGTTGTGTCTCTGTTTTCTGGAAGAGAGTGACTCAGTTGTGTCTCTGTCCAGTTAGAGATACGTAGCTGAGAAAAGTAAAATATTGAGAAGTGCCCGGTCCCGTGGAACAGTTGTCAGAGGCTTCACTACTCTATTGCATTAGAAGCGTGGATTAGTGGTCAACACTGAGGCCAGTACAACCAGTTGCGGGGATGGACAATTTGGGGCCCTTGAGCAGGGGTTACGCGATCCGGTTCCCCACCATACACTCGACCCTCTGTCACATCACGTCTCAGTGGGGATAAGAGGTTCATATTTATACACAGTCTTTAGATGCATCGATTAAATATGTTTTAGAATAAAGATCAGTAAAAAGAGATGTTACACTCTAATATATCAAAGGAATATCTGAACTTATTTATAAATGGAACTTTGTCTGTGTGTGTGTGTGTCTATGTGTGTGTGTATATCCGTTACCTATAGACTCCGAAACGGCTCAACTGATTTCCTGCAAATTTACACACTTGTACTATAAGAGTCTGCAAGTGTTCTTAGCTAGGTTTTGTGTCGAGGTACACCCGATAAATATCGATAATCGATAATCGAAAATATCGAGTTATAGAAGGAGTGGTCCGATTTTAATCAAATTTGATACACTCATAGACAAAGACATAAGAAACGATATTCAGAAGTTTCAAGGTTGCAGTTCTTACAATAGTGCAGAAAATCGATAATATATATATAAAAGGCAAGATGTTTGTGTGTGTGTATCTTTTTATCTGTCTGTATGTCTTTTATACAAATCCACAATTTTTATCCGATTCTCACCAACCTTCACACAAATATTCTTTAGGCTGAGTCTAAGTTCCAGGACCATGGATTAGTTTTAAAGCTTTCATTACACCCGAGCAACGCCGGGCTATACTGCTAGTTGATAATCTAGTAATGGTTGATTTCTTCGATTTGATTTGTTTTTTACAGCTAATCACCCTTTTAAGGGTTTAAAGGTGAAAAAAATTTTGGATTGTATGAATATTTCTTTTTTTTTTATAGATGAACTATGCTTTTTCCAGATACAATCTTACTATTTAACCCATAACTGGAGCGAGAACATAATCGCTTGTCAGGTCGGTGTACTTGGACTTAGTGGAAACAGGGCGACTAATAACTGACTAATGAATAAGAACACAACGAGATATACTTAGTCACTTGCTGACCACAACAAAACAGACTATCCCAGTAGATTAAACAAAAGGTTAATTTCTAAATTCACTGAATGTTACCTGGATCGACAAAGCCTGAGACAAGCTGGAGAGTCAGTCAGTTAAGTGCCAGAAGTGATAAACGCTTCGGCGATTATGTCTCGAAAGAGACATGACTGACTGGGCAGAAGATTATCCCGCAGTAGGTTGCCATTGCTTTCTGCGGTAGACTGGTTGCCAGCCAAGGCTATAGAACCCAATCTGTCCTGCTATTTAACCCATAACTGGAAGGAAGAGACGGATTAATACCTTTCCCAAGAGTATTTGCGCGTAAGTGAATGCAATGAATTCGGCTGGAATTCGAACTCGGCACCCCCGATTTCTCGTTCCGAGCCGATATCCAATGCTCCACAACGCACATAGAGTACAACGTCTAAAACAGTATTTATTGTGGATTCCGGGCGAGGAACCGCACAAAATAATGAACAACAAAACAGATATGCGTATAGAAAAGTAGGTTATACTGAACGTAATATACAAATTTGAACGCAGGTTAGTAAATCGAGGAATACTATTAGTAAGAAATAAATCTATACAAGTCTTGAAGTGAAGTCGTTGGAAATAGTATATCCGCGTATATTATTCTAGCTGAGTGGAGCTCAGTGCTAGTCAGACTTCTGACGCGGTAGTTTCTGGGTAACTTCGGTATCTCTCGGTAACTTACGTATCAGTTCCGGTACTCTCCGATAACTCGCACGGTATTCTACGATTATGCTCCACTGCAACAGTAACGGTATTTAGTAACCTTCCCAGTTAAGGCGAAATGTTAACACAAGGTTTTTTTTAATGTAGGTCTTCCCGGCCATATAGCCAGGTCAAAAATTTCTGTCTATCTTTTCCCAGACGTGATTCTACCCTTCGGCTGGAAACACGACTGGGTTAGTGCTCTCTACCCGAAAGCAGAGAACGCTCTCCACTCGAAAACAGAGAGCTGACAGTGTCAATAGTAGCATAGGCAAATGCCAACTGCAACGGTATTTACCCACCTTCCCACGTAAGGCGAGATGTGACACAAGGTCTTTTTAATGTGGGTTTTCCCGGCCATATAGCCCGGCCAAAAATATCTGTCTATCTTTCTCCAGTCGTGATTCTACCTTTCGGATGCATCACGACTGGGTTAATGCCCTCAGCCCGAAAGCAGAGAACGCTCTGAAGGCAGAGAGCTGACACTGTCAATAGTAGCATAGGCAAATGCCAACTGCAACGGTATTTACCCACCTTCCCACTTAAGGCGAGATGTGACATAAGGTCTTTTTAATGTGGGTCTTCCCGGCCATATAGCCTGGCCAAAAATATCCATCATTCCCCAGTCGTGATTCTATCTTTCGGCTGGAACCACGACTGGGTTAGTGCTCTCTGCCCGAAAGCAGAGAACGCTCTCCACCCGGAGGCAGATAGCTGACAGTGTCAATAGAAGCAGAGGCAAATGCCAACTGCCACTGCTGTTCTCTCTATGGCAGGAGCATATGTATACTCAGTCGTGTCCCTTATCATACACAAAGGGGAGATACCACAACAGTATTATAATAAAAACAAAGGTAACGGTATATTAATTCATTATACACTCAATAGTTTTTAAAATAACTCACAACATAACAGATACCGCTCACCCAATAACCGCTAGAATAATACAATAGATTATTCATAATGTATCATTGATCAGTATATATAAATAGTCCAGGGCGTAATGATCCTGGACGTAATTCACAAATGATTCTGACATTAGTGCACTCTAGATAAACTTTCGCTTTAATAAATTGTATTCTCTTTTAATAAAACCTGAATTCATTCAGTGAAAATTATGATAAGCCCTATGACGAACAACAACTAATGTTTTGTTTCATATAAGATCCGTTTTGTGTTCATATAATCTGATATTTAAATTCAGAGATGTTTAGCTTGTGTAGTTCTACGGAGTATTTTGCAGGCCATTTTGTAAATTCCTGCTTCATATATATTGTCGTTACAAACTTGATTTTGTTTTGATTAAATCTCATAGATTTTTTAAGTAATTGTGACAGAACTAGCGAACGCAACCTTCCCCGTTATTTAATCCATAGATGGGGGAAAATATAATATTCATATTTTTCCCAAGAACATGCGTAAGAAGTGAAACTTGAATCAGCAGGAATTTGAACTCGGCTCCATTTTCCCAGCAGTTATGGCACTTACATCTTTATAAGTTGATCAAATTAGTAACGAAATCCTGACATCTTAAGTTAAAGTTACTTACGCGCGGTTCTGGAGTTCATTAATAACTCTTATTTCCCTTCTCCAAAATATGTGTGAAGGTCTTTTTTTGTTTGTTTTTTTTTTTGTTTTTGGTGTTTTGGTTTTTTTGTTCCGCGCCAAACAGAAATGAATCTATTTGTTGCTGCTTGTAAAAATATTTATCTTTCTTTATATTTACAGCTTGATATAGAATACACTTTTGGCCGGCAAATATTCGGGTTGGCTGACAAGAAAATAATAATGAAAAAAAAAAAGACGAAAAATAAATGGGACTTTTTTCGTCTTTATCTTATTTGATAATGCGTCTTTTATCCTTCTTGTTTGTAAAATTGTCCACCCACGTAGACTGCAAAATTTGACTAGAAATACACAGAAATGTGCGTACACACGCACACACACACACACACACACACACACACACACATATATATATATATATATATATATATATATAAGTAGCTAACCTAGAGCCAACGGACCAATTAAGGTTTCACCAAAGGGATCGTCAGGGCAAATTGACTAAGTTCCTCGTCTAGGGATTTTTTCTTTCGGCTAGTACTTTGACTAATGTTCAAGTGCTTAGTTCGTTTCTTTTTTTGTTTCTATTTTTTCCCCTCCGCGATTATACTCGGTGGGATTTTCGAGGCGTGTTCAAAGATAAATTTACCGTTTTATATATATATATATATATATATATATATGCTACAAAAAGTGAGAGAATACGTAGATTAAAACCCATTGCCCAAGCATTTACTTTTATAAGGAGTGCTTGATACAGCGTAGAGCTTAATATTGTCATTTAGTTATTACAATGGTTTATAAAAGCATAATATCACTACACAAAAATTTTCATATTTCAGAACTAAACTGTTTCGCCTCAGGTGATTTGTTAAAATAAATGGTGAAAATGATTTATTTTTATTTTATTTTCATCTTATATTTTATAAACAAATCATTTTCACTATTTATTTAAACATATCACCTTAAGAAGAACAGTACCGTTCTGAAACATGAATGTTTTTGTGTAGTGATATTATGCTTTTATAAACCATTGTAATAACAAAATTACAATATATATATGTATATATATATATATATATATATACTATAGTCATCGCAGAGAGATCTGTCTCGCTGTATTACAGCTCATCAGTACAGGTTAGACTCCGTTCGCTTCCTAACCCAGGATCGAAACCCGACCGAATCGGCGATTCTACCCCTAGGCCGCGAGCGTGTGCTTGTGCGTGTATATATATATATATATATATATATACGAAAGATTACGAAATAAATAAACTCCGGCATATTTTGAATTGTTTTAAACATTATTTTTTAATGGATACTCGTAGATATTTTTGTTTTGTTTCTTTTATACAAATAAACTGTATATTCATTTATTATATTTACTGGCCTGAATAATCGAGAAATTTTCCTAGAAAAATATGCATTCCTCTCTAGGATATTTACAAGGTTTCTTATATTTACAAGATTTCTTACAACATTTCTTACAAGATTTCTTACAATATACAATATTTCTTACAATATACAATATTTCTTACAAGATTTCTTACAAGATTTCTTACAAGATTTCTTATATTTACAAGATTTCTTACAAGATTTCTTACAATATACAATATTTCTTACAATATACAAGATTTCTTACAAGATTTCTTACAAGATTTTCTTACAAGATTTCTTACAAGATTTCTTATATTTACAAGATTTCTAACAAGATTTCTTGATTATTGTGGCCGGTAGATATAGATAAATATATTGTATAACAGTAACAAAAAAAAGAAAAAAAAAGAATTTACTCAAATACGAGTATCCTATAAAAATCATGTTTAAAACGAATTAATTAAAAATATGTTGGTTTTAATTCATTTTCTAAACATTCCTATATATATATATATATATATATATATATATATATATATATATATATATGACATCGACGATGGAATACGGGTGGAATTGAGGAGTTCCCAGTAAAGTGCGTAGGCACGAGCCGATTGCATCAAGGGAACACCTTTTCAATTCTGTCGAGTGCAGGACGAATTATTCTCCCGATTTCTTTTCTATTATACGCAGGGCTAGGACGAGACTCCATTTAGACATCTTGGAGTCTATTATTATTAATATGCAATGTCCTGTCCTGTGTAGACAAAAGGAGATTAAATTCAAGTTGTCCTTAATCGGGGAGATTACTACTTAACCTAGATAATATTTAGTCCACATAAGGTTTTCCCCCCTTTTTAGTTTTTAATATCGGTCATTGATAATAATTTTTCTTATCAACTTTTTTTGTTTTATACTGCCGACGATTAATTTTCTGACGAAGTGTCGGCTGAAAGGCGCCTAAAATTCTTCTTTTTTTGAAACGAGATACTTTTGTATTTATTATAATAATAAATAGAAATATGATCCTTATATTTAGATCAATATATTTTTTCTAAAAATATACTGTTAAATATAAGAGACAATGAATGTCTATTATGTTTAATCAGGAGCCATTCTAAGCATCGTATTTTGGCTTTAATTTCAAGGGAAAATAAAGACAAAAATTCTCCAACATTTGGATAATTTTTTATTAAGTTGGTTCTAAGCTTTTGGCTCACATGAGCCATCTTCAGAGTGGTTACATGGACGTTAGCATCAAAACATCCACCATCAAAGATGAGTTTATCTTCTGTTGACATAAAACTTTGCTAATTAACGATAACAGTTACCAAATAGCAAACGCAATTCGTAAATTGTCTCTTATATTTAACAGTATATGTTTAGAAAATGATTTGCTGCCTCGATACAATAAATATATGTAAGTATATATATATATATATATATATATATATACATATATATATATATATATGTTTTGAACAAGTTGTGTTAAACGATAGAGACAACATAGTCTTATGTATTTTCTTTTGAATTTTTTCATATTTTCTGATTAGACTTTTTATTTCCGAATTATATTTGTATAAAAATTGTCCAAAATTGTCGTAGTAATTCCAAGCGTCATTGTTCATCATCAGGGATTATATTACAGTTTGAAAATCAAATATTGCCTCGTAGCAGGAAAATAATTGATCAAAACAGACATCAGACGCCTAAAAAATTTAGAGGCACTCCATATCAGAAGTAAAAAACCTCTTATCAGCTTACCAAGTTTCTGGACATGTACTTACTTGTGTTTAGAGGGTTTATTTGAAATATGATTAAGGTAAATAATTATTTGCCTCTGAATAATTTGATGATTTATATAATTAGTTCCTTCGAAGTTCAAATTCTCTAACGTATTTTTACGGCATTTAAAATCTTTAACAACCAAGTATTTCATATAATTCACGCATCTATGTGAGCACATGTGTGTATGTTGCTTACATTAATACTGCCTTTGAATTTAAAAATTCTTCATAACGTTTATTTATTTTCTTTTAAAATGTTGTAACACTTTTCCTACTACAAGACAATATTTGATTTTTAAACTGTAATATAGTCCCTGATGATGACCGATGAAGTTCGTAAGTACTGGGACAACCTTTGGACAATTTTTCTACAAATATAATTCGGAAATAAAAAGTCTAATCAGAAAATATGAAAAAAATCAAAAGAAAATATATAAGACTATATTGTCTATCGTTTAACACAACTTGTTTAAAAGAAAAGATGCTGCCAAAATATACGTACTTTGTGTATTTATAAATGGAACTTTGTATCTGTGTGTGTGGGTGTCTGTGTGTGTGTATATCCGTTACCTATAGACTCCGAAACGGCTGAACCGATTTTTTTGTGAATTTACACAGTTGTACTATAAGCATTTGCGAGTGTTCTTAGCTAGGTTTTGTGCCCAGATACATCCGATAAATATCAAAAATCGAAAAAATCAGGTTATAGAAGAAGTGGTCCGATTTTAATCAAATTTGATACACTCATAGACAAAGACATAGGAAATGTTATTCAGAAGTTTCAAGGTTGCAGTTTTTACAATAGTGCAGAAAATCGATAATATATATATATATATATATATATATATATATTATTAAGTAAATCATCGAGCTTTATATTCGACCTCAACAGAATGCAGGAAGCACTGGACGGCCGTTTCGTCCTATATTTGGGACTCATCAGCAGTGCGCATCCACTACCAGGAATCGAACCCGGACAGTCTTGGTTATTAAGCTGATGTTATACCGACTGCACTACGGGCCCTGGCGACGAAGAGGTAACGAATTAAGCTAGATGTGCTTCCTGCACATTAAGCTAGTCCAGTGCTTCCTGCATTCTGTTGAGGTCGAATATAAAGCTCGATGATTTACTTAATAATTGTTCAAATCCTCCTACTACTTCTTGAATTATATATATATATATATATATATATATATTCATCCATTTTATTTTAGTTTTTGCTTCGGGTTTCGCTCTAAGTAGATATAATTGTAGTTCTTAGTCTCAGCCATGATACCATTTACTTAGAGGATTCATTTAGCCTTCAAAATTTAGTTTACGCCGAAAAAAACTTATTTGATATCGATACCAGGAAATCAAAACTTGACTTACATCCATTCATCTTTCTTTCAGTCTACGGTTTCACTTTAACTGGAAACAACTATTGCTTTTTAGTCTTTCGTGCCAACATCCAAAGAGTCTGAGCTCGAGGAGCATGGATTAGTTTTAAAGCTTTCATTACACCCGAGCAACGCCGGGCTATACTGCTAGTGTATGTATAAACGGATATTTGATAACACAGAACTTATCAATACATCTGAGGACGCAAAAAAAAAACATTCTTTTTTAAGGCCCATTTTCATCCAACACTTTGTCAGAATCCATTGGTAAAAATTAACTTGACAGTATAACAAAGCGGACTGTGAGAAAATAAAAATATGAGCAGGCGATAAAAAAAACAAAACAAAAACAAAAAAAAACGAATCCGGACTAAAATACAATGTGTGCAATGAATTTGATGCAATATTACCAGCGAGAAATATAATAGTATTTGTTGACACCAATAGCATATATTTCATGACGTCACATAATCTGTTTGCTTTTCGCTTAGCAACCGAAGTGAAGTAATATTCTCGGCCCGTTATCTGCCGCCATTTGAAATGTCGGAAGTCGAGAACTGGAACTGAAGGAAAAGAAATATTTGAAAGAAAATAAGGCTATAGCATTAAATATTTAATATTTTACTACTATCATCATCGTTCATATATGTTATTAATTATGCTCAGCTGGAAAATGTAATGAATATAATTAAAGTAAAAAAAAACGAATATATATATATATTTATATATATATATATATTTTTTTTTTTATATATATATATATACATATATATATATATATATATATATATATATATATACGAAATGAATTGTTTGAACACTATTTTTTTTAATCGATACTCGTATTTAAGTTGATATTCTGTTTTTAATTAAACAGTATTATATATTTATATATACTGGCCTGATTATTATACAGATAGGGGTCGCTGGTTTGAATCCTGCCGAATGGCACACATTTTCGTAATAAAAATGTATCGTAAATAATCAGGCCAATAGATATAAATATATAATACTGTTTAATTAAAAACAGAATATCTACTTAAATACGAGTATCGATAAAAAATAATGTTCAAACAATTCATTTCAAATTGTCGGTTGTTTATAACCAAGTTTCGTTAAAATTCGTTAATTTCCGTTATATATATATATTTTTTGTGCGTTTTTTATATATATATATATATATATATATATATATCCCTTTCTGTATGGACTACTATAAACATTATTTTTAGAAAGATAGCAACTGAAATACGTATATATACACTATTAACATTTGTAGTAATAATATATGTATATATACATATCGCAAATAACCTCCGAGATTGTTCGTAACACTATGTTCGAATCCTGCCGAATAACACATTTTCGTAACAAAATTTGTCATAAACAATCAGGCCAGTAGATAAATAATACTGTTTACTTAAAAAAAAAAAAGAATATCTACTTAAATATGAGTATTGCTCAAAAATAATATTCAAACAAATAATTTCAAATTCTCAGTTGTTTATAACCAAGTTTCGTTAGTCTTCGTTAATTTTCGTAATATATATATATATATATATATATATATATATATATTAAAAAAGGATTAATTCAAAGATGTTGAATGGCCATTTCGATATGAAGATCCCCACGGGGGATTACACATCACCTCAGCAACAGAAAAATCCTTTCAGAAACTGGAGAAAAATTAGTCTACTTTTCCTTTTTAAATAGATTTGCAAAGAAATTAAAAAAGAAAATAAAAAGGAAAAATAAAGGAAAAGAAAAAGAAAAAGAAAAAGATAAAATAAAATCAAATAAACAAGAAAAGAAAAAATTGACATCGTCTGGGTTCGCAAAAAAAAGGAAAGAGAATTGTAACTAAAAATTAACAGACAGCCGTGTTAAATCGACGTAAGGTTAAGCAACACGGAAAAAAGGGTCGGAGATAAGAGAGATAAAGGAAGGAAGGGAGGGAAAAAGAAAAGAAAAGAAAGAAAATTTTTTTAAAATATTACAGACGCTGGACATATTCAATATATATATATATATATATATAGTACTGTGCAAAGGTTTTAGGATAAGAACTATTTTATCTTTTATGAGGCATCAAAATAAAGTTTAAATTATCACCTGTCTTAACACTTTTGCCCACTACCGGTTGTGTGCAAAAGTGTTAAGACAGGGGTGATTTTCCTGAAAACCTCACTGAAATTCAAATACTGGGTGAAAAGCCAAACCTTTGCAAGAATTATTTAACTAAAAAGGAAGAGGAAGGAAGGCTTCAGAATTTGAATTGGCCCCCATAAATCCCTGATCTTGCCAGAACCTTTTGGGAATACGTGCATCATTCAGATTTCGTCGCACTGTCGACGTATGAACATTGATTGCTACATTGGCCAGCGTGCCTTGGAGAAACGCAAAACCTGGGCTTGGCCAATTAGGTGTCTACTTGCCCTTGCAGTTATGGATAGGAGAGGAAGATAGCGTTTAACCCTAGACATGGACAGGTTAAGATTTTAGTGATCAGGGAAACTTCTTCTTGGGACTCTGTTATACATAACAGTGGATCATGGGAACCAGTTGTTTTATTTATAATCGTATCGCCCCAAGAAAGGCATTATGCTGCAACTTTTGTGCAGGGGGTGACATAGAAAGAAAGTTATGAGAAAAAGTGACAGAATAAAAGGGGGTGTCAGGAAGCGGGTAGGAGAGGGATGAGAATACTGCAGAAATGAGATGAGAGCATGAGAGAGAAAATGCAAGTTATGGAGATAGGAGATGACTATATGATTTTACATTTAAACTCTTAGAGATTGTAGCTGTCTGGGAAGCAAGTAAATGGAAGGAAATTTCACAGGCGGGAAGTGCAAGAAGAAAACTGTTGAAGTAGAATTTGCATTTACATTTTATTGGTTTCACAGTAAAATGGTTGGACCTAGTTGCTAATCTTGTGGCTCGAGTAAATTCGTATATAGGGGGCACCAGTGAGTTTAGTTCATTAGAGCAGATGACGTGAAAGTACTTGTAGAAGAGACACAGGGAAGCCACACTGTGCTGGTGAGAAAGTGACTGTATCCGAGCTGCCAAGTCGGGATCGATTACATTGCAGATTCTCCGTTGAATTTTGTCAAGGACCCCTAGGTGGATAGCAGGAGCACCCGACCAGATATGGCAGCAGTATTCAATGCACAGGTGGATGGTAGATTTGTAAATGTGCAGGATTGTTTCAGCTGGGAAAAATATCCTGGTCCTACACAGAGAACCGACCTTATTAGCAGCAGATTTAGCTATGGATTCTTTGTAGCCATTCTACTTAAGGTCTGTTATGAGAGTTAACCCGAGGAGGCGTACTGAGTGTAAATTACTTATCATCGATGGAAGACGGGGGAATATGAGTGGTTTGCTCTTATGTTAGTAGCATGGGCTGTAGCAATGATGTAAGACAAAATACGGAAGGTAAATATTAAGACTCACTTACGTTTGCACAACTTCATTTTCATTTTTTAATTAATATCTTTATTCCAGCTTGATGAAAAATTGGTTGAAAGCAGGTGCAAATCATTTAATTAAGGTTTTTCTTAGGGAGTTTATAGTTTAATTAAGATCTGTTAATTACCTGGAAAAAACAGATAATTTATTTTAAAAATGATATTTTGCGATTTACTTAGTTTTGACTATATATATATATATATATATATATATAGTCATCTGCAGACAGATCTGTTTCGCTGTATCACAGCTCATCAGTACGGTTAGATTTCGATTGCTTTTAAGCCTGGGTTGAAACCCGACCGAATTGGCGTCAGTCGGCGATTCGACCTCTCGGCTATGGGCGTTCGATAGAAAAAGGCGCACTTTTTAGCGTGTATATTGTTATTATACCCGTCCAATAGCCAGAGTGCTCTAATCCATTACAGAACGAGCGATGCGTTCATGTCAGAGCAGTTAATGGTTTTTCAAAGTCTACCATTCTTCCAGAGTGCTAAATCAGGGTGTGAGAGCGTAAATATATATATATATATATATATATATATATATATATATATATGCATCGCTCATTCAGTAATAAATTAGAGAACTCTAACTACTGGCGCATTATACATTGTATGCTAAAAGTTTGCCTCCTTCTACCGAGCGCCCATAGCTCAGAGGTAGAATCGCCGACTGACGCCAATTTGGTATGATGTCTAACCGTACTGATGAGCTGTGATGCAGCAAAACAGATCTGTCTGCGGATGACTAAATACACACACACACACACACACACACACACACACACACACACACACACACATATATATATATATATATATTGTGTATGTATTTTGGCAGTACTTTTTCATTAATACAGGTTTCATTGAATAGTATAGACAAGTTCTGTCTATTTTGTGTAAGATCCTTTCGTATGGTGGATTTTATAATATTTCAGTTTAAACAACCTCTCTGAAGATGGCTCATGTGAGCCGAAAGCTTAGAAGAAAACTAATAAATAATTATACAAATGTTGGAGAATTTTTGTCTTTATTTTCAACCGAAATTAAAGCAAAAATACGACGTTTAGAACGGCTCATGGTTAAACATAATAGACATTCATTGTCTCTTATATTGAACAGCATATGTTTAGAAAATTACTTGCTGCCTCTATATACTAAATTTAAGTTACATGATGCCGTAGCATTAAATGATCCTAACACCAAGAAATTTCAATGGAACCTCCTAAAACGTCAAATGCACACAGCCAAACAGGAATTACAACAAATCAACACTGAAATTGTACATATTAAAGGAATTTTACAGTATTCTACCATAAGTAAAAAATTCAAAGAAATATTGGATTTATTATACAATACAACACAAAAGGAACATGAATCCCATAAACAAGTCATCCAAAAAAAGCTAAACAAATTATATAAAGGAAAAATACTTTTACCAAACATCAATGACAACTTCATTAACCTATTGGATTACCAACTTACTCCAGATGAAATAGAATTCCTTAATCTCGGACCAAATTTTCATGTTGCACAGAAACATAATTCAATGTTTAAACAAATGGAAATTGAAGCTTTATACCAACAAATACTTCAACTCGAACAGGACAACCATATTACTACACAGGTAGGCTTCAAAGATTTACTCAAAGTTGAATCAATCAAACACCGTTACCATAAAAATCCTAATGATATAAAGACGCCTCTCATAAAAGCAGCCACACATCTAAAAAATAACAAAAATATTGTTATCCGACGTGCCGATAAAACCAATACATTTGTTATTTTAAACAGACAGGAATATCACTCCAAATTACAGGCCATTCTGGACGATTACAGTAAATTTAAAAAATTAACTAGTAATACCACAACCCAACTTAAAAAACATATTAATAAACTTATTACTGCAAACAATGCTGAAGTAGGATCCTATAAACTTCAAAAGATTATAAGTGATTATCAGCCCGGCTACCTTTATGGAAATGTAAAAATCCATAAAAAAGATCATCCCCTCCGACCTATCATTTCTCAAATACCCACACCAATATATAACCTTTCCAAAAACACTTAACAAACTAATTACTCCCTATCTTTCTGGTAAATATAGTATTAATTCCACGGACGAATTTTTACAGATTTTCTATTCCGTAAAACCTAAGAATCAAATAATTGCATCTTTGGATGTCCAAAACTTATTCACAAATGTTCCCGTCCAGGAAACAATTGACATCATTATCCGTGATGTATACAACCATGCTACTCTCCCATCAATCAATATTAAACCCACTATATTAAAAAAACTATTATTAGCATGCACCACACAAGTACCCTTTCACGATCCCTTAGGCAATATTTATACACAAAGAGATGGTATTGCGATGGGATCTCCTTTAGGTCCCCTCTTTTCTAATTATTATATGGCAAATCTAGAAAATAAAATAATTAATGACAACAATAAACCCTCTATATATGTAAGATACATAGATGACATCTTTGTTTTAGCTAAGAATATCGATCAAATTAAATATCTTAAAAACAAATTTGAAAGTCACTCCGTCCTCAAATTTACATTAGAACTTAATTTTAATAACAAAACCCCATTCCTTGATGTATTCATTGATTCTAGCACACATAAATTTACTACTTCTCTATATAGGAAACCAACTAGCATAAATTCTTGTCTTCTTAATAATAATAGTGAATGCCCCCAACGATATAAGTTAGCTGTTATAAAAAACTTACTTCAACGCACACAAATGATATCTTCTTCCAAATCTATATTTTATAAAGAATTACACAAATTAAGCAAACACTAGTCAATAATGGATTTCCTAACTCCGTTATTGATCAACAAATTAAAATGTATCTCAACAAAATTAACAATAGCTCTAACAATAATGATAATATTAATAATAATGGTTTACATCAAAATAAACATAACTTATACTATTGCAACCAAATACATAAGTATTATAAACAAGATGAAAAAACTCTCAAAAGCATAATACGTAGAAATGTTAAACGAGTGGAAAGTAATAATCAAATTAAACTCATTATATATTATAAAAAGTTTAAAACAATTGACCTCATAGTCTATAATAACCCAACAAGCACTAAACTATATTCCCTACAAAAAACCAATGTAGTGTACCAATTTACATGCCAATTCAGAGATTGCATCTCTAATACTAATCAAAAACCTAGTGCATATATTGGTTTTACTACAACCACGCTCTCCCGTAGACTTACATGTCATCTTTCTGATCAGAGTACTATTAAACAACATTTCTCTGAAAAACAAACATGTAGGTAATATCAGACAGATTTTGGTCAACAATACGGTGATCCTTACTCATACACACAGTAAGAGGAACCTGCAGATATTGGAGGCCATGTACATCAAATCTAAACAACCAACACTCAATAAAATCAACTTTAAAACAGGAAATAGCATATTACATTGCATTTGACTACATGGTTTTGTTGTCATTTCGCGCTATCCCGCGGTGTGACGTCATAAAACGGCATCGCAAACTTAAGAACTGCGTTTATTATTTTTGGTAACAATTGACGTTGCCAAGCGGAGTTTTATGTCAACACAAAATAAAATCGTCGGTGATGGTGGATTTTATAATATTTCAGTTTAAACAACCTCTCTGAAGATGGCTCATGTGAGCCGAAAGCTTAGAAAAAAAACAATTAAATATTTATCCAAATGTTGGAGAATTTTTGTCTTTATTTTCAAGTGAAATTAAACCAAAAATACAACGTTTAGAACGGCTCATGGTTAAACATAATAGATATTCATTGTCTCTTATATTGAACAGCATGTTTAGAAAAAAAATATATATATATATGGAAGTGTAAAGCTCAATATTATTTGACATTTTAAAAAAGGTAGCAACCTATTTCGCTTCCGCTCTTCAGGCCTCATCGGTACATTAACTTAGATTAAATAAATCTTAGAATGAATAAAATGTTGGGAATTGATGTAATTAATATGCATACACATCAGTTTCCTGTCAGACATAAATACAGAGAAAGGCGTGGACGCAGAGAGGTCTACGTCCATTCGTCTAGAGGTCTACAAGTCTACCGCTAGAGGTCTACGACTATTGACTACGCCTACCTCTCGGTATACAACTAGTACCGTCCATTACGTCTACATACTAGATTGTCATACCCGGTTACATTTACCTATACTGCTTAACTACCTCGAATGATATATACACACACACACACACACATATATATATATATATATATATATATATTAGTCATCCACATACAAGCTTGTTTCGCTGTATGACAGCTCATCAGTGTGACTAGACACATTCACTTGCTTCTGGCCGGGATCGAAATTCGACCGATTTGGTGTCAGTCGGAGTCGCTACTGCCTAAGCCATAGGCGCATGGAATCAGAGAAGGGAAATTTTATCAGAAATAGAGAGAAGATAATATTTATAATATGAAAGGGAAAGAAGTCTAGTACAGACAAGGCAATTGTCACTCAATCGTTCTGAAGGGGTTTGTCTTTTTTTTACTCTCAAAACGCTCAAATCTGGATTCATCATTCTATAGTATCTTTTTCAAGTTTACTAAAGATCAATCCTTGTGTTGTTCAGCTTATTTTAATCTTTTCAGCTTATTTTCCTTTTATAATGTAGGTTTCTTAACTGATGCACATCATTTAAGCCCAACAGAGAGAAGTCTTACTTCACGTCGTAAAAGGTATTAAATGTGTGCGAGCAGAATTAAACTGTGCAGTAATTTGGAGAGCAGTTTTTCTTCTGTTTGTTTTGGTTGAAACTATCAACTGTCTATCCTCGACAACAGATGTTACTCTGCCATTTCCAGATATTTTCCTGTCAATATTTGAGACGGTTTCTGCATGTCGCTTCTGGCAATAATGCATCCATGTTCTTTAATATCTGTAATTTTCTAGCAATGTGACGTTCGGAATTATCCTCCTAAAGAAATAATTTCCAATTTGGCTCTAATCTGTTTAATTTTTGGCATTTTACCGGTTTCTTAAAATTAGTTTTAATCAAATTAATTTATATGGAATTTAGCGATTTTTTATATTTTCATTTTTTTTTTTATATTTTTGCTATAAAGTTCAAAAAATTATCAGGTTGTAAAAATTTTCCAAAGCATATGCAAAGAAATTTATAATGCTTGCAGAAAAAATTATTTGACGTGTACATAAGGGTTTGCAAATATACATAAATGGTGAAATAATTTATCCAAACTTGCAAAATTAGCCTTTTAGCGAGACAAGTCAGGGTGGTCCGAGATTTTGATCCGGAGTGCATATATATATATATATATATATATATATATATATATATATATATATATATTCTAGCAGTATAGCCCGGCGTTGCTCGGGTGTAATGAAAGCTTTAAAACTAATCCATGGTCCTGGAGATCAGATTTTTTGGACGTTTGCACGAAAGACTAAAAAGCAATAGTTGTTTCCAGTTAAAGCGAAACCGTAAACTGAAAGAAAAATGAATAAACTGAATTTTGAAGGCTAAATAAGTCCTCTGAGTAAATGGTATCATTGCTGAGACTAAGAACTACAATTATACCTACTTAGAGCCAAACCCGAAGCAAAAACTAAAATAAAAAGGCGGAAAAAAATACGGACATACAGGCAGATAAACAGACACACACACACAAACTTCTTGCGTTTTATATATATATATTATCAATTTTTGCATTATTGTAAGAACTGCAACCTTGAATCTTTTGAATATCGTTTCTTATGTCTTTTTCTGTGAGTGTATTAAATTTGATTAAAATCGGACCACTCCTTCTATAACCTGATTTTTTCGATTATCGATTTTCGATATTTATCGGAGGTACCTCGACACAAAAGCTAGCTAAGAACACTCGCAGACGCTTATAGTACAACTGTGTAAATTTGCAAGAAATCGGTTCAGCCGTTTGGAGTCTATAGGTAACGGATACACACAGACACACAGACACACACACATATGCACACACTCACAAAGTTCCATTTATAAAATAAGTTTATATATATATATATATATATATATATATATATATATATAATGTATATATATATATATATATATATATGTGTGTGTGTGTGTGTGTGTGTGTGTGTGTATGTCCTTAGCCTCTGCGGAACTTTATCAATGCAAAAGTAAGAATTTATATATTTTGTATATGTTTATATAAAAGAACAAGGATGTATTTGAACATATTAGAATTTTGGTTAATTTTCACGTGCTAATGAACGCTAGAAATTTGTCAACCGTTATATCTGAAGCAGAAATAAAATTTACAGTAATTATTAGCAACACAGTTTTGCGGTTATTTTTTGCTACCATAAACTTACACGCCTGAAGATGATCTTGGAAAGAGATTGAAAGTACTTGGATAGCTTGAAAAATGAATGATAATTACATCAGTCAAAATTACAGCTCATTTCTGACATCTTTCAATTATAATACGCGAAAATACGAATATGAACGGATTTTTTTAAATTAGCAGACACAATGTTTGCAATTTATTTTATCTGACACGTCTCAAAGAAAATTTGCGGCCTAAATACTCAAATATATATATATATATATATGTGTGTGTGTGTGTGTGTGTGTGTGTGTGTGTGTGTGTGAAATGTGTGTATATATATATATATCTCCCGATGATGTGTTTGGGTTCCAAACACTGAAACAGCCATATATATATATATATATATATATATATATATATATATATTATAAATTATGTTTTAGAACATGTCCATAATTTCTTCTATATATGTCCTCTTCTCTACAATCACATGGCTGTTTCAGTGTTTAGACTCAAACACTTCATTGGGAGAAGCAAGACATCAATGAATTAAACGATAGCCAACCAAATGACCACTCAACACGCAGCCCTCTTAGAAATGCTAACCAAAAGATATACCCGACCAATAAAACGTACATTCCAACAGATAATATCATTAATCAACAATTTCACACTTACACACCAGGTTCTTCAAAAGTCTAGTGGTCAAAACGAGAGATACATTCACTTAATTACCAATAACCCCAACCAACCCCCACGACAACAACGAACCAAATATAAACAGAGAATGATTCCCAACTCTTTCTTCTCCCCATGAAGTGTTTGAGTCCAAACACTGAAACAGGCATATGATTGTAGAGAAGAGGACATATATAGAAGAAATTATGTACATGTTCTAAAACATAATTTATAATAAATATTCACTGCTCTATACATCATATATCGAGCACTGTTTTAAATTAATGTTTTGGATGGAAAAAAATATTTTTCTTTTTTCTCTCCTCATTCTATACTCACTCGGATATATATATATATATATATATATATATATATATATATATATATATATGTGCAATTTGTTATATGTATTATATTATTTATATATTATATATGCGTGGTACTTATTTGAAAGCGCTCAATATCAGTGATAGAGCTGGCATATTCATATAGATACATAGATACATAGATATATAGTTACACTATTTGAATACACTAATCAAATGCGTATATATGTACACAACGGCACACACACACACACACACATATATATATATATATATATATATATATATATGCCAAGCCCCATACGGTTCGTATATAGTTATGTTTGTGTGAGCCCCGGTGGGCAGTCGTGTGTGTGTGTGTGTGTGTGTGTGTGTGTGTGTGTGTGTGTGTGTCTGCGTACGCCAATGGGTGTACAAGTGTGTATCTATGTCTGCGGTTGTCACGACCACAAACTTTCTTCCCAATTTTCTTCCAACTACCACAAAAATACAGCAATATACATATATTTTTAAAAAAAATTAATCTTTTTGTCTGAGTATCGCAGGAGCGTGAAACCCAGGGTCACAAACTCACACATATATACATATATATATGTCAATCCAAACAGAAGGTAGCATGTTGGTAAAATCCCAAGGAAGATCCTATGAATATAAATATGAATATAAATATGAAAACTGATTCAGTTTAAAATTCCGAAATTTACATGTGTTTGATGATCATTTCTGCAAAATACGTTCGCTTCGTCACCGATCTTTCATTATGGACAAATTTTTTTTTTTTTCACACACCGGAAGTTTACTTAAAAAGAAGTTAAAAAAATGGGAGTGGTAGTGAAAAAAAAAAAGGAAGGAAAGAGTATTTTAGAAGGAAGGTTTCTAAACGCTGTTTCCAAGGTTGGAAAGAGAGAAGGAAGACAAAAAGACTTAATGAAATGGATTGAACTCGATCTGTGAGAGGAACTATATATTCTTCACTACATTTCGCTACTCGATGAATAATTGCAAATAAAATCTAATAAGGCACTGTTTAAGAGCGAAAATGCGGCAAGAGATTTCGTATCTGGCAGTAAAGTTAACTAGTACTAAAGAGAATGAACTGCCTCGCTTTGTCTCTCTCCCGACTGTGGAATTCTCTTCCACATGACTGCTTCCCCAACGGCTACAATCTCCAGGAGTTTAAATGTAAGGTCAATAGGCACCTCCTAACACACTATCTTCCATTCTTTCATACACTCTAACTTCTATTCTTTCAAACACTCTTCCCACCCACCCAACTATCTATCACCCACCCTTCTGACATTTCCTATATCTAACCACACTTCCTATTTACCTCCCCCCATGTAGCCCCAAGCGCAATAGTGGCAGTGGAATGCCTTGCTTGGGGTGAAATGATTAAAAAAATAAAATAAATCAATAAACTGAGCCGACACAGTCTCAGTATTTTTTTTTTTTTGCATAAGCGTGACAGGAGGGAAATAATTTAGTCCTTTTTTCAGATAAGCTAGTTTTCGTAGATGTTTTGCTATATAGGATGTGCGTTGTAGTGCAGTGGATATCGACTCGGAATAACAAATCAGGGAGCTGAGTTCGAATTCCAGTTGAGATGCCTTGCATTCAGTTACGCACAAATACCCTTGGGAAAGGTATTAATTATTTATTTTCCCACCAGTTATGAGTTAATTAATAGGTCAGATTTGTTTCTATAGCCTTGGCTAAGTGCAGTAAAAATGAAAAGATTTAGAATCAGCCATGTTTTTTTTATTTATAGATATTAACTATATGAGAGTTTAATTTCTGAGGTGTTGGCATGGCGTAACGTTCATGCGATGTAACTAAAAAAAAAGTAAAGTAACGAAGAATTGGAATAAAGAACAAAAAGAAGAAACAACAACAACAACAACCAATCTTAAAAGAATTTCAATGTTTCTAAAAAAAGATTTTCAAATACTATCAAATTATAAGGACCTGCAAATAGATGTAACACAAAATGGAAACTTAAACTATGCTGACCCCCTCTTCTGTTAGTAATGTGTATGATAAAGAAGGATAGAGAAAATCCGGGAGTAAAATTCATGGTCACGTCAGCATTTCAGAAGAAGAAAAAGATATAAATAAAAAGATTTAAAATATACCGTGTATATATATTGCGTGTAGCAATTAGTGGCGCAAAATTTCTTTTATTTTTCTTCTCCTACATTAACACTATGCACATTAACTTTCATTCAAACAGGACTTTACATAAAATAACTTCCTACACATAAATCCACAATTTTTCCAACCTTCGTCAGTAGAAATCCACCGACTGCTACATTCGCATGTACGTCTCTCTCTCTCTCTCTCTCTCTCTACTCAACGCACACACAGACACAGAACTTTGTCTTCTGTCTGACTTTCTTCATCAAGGATTTGAACTTTGAACTCTTTACGAAAATCTTAACAATTGTTACAAACCTTTGTTTCAGCTAGAGTAAAAACTTCATACATCTTATTTTGTTTCTACGAACAGACGAAGGGGAATGACTCTTTCCTTTTCACTTTCTTATGCATGCTCTCTCAACCCCATGTAACCTTTGTCAATACATTGTTTTTCTGGTTACTTTCGCCTTTTTGTTCTTTCTTAAAACCTGCTTAAAATCATGACCCAATGTTACGTCGAGTCGACTCGTTAAACATAAATTAGTAGAAGGACGCATCGTCAACTACAATACAAAACTTCATCAATATTGCAAAGATAACTCTCCTACAGTGGCCATTTTTACTCATAGTCCTCAAAGAGTACTTGGTAATTAGGTACTTGGAATTACTCTCTGGTAAGATGATACTAGATACTAATAATGACAGTCAACAAAATCCCTGGTACACCATCTCTCTGCGAAGAGATTTGAACATTTAAGTTTTTTTTGTTGTTGTTGTTAATATCTGTCAGGTGTTTAATTAAATGAAAATAACAAAAAACAAATTCTTTTGAAACAAATGCAAGTCAAAAATATTTTATAATAGCAATATCATAATTTTATTGAAAAAAAAAAACAACTAAAATTAAGTTGAATGAAATACTCATAAATCAATAATGGCTGACAATGATTCAGCTAATAATAGGAACAATAATAATAATAATAATAATAATAATAATAATAATAATAATAATAGGAACAATGATAATAATAATAATAATCACTAAGAAACTTTCAGGCAAATATTATACATAATAATGTGGATCCAAAATGCAGGTTCTGTGATAAACACCAAGAAACAATAGACCATCTAATCTCAGGATGTTCTGTACGTGCCCCAAATGAATATAAAAATCGTCACGATAGAGTAGGGCAATATTTACATTGGACAATGTGCAAACACTATGGAAAATCTGTAAACAAACACTGGTATGAATATCACCCAGCACCGGTTACAGAAATCGATGATGTCACTATTCTATGGGATTACACCATCTACACCGACAGAAAAATTGAAGCAAATAGGCCAGACATTATTGTTAAAAACCAGAAAGAAAAACTTGTCTATTAATTGATATGGCTTGTGCAGCAAATTGTAACATAGCAACCAAGGAATTTGAAAAACTGTCAAAATATAAAAACCTGGAAATTGAAATAGAAAAAATGTGGAAATTGAAAACAGGAATCGTGCCAGTGATAGTAGGTGCACTTGGAATGATAAAAAATGGAACAAAACAACACATTGAAAGAATCCCTGGAAACCCCAGCTTAAGAGATATACAAAAAATTGTCTTATTAAGTACAGCCCACAATCTAAGGAGAACTTTGTCTATGTAACGCTAGGGATGATAGGGGGGGATAGAAAAAACATGAAATGGAGCCATAACAACACGCCACGATCTGCCTTAGGTCTTCCCGAAGACTTGGTTGGTAGTGCGACCATAGCAGAAATGGAAATATGATGAAAAATGACATAATAATAATAATAATTACAATTATTATTGTTATTATTATTATTATTATTATTATTATTATTAACTAGCAGTATAGCCCGGCGTTGCTCGGGTGTAATGAAAGCTTTAAAACTAATCCATGGTCCTGTTGCTCAGACTCTTTGAACATTGGCACGAAAGACTAAAAAGCAATAGTTGTTTCCAGTTAAAGCGAAACCGTAGACTGAAAGAAAAATGAATGTAAGTCAAATTTTGATTTCCTGGTATCGATGTCAAATTAGGTTTTTTTCGTTGTAAACTGAATTTTGAAGGCTAAATAAGTCCTCTGAGTAAATGGAGTCATGGCTGAGACTAAGAACTACAATTATACTTACTTAGAGCCAAACCCGAAGCAAAAACTAAAATAAAACGGCTGAAAAAATACAGATATACAGGCAGATAAACAGACACACACGCAAACATCTTGTCTTTTATATACATATATATTATCGATTTTCTGCACTATTGTAAGAACTGCAACCTTGAATCTTTTGAATATCGTTTTTTATGTCTTTTTCTATGAGTGTATTAAATTTGATTAAAATCGGACCACTCCTTCTATAACCCGACGTTTTCGATTATCGATTTTCGATATTTATCGGGGGTACCTCGACACAAAACCTAGCTAAGAACACTTATAGTACAACTGTGTAAATTTTCAAGAAACCAGTTCAGCCGTTTCGAAGTCTATAGGTAACGGATACACACACACACACACACACACACACACACACACACACACACACACACAGACAAAGTTCCATTTATAAATAAGTTTAGATTATGTAAAATGTTTGCTATCTTAGGTTTTTTTAACAAAATATGATCACTGGAAAACGTCATGAAGGCATTTTTGACTTCAGCTCATTGGTTAAGAGCCAGAAAGAAATGTGTATACAAAAAAAAATCATAGAAATATTACTACTACTACGACTACTACTACTACTACTACTACTACTACTACTAATAATAATAATAATAATAATAATAATAATAGTGTAATGTATCTTTGAAGATCTTTTAAAAACTATCAAATTACAAGGATCTTGAAGTGGAAATCCTAAATATGTGACACATAAGGACATCAATAATTCCAGTTGTTGTTAGAGCACACGGATTCATTGTAAAAAGGTTAAGAAAGAACTATTGGAAGTATTTCTGATAATCGGAAAAAGTTAAGTGCTACACGTGATACACGATTTGGGCGATCATGTCTCGAAAGAGACATGACTGACTGGGCAGAAGATTATCCCGTAGTAGGTTGCCATTGTTTTCTGAGTAGACTGGTTGCCAGCCAAGGCTATAGAACCCAATCTGTCTTATAATTCAAACTGGAGGGAAGTGACGGATTAATACCTTTCACAAGAGTATTTGCGCGTAAGTGAATGCAACGAATTCAACTGAAATTCGAACTCGGCTCCCCGATTTGTCATTCCGAGTCGATATCAACTGCACCACAAGCCTTAAAGAAATACAAAAAAGGGAAATAAAAAGAACAGCCTATACCTTACAAAGAGCTTTTTTTATGTCAAATGCGTGATCTAAAGGTCCTTTTTTTTAAATGATCAGTAGAATATGTTTTGAGGCCATTTTTGGCCTTAGGTCTCTGGTTGGCACCCAGAAGAAAATAGCCGTACAACCGACATACAAGTAAATAGTAATAATAATAATAATCATTTATCCATCACACCCAATGGTGTATAGGGCAGCAACTTTTTGTTGCTGTTTCTGTAACATCCTGTTTTTTACGGGGCAGAGTTGTTAGCCCTACACCCAACCCCCAAACCTGGAGGACCGTTGGACCATTCTTGGTTCTTACGTTTACAGCACCTGTTATTCTCCAAATGGTCACCCATTTAAGTAGTGACCAAGCTCGATGTTGCTTAACTTCGGGGATCGGACGGGAACCGGTGCATTCAACACGATATAGCGGTAAACACGAATAATAATTATTAATGATATTACGGCTGATACAACTGGAGGAAATGAAGCGAGTAATACAATATAGCGAGTAAGACATTTTAGGGATTTCTGCCGTCGACGCCCGATTATTCAACGCACAGGAACTTCATCATCGTCAACCCAAAAAAGGGAAAGTTAAATCTCTTCTGTTTTGTTGATTAAGATCTCAGCTCGATTTATTCTTGATGATGCCATAAGATAATATGGCGCATGAAATATTTTCACGTTTTTTTACCCTGCTGCAGTGAATGGGAATAATACGTGTTTAGCTAAAGATGACTGAAAAAGTACTTCTTTTTATTGTATTATTTTGTATGCAAGGATATGCATTGTGGTGCGTTGCATATCGGCTCGGAACGAGAAATCGGGAAGCCGAGTTCGAATTCCAGCTGAATTCCTTGCATTCACTTACGCACAAATACCATTGGGAAAGGTATTAATCCGTCTATTCCTTCCAGTTATGGGTTAAATAACAGGACAGATTGGGTTCTATAGCCTTGGTCGGCAACCAGTCTACTGCAGAAAGCAATGGCAACCTACTGCGGGATAATCTTCTGCCCAGTTAGTCATGTTCCTTTCGAGACATGATTGCCCAAAGCGTGTATCACGTATAGCACTTAACTGATTGACTTTGTATGCAAACAAGTGATTTCCTTTTCAGACTTAATGAGTGCAGAAATTTAAATACCTGGGAAGTGTTTTAACAGAGGTCGGAAAATGCGTCATTGAGATGCAGAGGCGTATTGGGATGGCCAAGAATGAATTCCAAAAGCTAAGCAGAGTATTAAGAGACACGAGAATTTTGCTAGAAACAAAGAAGAGCGTACTGGATTGTTACGTGATGTCTGTTCTTCAATATGGCAGTGAATGCTGGACAATCTCATCAAAGATTAAGGAAAGCAACCGAAATGTGGTTCTACACAAGGATATCATGGACCGAACGCGTTAACAACTACGATAGATAGATAGATAGATAGATAGATAGATAGATAGATAGATAGATAGATAAACTTACATATATATTAATAGACGTAGATAGATAGTTAGATAGATAGATAGATAGATAGATAGATAGATAGATAGATAGACAGATAGATAGATAGATAGATAGATAGATAGATAGATAGATAAACTTACATATATATTAATAGACGTAGAAAGATAGATAGACAGATAAATTGAGAGAGATATTAATAAACTTACATATATATTAACAGACGTAGATAGATAGATAGATAGATAGATAGATAAACTTACATATATATTAATAGACGTAGATAGATATTAATAGACGTAGATAGATATTAATAGACATAGATAGATAGATAGATAGATAGATAGATAGATAGATAGATAGATAGATAGATAGATAGATAGATTAATAAACTTACATATATATTAACAGACGTAGATAGATAGATAGATAGATAGATAGATAGATATTAGTAGACCTATGTATATAGTAAGTAGATAGATAGCTAGCTAGCTAGCTAGCTAGCTAGCTAGATAGATAGATAGATAGATAGATAGATAGATAGAAACAGAGAGAGAGATAGATAGATTGAGAGATATATTAATAAAATTACATATATATTATTAGACGTAGATAGATAGATATTAATAGACATAGATAGATAGATAGATAGATAGATAGATAGATAAACTTCCATATATATTAATAGACGTAGATAGATAGATAGCTAGATTGATAGATAGATTGAGAGAGAGATTAATAAGCTTACATACATATTAACAGACGTAGATAGATAGATAGATAGATAGATATTAGTAGACATATGTAAAAAGTAAGTAGATAGACAGATAGCTAGATAGATAGATAAAGAGTGAGAGAGAGATAGACGTAGAGAGATAGATAGAATGAGAGATATATTAATAAAATTACATATATATTATTAGACGTAGATAGATAGATATTAATAGACATAGATAGATAGATAGATAGATAGATAGATAGATAGATAGATACGAACAAACTGAGATAGATATTACTATATATATATATATATATATATATATATATAATGAATTTTAGGTCAAGCATATTAAATATATTTCATCGGTTTTGGAAAGGATGGAAACGAAAAGGAAACAGATGCTTAACACCAGGAGAAGACAGCTGAAGTTACTGTGTCATATAATGAGGAAAGAAAGCTTGGAGAATCTGATGCTCACGAGTCGGATAGAGGAAATGTGTGTAAGAGAAAAGCAACGCGTGACATACTTGATGGGCTTTAGCAGATGGATGGCGAAGCGTGGGTCGAGTGGCATAACAGCAGAAGGTGTGTTAAGAGCTACAAGGGTTAGGAAGATGTGGATAGCCATCAACGTCTACGTCTTGAACGAAATTGACACATAGAAGAAAAAGAGGGTAGAAATTGTCTAGATGATTTTTCTTCCCGAGTGATTTCACATAATCTATTAATTATTTTCATAGATTTTGTTTATGGTATTGTAAATTGTGTGTAAGTTTTAAGTTTAATGCAAGAGACGGCTACAATCTCCAGGAGTTTAAATGTAAGGTCAATAGACACCTCCTAACACACTAACCTGCTCCCATTCTATCAAACACTCTTCCCATCTGCCCAACCCTCATCCTCGGTATCCTTACTCATGTGTCACCTTCCTCCTTATATTCCCTATGTCTAACCACTCCTTCTCTTTACCTACCCCTACGTAGCCCCATGCGCAATAGTGGCAGTGGAATGCCTTGCTTGCGGTGAGATGATTAAAAAAAAAGAGAGGCATTTATCTATATTTCTTAGATGAAGTTGTATTTACAGTATTTACGTTATTCGGTCTATTGTCCTCATCCTTGTACAACGTTTAATAAGAGATCATTCTATTCGTCTATATTTCTGATATAAATAGTATTTACAGTGTTGACATGATTCGGACTATTATCCTCATCTTTGTTGCCATTTGTACGACGTTTAATAATAGATCATTCTATTCGTCTATATTTCTGATATAAGTAGTATTTACAGTGTTGACATTATTCGGACTATTGTCCTCATTTTTGTTGCCATTTGTACTACGTTTAATAATAGATCATTCTGTTTGTCTATATTTCTGAGATCTATAGATAGATAGATAGAGAGAGAGAGAGAGAGATAGACGGAGAGAGAGATAGATTGAGAGATATATTAATAAAATTACATATATATTATTAGACGTAGATAGATAGATAGATAGATAGATAGATACGAACAAACTGAGATAGATATTACTATATATATATATATATATATATAATGAATTTTAGGTCAAGCATATTAAATATATTTCATCGGTTTTGGAAAGGATGGAAACGAAAAGGAAACAGATGCTTAACACCAGGAGAAGACAGCTGAAGTTACTGTGTCATATAATGAGGAAGGAAAGCTTGGAGAATCAAGAGTCGGATAGAGGAAAAGTGTGACAGAGAAAAGCAACGCGTGACATACTTGATGGGCTTTAGCAGATGTACTACGTTTAATAATAGATCATTCTGTTTGTCTATATTTCTGAGATGAAGTAGTATGTACACTATTTACATTGTTCGGATTGTTGTCTTCATTTGTATGGCGTTTCGGACGTTGTACTCTCCGGCCTACTTCAGGTGCTAGGGATGATTGACTTGGAGAGGAAATAGCTTTTGAATTTTAATACCTCCAAAACAAAACTGCTCTTCTTTAACCACCATAAAGAAACTTCCCTGCCCACCATCAGCGTGTCTGATACTAGTCTCCTGGAGAGCAACAAACTGCGCCTCCTTGACCTCACTCCTTCAACCGACCTCTGTGGCTGCATCAACTACAAAGAAGGTTGGATCACTGTGTCTGACCAGAGAAGGTTTTTTTTTCTCGTCAGAATCCATCTTGCACATTTATAAATCTACCATTCGTCTTTGCATTAAATACTGTTGTCATATCTTTGTTTTACTACAAATATTTTAATGACAACTGCACTAGTGAGCTTTTTTGCGTGGTGCCTTGATCCCATAAATTTACACGTGCGACTAGATTGACAACTAGTTCGCACCCTTTTACCGTTGAAATGGTAAAATGTAACCGCCTCTTCCACCTTAACATTTTTCTCACTCTTCCCGCTTGTGGGACCCTCGTTGATTTAATTGCTTCTCTGATAACTCTAAAAGCAAAGTCAATTGTCATCTTCTATCCTTGAATCTCATCCATTTTTTATCTTTTCTTCGACACCCACTGTACCCAGTTTTTTTCTCTTACTCTAACTCATTGAATACTAGTAATAGCTCCGCTTTGTTTGGGGTGAAAAGATTAAAAAAAAATATTCTGCGAAACTCTTGTTTCGTTTTAAATATAAAACAATTACGGTATGGTAAGTTTTAAAAACGTCAGTTGTGGTGCAGTGGATAACGCCTCGGAACGAGAAATCGGGGAACTGAGTTCGAATTCCAATTGAATTCCCTGCATTCACTTCCATGTAAATACCTTTGGGAAAGGTATTAATCTGAATCTTCCCTCCAGTTATGTGTTAAATAACAGAAGAGATTAGGTTCTATAGCCTTGGCAGGCAACCAGTCTACTGAAGAAAGTTATGGCAAACTACAGCAGGATAATATTCTGCCCAGTCAATCAAGTCTCTTTCGAGACATGATCGCCTAAGCGTATATCACGTATGGCATTTAACTGACTGAATATAATAATAGAAAACATAACTGAAACGTCTACTGGGCATAAAGTGGGGGATCAGTTTTCCATTGTTATAAAGTAAATAAACTGATCCCCCACTTATTAATACTTAATAATATAATACATCTCTTCCCTTTCTAGATATGAGTCAAATAACAGGACAGATTGGGTTCTATAGCCTTGGTCGTCAACCAGTCTACCAAAGAAACCTATGGCAACCTACTGCAGGATAATTATCTGCCCAGTCAGTCATGTATCTTTCGAGACATGATCGCCCAAAGCGTGTATCACGTATGGCACTTAACTGACTGAAGAATAGCTAAAAACATTTTTGTATATAGATTTTTCTTCTTTAAGTAAATATTGAAGAGTGGAATTTCTGAGTGCTCATAAATAGAATCCGATGAGTTATTTTGTTGTTATGGTGAGAATAGAAATTTATGATATCATTTTCATTAGTTGACTTGCGATTGACTCTCAGTTTTAGGACATTGTCAATACGATGCAACATGATATCTAGGAATCGTAAAATATTGTTTGTTTCCATTTCAAGTCTATCCTATCGTATGTTCGATTATATTTAGTTTATCTACAAGGTCAGGTAAAGTAGAATCGCGAGGAAATATGACTAGAGTCATCAGAATATCGGAAATAAGTTGATTGTTTAGGTAAAATAATTCAAGAAAGTCTATGAAAATGCATACATTTCTTCTAATTGTTTTGTTCGGAAATGTATTAAAAAAATTAGAAATATATACATATATATATATTTTTTAAATCATTTCAACACGAGCAAGGCGGAAACGCCACTGATGTGCAGGGGGCTACATAAATGTAAAAAGATTAATTAGAAAAGAGTGAGGAGTACAAACTAGTTAGAAAGGAACAATAGAAAGCAGGTGCGATGACAGATACATAGGTGGAGAGAAAGGGAAGGTTATACAGGGGTGGGGAGAGAGCTAGAGTCCAGTGTTTAGTAGATGAGTATATATATATATAAATAAAGTAAATTGGTACATAAAATTGTTTATAATTTTTTTTTAAATAGTTTTACAATAAAATAGGATGTAATATCAATTTTTTAGTATAAGTTGCCGATGAAGCGTGAAATCTCCCTTAGGGATTTCATGTAGAAATGATCATACAACGGTTTTGAACTTCGAAATTTATTTTATTACATATATATATATATTAATACAGGTTTCGTTGAATAATATAGACAAGTTTTGTCTATTTATTTTGTGTAGGATCCTTTCGTATAATCTGATAAGCTTGATAGGGCTATCGTTAAAAGACGACAAGAAATCGCAGTAATTGTTGATTTTTTTTATCGGGTCTGAGCTTTCGGCTTACATAAGCCATTATCAAAGAATGAACATTTAATATATAGTGAACATAGAACATTTAAATTATTAACAAAGTAGAATTAAACAAAGAAAATTAAACCAAAGAGACAAGTTCATTTTTAACGTGGCGGATGGCCGCAGACAGTGACAAAATGGTGGTGGTTTCTCTCTTTATATATATATATATATATATATATATATATATATATATATATATAAACCTATTTATAAATGGAACTTTGTCTGTGTGTGTGTGCCTGTGTTTGTCTGTATCCGTTACCTATAGACTTCGAAACGGCTGAACCGATTTTCTTGAAAATTTACACAGTTGTACTATAAGAGTCTGCGAGTGTTCTGAGCTAAGTTTTGTATCGAGGTACCCCTGATAAATATCGAAAATCGAGTGGTCTGATTTTAATCAAATTTGATACACTCATAGACAAAGACATAAGAAACGATATTCAGAAGTTTATAGGTTGCAGTTTTTATAATAATGCAGAAAATCGATAATATATATATAAAGCAAGATGTTTGTGCGTGTCTGTTTATCTGCCTGTATGTAAATTTTTTTCCGTCCTTTTATTTTAGATTTTGCTTCGTGTTTGGCTCTAAGTAGGCATAATTGTAGTTCTTAGTCTCAGTCATGATACCATTTAGTCAGGGGACTTATTTAGCTTTCAAAATTCAGTTTACGACGAAAAATACTGATTTGATATCGATACCAGGAAATCTAAATTTGATTTACATCCATTCATTTTTCTTTCAGACTATGATTGGAAACAACTATTGCTTTTTAGTCTTTCCTGCCAACGTCCAAAGAGTCTGAGCTCCAGGACCATTGATTAGTCTTAAAGCTGTCATTACACCCGAGCAACGTCGGGCTACACTGCTAGTATATATATATATATATATATATATATATATCAGCATGCGGTGTATATATAGAAGAATCCAAAGAAGTATCCTGTGCATATAGTGGTAGGATAACTCTCTAAGAGAGCTCTAAATATATATGTATATAAATACATATAGAGCAAATATAAGAAAAATTAAGGCAGACACGTTATTTCATGGTAAATCAGAAGTGTAGGCCTATTTAAGGCGAACCATCATTAGCTTCCGTCTTTATTGTACAAAAGATTTTACACGAATTGGTGTAAAATCTTTTGTACAATAAAGAGGGAAGCTGATGATGGTTTGCCTGAAATAGGCCCACACCTCAGATTTACCATGAAATAGTTTGACCAAGGCTTCTACCATGAGTGGTGTCTTCAGGCGATTTGCAATAACTTAAGAATAATGGTAAACAGTAAAATCAGTTTACAAATGGAAAATATTCAAATGTTCTACAATATAATTGTATTGAACACTTTCTAATACAAATGTGCATTGGTCTAATCTTATTATGACCAGAAATTAAGTAATTAAACAATATATATATATATATATATATAGTTATACGCAGACAGATCTCTTTCGCTGTATCATCAGTACGGTTGGTTAGACATCCGATTGCTTTTTACCCAGAATTGAAACCCGACCGAATTGGCGTCAGTCGGCTATTCTACCTCTGTGTTACGGGCGCTCGGTTAAAGGAGGCAGACATTTTAGCGTGTATATTATCATTATACACACGCCCAATAAATCCAGATAAAGAGAATTAACAGTTTTACAATTCCGAGTTCTACGGCATTAGTTTTTCTATTAAATTAACTATTTACTCTCACTCACTCACTCACTCACTCACTCACTCTCTCTCTCTCTCTCTCTCTATATATATATATATAGAGGGAGAGAGAGAGAGAATAACCGACAGTTATATTATATATATATATATATATATATATATATATATATATATATAGAACTGTCGGTTGATATTATATATATATATATATATATATATATATATATATATTTAAATTGTGTGTATTGCACACTTCTGAGAAAAACGCTCGTTGATAACCCGTACATACTTAAACAAGAAAATAGTAAACAGAAACTAAAAATCCTCGAAGCAATCTACATTAAACAATTTAAACCTGGTTTGAATACAATCAATTTTGATATTCAATGAAACCTGCATTAATATATATATATATATATATATATATATATATATATATATATATAGAGAGAGAGAGAGAGAGAGAGAGAGAGAGAGAGTGTGTGTGTGTGTGTGTGTGTGTCTGTGTGTGTGTGTGTGTGTGTCTGTGTGTGTGTGTAAGTGAGAGTAAGTGAGAATAAATAGTTAATATAATCAAGACAGCCCAAAGATTATATCAAACGATAGCAGATCTTCGAAAGAGAATTTTAGGCTCGCAGCGTCACGGCACCAAAATATTCAATGTGCTTCTTTCAGGCGGATGTATACAATGAGAAAAATAACACGAACGACGTCTTCCAAAGAAGTAAGGCTGTAAAATTTGTGATGCCAAAAAGGAAATACCAGCTATAGTAGACATATTAGATTTCTTTGCAGACGCAAACATATTTCATTTTGAAATGAGGAGTGCGGGGAGAGCTTTGAACATGAAACCGGGAGATATTATAGCACATATTATGTTGTGAACGAATATCACCGAGTTAAAAGTTCTGAATAACTAAATAAACAAAAAAGACATCAAATTATATATATATATATATATACATATATATATATATATATATATATATATGTTACGGAATTTAACGAAACTTGGTGAAAAACAACCGACAATTTGAAATGGGTTGTTTGAACATTATTTTTGATCGATACTCGTATTTAAGTAGATATTCTGATTATAATCAAACAGTGTTATATATTTGTTTCTACCGGTCTGATTATTTACGTAACAAAAATTTATCGTAAATAATCAGAGCGGTTGAAATAAGTATATATACTGTTTGATTATTAAAAAAACAAAAAAACAAAAAAAACAAACAGAATATCTATTTAATACGAGTATCGATCAAAAATAATTTTCAAACAAATCATTTCACACACACACACACGCACACACACACACACACACACACACACACACACACACGCACACACACACATATATATATATATATAAGTAAGTAGCTAACCTAGAGCCAACGGACCTACCTATGTTTCACCTAATGGATCATCAGGCCAACTTGCGCTGATGATCCATTAGGTGAAACCAAGGTAGATCCGTTGGCTCTAGCTTAGCTACTTACTTATTTATTTGCTCTGCTATTGCATTGAGCGTTTTACGTGTTAGGTTCCTCGTTTCGGTTTTTTTTTCTTTCGACTCGTACTTTGACTAATGTTCAAGTGCTTAGTTCGTTTCTTTTTTTGTTTCCATTTTTTCCCCTCCGCGTTTTTACTCGGTGGCTTTTTCGAGACGTGTTTAAAGATAAATGTACAGTAACATATAGTAATATATATATATATATATATATATATATGACAAAGACGAGTGTACTATTTAAAAAATAAAAGTGTATAATAAAAAGATGCACTAAGATCACATTAAAAAAAATCGAAACAAAACGAATAATTGGTGGATATCCTTCAATAAATATAATAGTTTTTGCAAATATTTAATGAAGTGACCGTATTTGGATTTTCATAAGTCAAATAACCGAATATTGAAAAAATAATGTATATAAAATATAAACATTTTATATATTCACGTTTTACCATTGCAGAAATCAAATAGATATTTTAAATTTAATAAAAATTCACTGCAGATATTAAATCAGTAACTGAATTTATTTATTGAAAGGTTTCTTTATAAGGAAAACAAATCTTGGGAAATCTTTTTTATTCAGGCAAATTCTTATAATAATGAAATCACAATAAAATCCATCGGGACCAAAAATAAATTTGATATTTCAGATAAATTTTAGTGAGTTTATTTTATGGAAAGGAAAAAAATAATTGCTGTTGTTGAAATTATGCCTGAACTCGTAAATCGAATATTGAAGAATTGCGTGAAATATTACTTCATTCGACAATTTGTAGCGTTATTTGGTAAATATCAGAAAGGTAAGAAAATAATTGCATATTTTACTGCTATGAAGAATACGTCAACCAATGCAGAACCAAATTGAATGGTCGGAAATTGTAACTAAAATTAATATATCCTCACTTCTATACGACAATGTGTCGTCTACAGAGCAATTTCGAGTTTAAGAAAAACATGTAAAGCGAAAATTTATAATAATTGTTCTTTATTTGTCTATATATCTGAAATGAGTTACTTTGTTCGGACTATTGTCCTCATCTTTATTGCCATGTTTACGGCGTTTCGGCAGTTCCGACCTTCTTCATGCACTAAGAATTTCGAACCGAAACATTTATTTTGATCACAGGTGTGCATCCTTCTTGTTCCATGAGCGATGTCACTTTTGGCAATCATGTAGTTATTTCTCTTTAATTTAAATCGCTATGTTATTTGTTTACCACTGCTCTAGCCTGGTATTGAACTCACAGCTCTTTGGCTCAAGTCACCGGAACTAAACAACGTCTATGTCCACTAGGCGATGCGTCCTTGAAATTAAGGATTTGATCCGAAATTCTAAACACCTGAAAAAGGCCAGAGCATACAACGGCCGAAACTTCGTAAATATTGCAATAAAGATGAGTACAATAGTCCGAACAATATAAATAAGGTAGGATTAGTTATCAGAGACCACAATTTAAACAACATAAGATACGCTGATTATACAGCGCCTATAGCAGATACGAAAAGGAAACTACAAGACCTCCTACAGAAGGTAGCTGAAGAGAGTGACAAGAAAGGACTACAAAAAAACAAAAAAACAGCAAGAAAACATGTTTATCAGCAAAAAAGGGAGCCCAAAATGCCAAATACAGGTCGGGGATACTAAAATCAAGCAAGTACAAACATTTAAATACCTGGGAAGTGTTATAACAGAAGACGGAAAGTGTGACACAGAGATCCGAAGGCTAATGGGCATGGCGAAGGAAGCATACCAGAAGTTGAGTAAAGTATTAAGAAACAGGACAAATATGTATATATATTTACAATTCCATTATTAACAATGTAAATTGTTATTGCCAAGTAATAATAATCCTGGTGAATAGAGCGAGAAGCAAAATCAGGCCAGAGATAGGGCAGAAACAGTGCGGGTTCGTCAAAGACACTGGAACAAGGAAAGCCATATTCATGATTAGGATGCTCTCTGAAAGGGCATTACAAATGAAGAAAGACTTGTACCTATGCTTCATTGATTACGCGAAAGCATTCGACAAAATACGACACAAAGAATTGATGGAGATGCTAGGCAACCTCGACATTTTCGGCAAAGACATAAGAATAATCAAGAATCTCTACAGCAAACGGCCTGCATACGGACAGATAACGACCTCAGTAGATACACAAAGATAGAAAAAGGCGTAAGACAAGGATGTGTCTTTTCACCGGATTTGTTCAACCTATACAGCGAGAATATTTTGAGGACCCTAGATGATACGCCAGGATTTGTTATTGGAGGCCACAACATAAGATATGCGGACGATACAGTGCTGATTGCGGACACGGAAAGGAAACTACAAGACCTCATACAGAAAGTAGCAGTGGAGAGTGACAAGAAGGGACTACAAATAAACTTTAAGAAAACTGAGTGCATGGTCATCAGCAAAAGATACAATCCAAAATGCCAAATACAGGTGGGGGATAACAGAATCAAACAAATACAAGAATTTAAGTACCTAGGAAGTGTTCTAACAGGATATGGAAAGTGCGACACGGAGATCCGAAGGCGAACTGGCATGGCAAAGGACGCGTTCCAGAAGAGAAGCAAAATACTAACACACAGGAAAATCTCAATAGAAACGAAGAAAAGAGTTCTAGACTGCTACGTGATGTCAGTTCTTCAATACGTCAGTGAATGCTGGACAATATCATCGAAAATGAGGACAAAACTGGAAGCGGCCGAAATGTGGTTCTACAGAAGGATGCTACGGATATCGTGGACTGAGCATACAAGCAACGAGGAGGTGTTAGAAAGAATGACAACAAAAAGGAAATTGATGCTGAGCATCAGGAAGAGACAACTGAAGTTCCTGGGACATGCAATGAGGAAGGAGAGCCTGGAGAACCTGATACTGACTGGTCAGATAGAAGGAAGGAGAGAGAGAGAGGAAGGCAGCGGATAACATATTTGCAGGGCCTGATCAGGTGGATGACGGAACGGGGGTTGCCAGGAGCAACAGGAGCAAACATACTAAGAGCCACAAGGGATAGGGAGACGTGGAGAGCCATGATCGCCTACGTCCTGAAGGGACAGGGCACATAGAAGAAGAAGGAGAATGATGATGGAAGAATTAAATATAATTATAGTTTCAATGTTTCTCTGAATATTTTAGTTTTTGTTTCCTGTGCAAAACCTAAAATCACTTTTGTTATTTTCTGTGATGAATTAGTAGAAGTTAAATATAGACTATATATATATATATATCGAGGCAACAGATAATTTTCTAAACATATACTGTTAAATATAAGAGACAATGAATGTCTATTATATTTAATCACGAGCCGTTTTAAAAATCGTATTTTGGCTTTAATTTCAGGTGAAACAAAATTCTCCAATATTTGGGTAATTTTTTTATTAAGTTGGTTGTTGGTTCTAAGCTTTCGGCTCACATTAGCCATCTTCAGAGAGGTTACAAGGACGTTAAAATAAAAACATCCACCATCAGCGACGATTTTAGCTTGTGTTGACATAAAACGTTGCTAAACAACGATGACAGTTACCAAAAATCGCAAACACATTTCGTAAATTTTTAATGCGGTCCTATGACGTCACACCGCGTGAGAGCTCGAAATGATAAGAGAACCATATATTTAAATGCAATGTAATGTGTTATGACCAGATTTAAATGTGATTTTATTAAGTGTGGGTTGTTTGGATTTAATGTAAATGGCCTCCAATATCTGAAGGTTCATTTTACTGTGTGTATGAGTGAGGATTATTGACTAAAATCTGTCTGATATTACCTACATGTTTTCTATGTTCTTCCAAGAAATGTCTTTTAATTGTAAGAATATATATATATATATATATATATACTTGTGTATACAACCTTTGAGATTTCACTCGCCCGATCGACTCAAACAATTAAAAATTTAATTGAGCGATTAAAGTTTATTGCTTTAATCGCCCGCAGTCGATTAAAAATCTTGCAATGAAACGTGTCCCTTCAAATATAGAAAAATAACGCTAACGTAACGGTATTTTTTTGGCTGGGAATTTCTGAACGCGCAGTTTTTATAATTACAAGTAATTATAGCGTTTCCATCCCTGATTATATGAACCTAAAAGGCAAACGTTAAAATCAGTTATGGCACATGGCCTGAAGACACCACTCATGGTAGAAACCTTGGTCGCGTAATAACTCGTTTACAAATAAACAAGAAAAGAAAACATTGACATCGTCTGGGTTCGCAAAAATTTTCTAATACTTCAACGTTTTTGGGAAGTTAGGTTTTTGAATTTGTCCAGCGTCTGTAATATTTTAAAAAATTTTTCTTTCTTTTCTTTTCTTTTTCCCTCCCTTCCTTCCTTTATCTCTCTTATCTCCCACCTTTTTTCCGTGTTGCTTAACCTTACGTCGATTTAACACGGCTGTCTGTTAATTTTTAGTTATAATTGTCTTTCTTTTTTTTGCGAACCCAGACGATGTCAATTTTTTCTTTTCTTGTTTATTTGATTTTATTTTATCTTTTTCTTTTTCTTTTTCTTTTCCTATATTTTTCCTTTTTATTTTCTTTTTTAATTTCTTTGCAAATCTATTTAAAAAGGAAAAGTAGACTAATTTTTCTCCAGTTTCTGAAAGGATTTTTCTGTTGCTGAGGTGATGTGTTATCCCCCGTGGGGATCTTCATATCGAAATGGCCATTCAACATCTTTGAATTAATCCTTTTTTAATATATATTTGCTCTGTAATATTTTATTACATGAAGCTCTCTTCCTCTATCATTTTTTAATATTAAAATAATTTTTTTTAATATTAATTAGGATCGGGTTTTTTGAATTTACCTTCCTGCTTTTTTCCCTTGGATTGAAGTATCTGAATTAATATATATATATATATATATAACAATAAATGTCTATGATGTTTAATCATTCATTTTTATGTTATATTTAACAATATATGTTTACATAAATATGTACTGCCTCAAAACACCCTATATATATATATATATATATATAGGTTGGGTTAATCTGATGTAGTTGATTGTACCCCACTGAATTGATTATGCCTTCATGAATTGATCAATTTACACATATAAGTACAGGTTAAAAATCCGAATGATATATGCCGGTATATATAGAGATTTATCTGTGTAATGTTTGTTAAGATGTATGAAATGAGAAGCATACGACCTTGTTTGTGGGTGAAGAGTGGACATGTATGTGTATACAAGCTTACATTGTTTTTATACAGACGCGTATTAGTTTTTATAAGCGAGTATAAAACGAAAACGAGAAAGAGCAGAGATAAAGAATTAAAAGATATACGTTAAAAAAAAAAAGTTAAAAAAAAAAAAGTTGTTTATATATATATATGTATATATATATATATATATTCATGTGTGCATGGATTCGCTCTTCATAGATGTATGAGTGTGTGAACACAATAATTATATATGGATATAAAGAGATGAATGCATGTATGAATAATACATTTGTATTTACACACACACACACACACACACACACACACACACACACACATATATATATATATATATATATATATATATAAACTAGCAGTATAGCCCGGCGTTGCTCGGGTGTAATGAAAGCTTTAAAGACAATCCATGGATCTGGTGCTCAGACTCAGCCTAAAAGATATATGTGTGTGAAGTTTGGTGAGAATCGGATAAAAATTGTGGATTTGTATAAAAGAACATACAGAGAGATAAACAGACAGACATACAAACATATTGCCTTTTATATATATTATCGATTTTCTGCACTATTGTAAGAACTGCAACCTTGAAACTTCTGAATATCGTTTCTAATGTCTTTGTCTATGAGTGTATGAAATTTGATTAAAATCGAACCACTCCTTCTATAGTACAACTGTGTAAACTTTCAAGAAAATCGGTTCAGCCGTTTCGGAGTTTATAGGTAACGGACACACACACACACAGACACACACACCCAGACCAAGTTCCATTTATAAATAAGTTTAGATACGCACATATCAATAGGGAGATATATGTATGTATGCGGGGATGCGTGTAAGTATGCAAATGTATGCGTAATTTGTGAGTATGTGTGAGAATTGTTAGTACACTTAAATATATGTAGTACTATTTATACGCGTGGAAATCCCGTCTTTATAAAAAATATGTACGCGAGTATACGAAAGCAAGGTATATATGTGAGCATGGATGGATGTAAGTCTGTAGATATATGTAAGTATAAACACAGGCGCATTTGTATGTATATATGTATATGTATGGGGATGTCTTTATGTGGATATAAATAAGTATACTTGAATGTGTTAATATGTGGGATTACACATATGTACGTATCTATGAAATTGGGAGTGAGCGTATAACGACTTTATGGTCACCATCCAAGAAAGATGACCTCTTCGCGACTGGTCTGCATATCCCCAACTGAGCTGACGCCAATGTCTCTGTCTTCAAATCTTTGTACTTGTTTTCCTCTTCATTTTAATGAAATGCTTATTCCGCTAAATTTTTTGTAGCGAATGAAACAAATATAGTATGGTCTGATGAAATGAGATAATTTAGCTCATAGAAATTATCTATAATTTATAACCAATCTAAATGACGTTTTGAGTTTCCCTTTATAAATATCATATGGCTCTGGATAACATCCATTGAGCTCTTTATACAGATTTAACACATAACATTTTATATTTAATTTATCTTGTTTGATTATCTTTGCCGTTTATGAACTGGATATCTATACACACACACACACACACACACACACACACACACACACACACACACACACACATATATATATATATATATATATATATATATATGTTGATTGTTTAATTACTTAGTTTTTGGACATAATAAAATTAGACCAGTACACATTTGTTTTAAAAAGTGTTTAATACACTTATATTGTAGAACGTTTGAATATTATTCATTTGTAAACGAGTTATTACGCGACCTAGGTTTCTACCCTGTGGTGTCTTCGGGCGATTTTGCAATAACTGATTTTACCTTTTTTTTTTAAGAAAGTTTACGTAACGGGGATTTTTTGAACAAACAATCTTCAAAATTAGAAGAAATTGTAACGTTTTCATCCATGCGTGTATGAACCTAATATGTATTTTATAGTATGGTTACAGTTAGTCATAATTTCTATTCTTTCATTCAGTAATTCATTTTTGTTTGGGAATAACATAATAGTTAACTTTTCTTCCTGGCACAGTCTACATATTGTGTTACTGTTGTAAGGCTTGGCTGTTTTCACTATACTCCACGTTATGTCTGGGTTTTTCCATATTTTAATTTCAATTTCCACACGTGGTTAGTCAATTTTGTACAATTTTTTAAGTTTTCTATTTTAAATGTAGACTTCTGATTGTACCACCTGGTCTTAAAGGTGTCTTTGGTTGAACCCAAATATATTTTATTTTAACCACTTAAGTCATGTACCTTTGCCTTGTAAATGACGTTTTCTGTGTTGCAAAGTAATTGAAGTGGACAGTTATTTTTGTCCCTGCAGCTGCATTCTTTATTAGTGGCCTTGTTTTGTACACTGCTATCTAAGTTTCTGGCGTTTTGCTTTTTATGAAAATATCTAAATTACTAGTGCAACTATAACTTAGCTTGATTGTGTTTCCGACTGAACTATTTCGAATTATTGAATGAAAGAACGGAAATTATGATTAACTGTAACCATACTAAAAAATACCACTTAGGTTCATACAACCATGGATGAAAACGTTATAATTGAAAGATTAGCCTTTTCTACCTCTTGAAAAATTTTGAGTTTAACGGCATATCAACCTCTGTGGGTTATTTAATGCCAAAAAGGTGTAGTTTTACGGTTGTTGTTTTTAATGTTCGGTTATAGTGAGAAGGTTGATTTGGTCAGGTTTTAATATACATTATTTTAGAAAACTGAAAATGACTTTTATTTGTTCATTCCAAAATGTTTTGATGAGAATAATTTTGTCTTCAAAAATGTATGTTTGATAATATTTTTCTTTCGAAAACGTATATTTTTTTTATAAAAGTCTATTTTTATGTATATATTTCTATAAAAGTCTATTTTTATACTTTTGTATTATTTTGAACCACGTTTGAAGGTTTACTATTTTCCCATAGCTGGCACCCTAAGAGGTGCTACCACTCCGGGTCAGGGTAGATCTGGGAACAGCAGCAATTAAGAGATGGTTCCATGCTCTTCACAACCTCCCAATCAGAGGCCTCGCTGCCGGATGCAGTTTACCATCATACCCAGGACCTAGAAAAATTTGGCAACAAGTGGAAGAAAAGTGTTGTGTGTCATCGAGAAAACAAACTACATTTATCCCTCAGTTAGAGATGCTAGGTTTGCGGGGTGGGGTATATTAGCCGGTAAACTGATGCTAAAGGACGGGAGACGACAACAAACTTAACGTAGACTTGAATGTAAAAATCTATTGCCAAGATTATTTTGCTAAAGAAAAATACATAAACAAAAATAATTGCACTGATATAGTGTTCTTTTGAGTACCACTGAAGTCAGTCGAAACATAATATTATAACAGTCAATAGTGAATTATGACATCTATAAAGAATGTTCATTCAGAAGTAATTTTATATCAGCCACCTAAAATCTTCAATATGGCAGTGAATGCTGGACAATGTCATCAAAGATGAAAGAAAAAGCTTAAAGCAACTGAAATGTGGTTCTAGAGAATATATGGTTATAAAGTGGGGGATAAATTCCATATGACAATCAATGTATAAACTGACCCTTCACTTTGTGGTTACTGCAGTTTCTATACATTTATATCCCTGAGATCCAAAAGCATGCATTCTAGAAGTTGATTAAAGTATTCAGAAACATGACAATTTCGCTAGAAAAAAAAAGAAAAGTGTACTACATTGCTATGTGATGCCAGTTCTTCAATACGGCAGTGAATGCCGTCATCAAAGATGAAGGAAAAACTTGAAGCAACTGAAATGTGGTTCTACAGAAGGATGCTGAGAATATCATGGATCAAGCATGTGAACAATGATGAGGTTTTGGAAATGATGGAAACGAAAAGAAAATTAATACTGAGCATCAGAAAGAGACAGATAAAGTTTCTGAGACATGTAATGAGGAAGGAGTGCTTGGAGAACCTGATACTAACAGGCCAGATAGAAGGGAAAAGAGACAGGGGAAAGCAACGGATAACATATTTGAAGGACCTAATCAAGTGGATGATAGAACGTGGGTTGCATGGGGCAATAGGAGAAGGCGTGCTGAGAGCCACCAGGGATAGGAAGAGATGGAGAGCCATGATTGCCTACGTTCTGAAAGGACAGGACACATAGAAGAAGAAGTTGAACGAACCGAAATAAAGAGTTTACATCATACAATAAAGTTGAAAGCATCGAAACGCGTCATTGGAGAAATATTACATCACACGAAATCTACCATTGACTTTCAGAGATCGCATGTTTCATTTGATACAACAGAGAAACTATGATTATCAAAGACACATCTATGATCCATATGGAATATTACAAAACTAACATAACGCTAAGCTATTAAGCCAGTTCAATCGATATTTTCAAAGATTGGGTTATTTGCACAGTGACATTACAAGTTTTATTATGTAACTTATGAATGAAGATTATTCAGAAACATTCTAACAGCATGTGACATCTGGTGTTTTAATCTGACAGCAATGCTTACAGAAAATTATGCCTGCCAAAAATCTCCTTTGACCTAATTTCAGTGGGGCCGACCACAAACCTGCACTTCGGGAGGTCGCTAATTCTAATTCCTGACGCCTGATTCTTCCCCGGAGAAATAATGACAAGTATGCTTGAGGAATTCCCCTTCTAGTCCCATATATATGCACTTTAGGCTCTACCTTATGTCACACTAGCATCATAACCCGGCGTTGCCCGTGCAACTCAGAACATTTCAGTTGTAGGAGAAGCATTAAAAAAATCTATTTTCTTTTGTTTTGCGTAAAAATGATTTAATGTTTTGTGTGACATTGCAAACAGAATTGCGTTTTTGTTTCAAGATTACCGGGGAAAATATTTACATTTTTGTTGACTAAATGAATTTAACATAAAAATAAAAATTATTTATTTTGGTTTACTGAAATTATAAATATAAAAACCGCTCTCAGTTCAGAAATTTTCGAAGAATATTTAAAAATGTAGACATTTAATTTTAGAGGTAAAGTTACATTAATGCCACACAAATTTACACACAGTTGATTTCCTGCATGAAATATTTAGCAACAAAAAAGCTTTATTTATTTATTTTTTTCTGGAGTATGAAATATTAAATCTGAAAAGGGGTCATTTTTTTAGTCGCTTTGACACGTGATTTGATTTCTGTGACGTAATCTAGCAACCATCTTAGATGTTTTACGGAGCAAATGTAAACAATCGGCACCATTGGCCAAAAATTTTGCGAAAGGGAAAATTGCTGAACTTAAACTCAAAAAGTATGTGTCGACCCGGCTTCCCTGTAGATATGCGTCCCTAGAAAGTTTGAATGGCGTAGCTTAAAAAATGTAGGCGTGCATAGCTTACAGTCACACACAGACTCACAGATTGCCTTATATATATATATATATATATATATATATATATATATATATATATATATATATTTCTTTCGAGTTGGTGCTGTTAGATATCTTGTTACAAACACTACAACCTTAGTTTAACGTCCCTTGTGGTTCACATGGTCTGTAATTGACGGATGTTTTTACGTAATGAAGTTAGATAAACACTAGAATATGTCATTACTCGAGTTCATGTTACGTTATTAAGTACATGTCAACCTAGGCTGTCATTGACATTATTTACATTATTCAAACTACTGTCTTTATCTTTTGTTATAATGGAACATCCTATCACCCACGACAGTTGATTTGTCGAAGAAATTAAGAAGTATGGAAGTACGAGATGATTCGACTTCCGTTCTCATTTCGTCTTGGCTTACCTGTTAATTGTACTTTCCTGTACAATAAACACTGTTATTTGTTTATCCTTTATATGTTGTGTAAATCTTTCCACTTGAAATTTACATTGTTATTTATATCGTTCCAGCAATATAACATCTGTTTTGCCATCTGTTTTGCCATTTGTATAACGTTTCGACCGTTGTACGCTCCGGCCTTCCTCGGGTGCTAGGAATTTCGAACCGAACCCTTTATTACAATCACTGAGGTATATGAACTCCATTACTTGCCTAGTGCCTCTTCTGGAAATCATGAGTTATCTCTCTCTAACCCTGTAAGTTGTTCCCCACTGCTGTAGCGTGGTATTGAACTCACAACTCTTTGGGTCAAATCACAGGAACTAACCAACGTCTATATCCACTGGTCCATGTATCCTTAAATACTGTACATACTACCTCATCTCAGAACTATGGATAAATACTAGGCTGTCGTATGTCGAATTCTATCATTAACAGAACCCCAGTTTTCCGAAGATCAAACAACTATTAAATTTGATAAAGTTTCTTTAATTTTTTTTATTATACGGGTTTAAGAAATTAAAACTTGAGAAACTAAAATGTATTTTATATAGCACAACTTAGGGTTACAGCTGTTGCCAAATAGTTAACCTCTAAATATATACAAAACATTACGAAAGTATAAAATTCATTTTTATATATAAAAGAATATTACCAACGCTACAAAACTATTTATAAAAATGAACAAAAATACATATTTATAGTAAAATGACCAAAAGTACAATTTTAAATCAAAATGGCAGCAGCACATTTTATGGTAGAATTACTAATAGATTTTATCGTGAAATAATTAACAGTACATTTCTGTTCAAATTCCATTTAGTTGAAGCCATAAAATCATCTTTAAAATATTTAGATTTCAGCATTAAATAACTCATAGAGTTTGATATGCTGCCAAACAAATTCGATCAAATCAATTGACATGGTGTAATGGTTAACAAGTTTATCTCGCTAGATCAACAACGACTGAGGAGTGATTTTGTTTCTCACTGTTCAGTTTGGATCTTTTACCACATCTAAGCTACGAGTAGAAAATCCAAAGGGCACATTGACGTGGTGTATTGGTTATTTCTCACTAAGTGCTCAAAACTTACGTCCTTATACTATATCTAAGTTACGCATTGATGTTCATTGCTTTTAAGGAAAACAGTCTCCATATCTTAAAAACTTTAAATCAAGGCTTGACTGTGAAATTATTGTTGTTTATTAATAGCGTCAAACATATCAAGCTTTCTCTCTGTGTATCTCAGTTTAAACGTATCCGGTTTTTGAACAGGGTAGAGATTTATCTTATGTTTCTTGTTGAAGATTGGGTTTCCGGTTCCTTCCTGAGTTTTTTTATTTTATTCTCTCTCTCTCCAAGTAACCTGGTCTCTATATATCCCGGTTCAAAAGCCTCCGGTTTTTGAACAGGATAGAGATTTATCTTATGTTTCTTGTTGAGGATTGGGTTTCCGTTTCCTTCCTAAAAAAAAATTATTCTCTTTCTCTCCAACGAACCTGGTTCACATCCCTTTTTCTTTTGAACAGGAGCAGAGGTTTCTCCGTTGTTTCTTGTTAAGAATTGGTTTTCCGGTTGCTTCTAAACTCCTTTTCATTCTCTTTCTCTCCAAGTAACCTGGTTCACACTCCACCGTTCTTTTTAGCAAGAATAGAGGTTTATCCCTTCTTTCCCGTTTAGGTTTGATTTTCCGGTTCATCTAATGTCAACTTCAACTCTATATTTCTAACGTCTTCACCTAAACTCTTTAATTTGTATTATTTTTCCGTTTTTAGTTCCTTTCGAAGTCTTTCTATTCTAATTCGTTTCCAGTATCCCTTTACTTGGTTCGTAGTGATCAAAAAATGCAAAAGAATTTGTAACCCATATAATATTTGTTGTTAAATAAGGCAACAAATGTTGATATATTGTAAAATCAACCACTCGAGCTAAATTAGCATTAAAGTTAGGTTATTGTGGTGCAGTGGATATCGACTCGGAACGACAAATCGGGGAGCCGAGTTCGAATTCCATTTGAATCCATTGTATTCACTTACGCGCAAATACACTTGGGAAAGGTATTAATCCGTCTTTTCCCTCCAGTTATGGGTTAAATAACAGGAAAGACTGGTTCTATAACCTTGGTCAGCAATTACTCAGAAAGTAATGGCAACCTACTGCGGGATAATCTTCTGCCCAGTCAGTCATGTCTCTTTCGAGACATGATCGCCCAAGCGTGTATCATGTATGGCGCTTAACTGACTGACTGAATATAATAGCTGGAAACATGATTAAGGCTTCTACTGGGCATAAAGTGGGGGGTCGATTTCCTATTGTTTTGAAGTAATAAACTGATCCCCCACTAATTACTACATAATAATATAGTACATCACTTCCCCCATCTAGTTATGAGTCAAATAATAGGAGAGATTATGTTCTATTGCCTTAGTCGTCAACCAATCTACCGCAGAAAGCAATGGCAACCTACTGCGGGATAATCTTCTGCCCAGTCAGTCATGTCTTTTTCGAGACTTGATCGCCCCACCGTGTATCACGTATGGCTCTTAACTGAATGAATTTAATGAGATTAACAAATACTGCCGAGTAGAGTTAGAGATTGATTTTTGTTTAATGGTATATCAACCTCTGTGGGTTATTTAATGCCAAAATAGTGAAGTTTTGAGGTATTTTTTAATGTTCAGTCATAGTGAGAAGGTTGATTTAGTCAGATTTTCATGAAAATTTGTTTGAATTATTTTTTATTTTAGAAATCTGAAAACTGTTTTGCTGGGAATAATTTGTTTTCAAAAATGTATTGTTGGTAATATTTTTACTTCAAAAATGAATCAGTCAGTCATTTAAGTATCATACGTGATACACGCTTTGGGCGACCAGGTCACGAAAGAGACATGACTGACTGGACAGAAGATTATCCCGCAGTAGGTTGCCATTACTTTCTGCGGTAGACTAATTGCCAGCAAAGGATATAGAACCTAATTCTATTATTTAACCCATAACTGGAGGGAAGAGGCGGATTAATATCTTTCCCAAGTGTATTTGCGTATAAGTTAATGCAGGGAATCCAACAGGAATTCTAACTCGGATTTTTCTATAAAAGTGTATTTTTATATTCTCATTGTATTTTGAACTCAGTTTGGGGATTAACTATTTGCACGTAGCTGGGACCCTAACAGTTGCTGCCACTCAAGGTTAGGATGGACCTGGGAACAACAGCAATTATGAGGTGGTTCCATGCTCCTCACAACCTCCCAATCAGAGGCATTGCTACCGGATGCAGACTACCGAGTAGGAGGCTCGATGTGTAGTGAGCGCTTTTAACAAAAGCATATATTGAAAAACCCATCGAGCGTTCACTTGTCGGAAAATCAAACAGCAAACCAACTAAGAAGCTTTGATTAACTTTCAGACCGCGCAACTAGTTCTCGAGACATGTAATATGGCAGAATATTTTCCTGGTTGGCATCGTGTAAAAGTCGACCAAAATAAAGAAGATTCATCTTGTTATATTTAAATAGGTTTCTTTATTATTAAAGATCTTTTGGGTTGTTTTTGCTGTTTTGTTGGTACGCCCTGAGGTAACGAGTTCGTGGAGTCGGGGGTCGATAATGTTTTTGACTGCAGTCAACCGTGTGAAGCAATGCAATGTTCCTTTAAAAGTCGGTGCCATATGTCGTCTGGGCGTGGGAAAAGAAGGCAACGCTCAGCATAATGGTTTAAAAGACAGGAAATTTGATGCAATAAAGATATGGAGAAAGGCTAATGTTTTTGTCGTAGAAAAAAATCACACCGATTAAAAGAAGATGAAAATTGGGAGTCGGTTACGAAACATGCTTGACAAGAACAGGAATCGAGAAGCAGCTACGCAGAAACAAAAATGAACTGACAAGTCCTCAAAAAATGAATGGGAGCTAGAAGAATATCGACACTGATTATCTATATTGATATTTATGGATTGATAATTAATTAGACTTAACTACTTAAATTGATAATAAATTAGCATGTGCGTTGTGGTGCAGTTGACTTCGGCTCGGAAGGAAAAATCAGGAAGCCGAGTTCGAATTCCAGTAGAATTCCTTGTATTCACTTACGCACAAATACTCTGGATAAAGACATTAATCCGTCTCTTCCTTCCAGTTATGGATTTAAAAAAAAAACAGAACATATTAGGTTCTATAGCCTAGGCTGGCAACCAGTCTACCGTAGAAATAATGGCAACCAAATGCGGGATAATGTACTGCTCAGTCAGTCGTGTCACTTTCTAGACATGATTGCCCAAGCGTGTAACTGACTGAATTAATTAGACAACTGACTAACGAATTTTTTTCCTTGGTGCTCCGACCACATGAATGTAGGCCTTCTACTAGATTGGAATCTAGGTCCCACCTTTTTATTGATAAAATAGTTAATCGCTTCTTCTACCTTCACAATTAAGTAATTTTTGGTCTGACTCTCAAACGACTTCAAATGGAATAACTAGATCGATTGTATAGCTGCATTTACTGCTACGAAAATTGGTTCCTTTAAAAATCTACCACTCATGCGTGCATTGAATACTGCAGCCATATTGGCTCGTGTGCGCCCGCTTTTCATCTTGAAGTACACATCAGAATCTCTCATGTATATTTATAAATCTACCATTCATCCGTAAATTGAATACTGTTGCCATATTTGCTCAGGTGCTCCTGCAGTTCACCTTGAGGTTCTCGACAGAATCTGTCTTGTATATTTATAAATCTGCCATTCATCCGCGCATTGAATATTTTTGCCATATCTGCTCGGGTGCTCCTGTTGTTTATCTTGAAGTTCTCGACAGAATCTGTCTTGTATATCTATCAATCTACCATTCATCCGTGCATTGAAAACTGTTGCCATGTCTGCTCGGGTGCTCCTGCTGTTCATCTTGAGGTTCTCGACAGAATCTGTCTTGAATATTTATAAATCTACCATTCATCCGTGCATAAAATACTGTTGCCATATCTGCTTGGGTGCTCCTGCTGTTTATCTCGAGATTCTCAACAGAATCTGTCTTGTATATTTTTAAATGTACCATTCGTCCATGCATGGAATACTGTTACCTAATCTACTCGGGTGCTCCTGCTGTTCATCTTGAGGTTCTCGACAGAATCTGTCTTGTATATTTATAAATCTATCATTCATCCAGACATTAAATACTGTTGCTATATCTGGTCGTGTGCTCCTGCTATTCATCTCGAGGTTCTCGTCAGAATCCATTTTGTACATTTATAAATCTACCATTCATCCAGAAATTAAATACTGTTGCTATACCTGGTTGGGTGCTCCTGCTATTCATCTCGAGGTTCTCGTCAGAATCCATCTTGTACATTTATAAATCTACCATTCATGCATGCATTAAATACTGTTGCTATCTCTGGACGGATGCTCCTGCTATTCATCTTGAGGTTCTCTTCAGAATCCACCTTGTACATTTATAAATCTACCATTCATCCAGGCATTAAATACTGTTGCTATATCTAGTCGATTGCTCCTGTTATTCATTTCATGGTTCTCGTTAGAATCCATCTTGTACATTTATAAATCTATCATTCATCCAGGCATTAAATACTGTTGCTATATGTGGTTGGGTGCTCCTTCAGTTCATCTTGGGGTTCTCAATAAATCTCAATAAAGATCTGCAATATAATCGATTTTGACTTGGTGTCCCGCCTTCAGTCACTTTCTCGCCGAATTCTCTTTGTCTTTTTTAGAAGTATTTTTCTTATTTTATTTTTTTATCATTTTTCTATTTTTCTGGTTTCCTGACCACATGCATTTATGCATGCTATTGATTGTCATCTAGGCTCCACTCTTATACCGTAGAAATAGTTAAATGTAACCGACTCTTCTACTTTAACAGGTTCTTCTCTCGCACTTCCAGTCTGTGGAACACTCTTCCGTTTACTTGCTTCCCTGATAGTTACAATCTTCAAAATGCAATCTTCTGTCTTCTTGAATTCCATCCATCTTCAATCCTTTCTTCGACGATCCTTGTACTCTGTTAATTTTTCTTCTTTCACTATAACGACCTCTGCACGAGTGATGGTTTCACCTTTCTTGATGTGAAATGATAAACAAAAGATAGATTAGAAACTTTGTGTTGTTTTAATCATTACGCCCCAAGAAAGACAATAGAGCCACTAAGATGTAAGAGATTAGTGTGTGCTAGAAAATATGAAAAAAAAAACAACTATTAAGGGGAGAGGATGACCAAAGAACATGAGTTAACACGACGGAAGATAACGAATGACATTGAATTTAACTTTTTGAAGATCAATCTTGACTCGAACTCAAGAAGCCGTTAGAGAGTTCAACAAATGAGAAGTGCGAAGGAAGAAACTCATAGCATAGAACTTACGGTTATATCTAGCCGTTTTAACTCTAAACTGATGAAAACTTTTTTCAATCTATTAATTCGCTTTAGTTCATAAACTCTACGTAACAAAATCGAAAGTAATATTAATTTTGTTTCAACACAAAAGTCTCGCGCAAGACCAGTCTACCACTATCCTTAGCGGTCAGTCAGTTAAGTGCCATACTTGATACACGCTTGGGCGATCATGTCTCGAAAGAGACATGACTGACTGGGCAGAAGATTATCCCGCAGTAGGTTGCCATTGCTTTCTGCGGTAGAATGGTTGCCGACCAAGGCTATAGAACCCAATCTGTCCTGTTATTTAACCCATAACTGGAAGAAATAGACGGATTAATACCCTGTTCCCAAGGATATTTGCGACTGGAATTCGAACTCGGCTCCCCGATTTCTCGTTCCGAGCCGATATCCAATGCACCACAACGCACACTCTTAGCGGTAGACTGTCTTAAACTTAGTTAGCCATGATTACTGATCCAAACATAGCACAGTATTTCTTACAGCAAAGCAACACATTCTTACTTACCATTCCTACTACAGCCACCATAATACCTGAAAGTCTTTATATAGTCCTAATTGCTTCCCATACGTATTTTTTTTCATTGAGGGGGAATAAAATAACATTAAAGTTATTAAGGAGTGAGAACAATAGAAAATTAATCAAGAAAACAGTAGATAACGATTGACATTGCATTTGAACTTTTGAAGATTGTAGTGGGTAGACACAAGGGTTCACTGAATGAGAAAGAATAAGAAAAATTGAGGAATGTTATTAAGGAGGGAGAACAATAGAAAAGTAATCAAGAAGATAGCAGATAATGATTGACATTGTTTCTAAAGTTTTGAAGATCAAAGTTAACTGGAAAGCAAGAAGCCAGAAAGGAGTTCCATAAGTGAGAAGTGTGAGAAATGAAACTATTTAAAGCAATTTTAATAAAAGAAATGACACATCAGGGCTGCTACTGTCCAGCCTTGACAAAGTTCAAAAGCAATTATGTGGCTTTGTGATTGATGGGATTATTTTCCACCCTACAACTACTTTCCCCAAAGCCTCTTTATACTCTATTGCTATTAATATGGCAACTGTTCAACTGAACTACATTCCTTAGTTACATCAGTTCAGACCTTCACAGCTAAGACCCACCATGCTATATTCATAATAGTAAATCAATCCTATTCCTAATAATGATTGACATTGCATTTGAATTTTTGAAGATTGTAGGTTGTAGTCACAAGGGGTTAGTGTGTGAGAAAGAATAAGAAAAAAAAGAGAAATTTTAATAAGAAGTGAGAACAATATAAGAGTAATCAAGAAGACAGTAGATAACGATTGACATTGACATTGCATTTGAATTTTTGAAGATTGTAGGTTGTAGACACAAGGTCTTAGTGAGTGAGAAAGAATAAGAAAAAAAAGAGAAATTTTAATAAGAAGTGAGAACAATATAAGAGTAATCAAGAAGACAGTAGATAACGATTGACATTGACATTGCATTTGAATTTTTGAAGATTGTAGGTTGTAGACACAAGGTCTTAGTGAGTGAGAAAGAATAAGAAAAAAAAAGAGAAATTTTATTAAGAAGTGAGAACAATATAAGAGTAATCAAGAAGACAGATAACGATTGACATTGACATTGCATTTGAATTTTTGAAGATTGTAGGTTGTAGACACAAGGGGTTAGTGAGTGAGAAAGAATAAGAAAAAAAAAGAGAAATTTTATTAAGAAGTGAGAACAATATAAGAGTAATCAAGAAGACAGTAGATAACGATTGACATTGACATTGCATTTGAATTTTTGAAGATTGTAGGTTGTAGACACAAGGGGTTAGTGAGTGAGAAAGAATAAGAAAAAAAAGAGAAATTTTATTAAGAAGTGAGAACAATATAAGAGTAATCAAGAAGACAGTAGATAACGATTGACATTGACATTGCATTTGAATTTTTGAAGATTGTAGGTTGTAGACACAAGGGGTTAGTGAGTGAGAAAGAATAAGAAAAAAGAGAAATTTTATTAAGAAGTGAGAACAATATATTCTAGGTAGAAGACACAAGAAGTTGCTGAGTAAGAAAGAATATGAAAAAAAAAAAGGAATGTTATTAAGGAGTGAGAACAAAAGAAGAATAATCAAGATGATAGTAGATAACGATTGACATTGCATTTGAATTTTTGAATATTGTAGGTGGTAGGCACAAGAAAAATACTGAGGGAGAAAGATTAATAAGAAAAGAGGAATGTTATTAAGGAGTGAGAACAAGAAAAGAGTAATCAAGAAGGCAGTAGATAACGACTGTCATTGCATTAGAATTTTTGAAGACTGTCACGCTATTCAGCTCATAAGTGAAACGGAGAAGAAAGGTATTAATACCTTTCCTAAAAATATTTGTGCGGAAGAGATAAATAGACAGAGAGTGGGAGAGCGAGAAAGAGGAGTTAGATTGAATGAATGATAGTGAGAGAGAGAAAGAGTGAGGGAGGTGAGAGAATGAGTGGGAGTGAGAGTAAGTGAGAGAAATAGACGAAGTGTGTGAGTGTGTGTGCGAGAGACAGACAGAGAAGGAGTGTGAGAGTGAGTGTGTGAGATTTTCCCGCAGTAGATTGTCATTATTTTCTGTGGTAGACTGGTTGATAAACATGGCTATAGAATCCAATCTGTCATGCTATTCAACTCATAAGTGAAACGGAGAAGAAAGGTATTAATACCTTTCCTAAAAATATTTGTGCGGAAGAGAAAAATAGACAGAGAGTGGGAGAGCGAGAAAGAGGAGTTAGATTGAATGAATGATAGTGAGAGAGAGAAAGAGTGAGAGAGGTGAGAGAATGAGTGGGAGTGAGAGTAAGTGAGAGAAATAGACGAAGTGTGTGAGTGTGTGTGCGAGAGACAGACAGAGAAGGAGTGTGAGAGTGAGTGTGTGAGATTTTCCCGCAGTAGATTGTCATTATTTTCTGTGGTAGACTGGTTGATAAACATGTCTATAGAATCCAATCTGTCATGCTATTCAACTCATAAGTGAAACGGAGAAGAACGAGATTAATACCTTTCCTAAGGATATTTGTGCGGAAGAGAGCGAGAGAGCGAGAGAGAGAGAGAAAAAGGAGTTAGATTGAATGAATCTGTTATGGAGGAATATCCTGGTCCTACCCAGGAATGGGTATGGCCCGGGTTACAAAAGACCTAGACGAAAACGAACTACAGTTAGCGCTCGAGAGAGATCGAGTGTGTTCGTGACTATACGAGAGTCTTCGTCATTACACGGGAGTGATCAAGATTATTCGTCATTATACGAGAGAGATCGAGAGCCGTCGGTCTTAGACGAGTGTTAGACGTCACTAGACGGAAGCCTACTTCTCAAGACGGACGCATACGTCCTATACAGAGACATTGCCTTCTTAATTGTTATTCGTGTTAACTGTTCGTTGGTGTACTTGCATTTGGTTTATTGTACTGAGGTATAATAAATCTCTATTTATATACTAACAGTATGGCCCGGCGCTGCTCGGGTGTAATGAAAGCTTTTTTTTTTTAATCGTATCACCCCGAGCAAGGCGGTAACGCCACTGATGTGCAGGGGGCTAGGAAAAAAAACAGCGCAAGATTGGAAAAGAGAAAGCCGTTAACTACATCCTAAACAGGGAACAAGAGATGAGCCTCTTAACCTGTTCAATAGACTTGGGTGGAGTGTGAACCGGGCGATAGATAGATCTTTCTAATCCATGGTCCTGGAGCTCAGACTCAGCCGAAAGTATATTTGTGTGAAGTTTGGTGAAAATCGGATAAAAAATGCGGATTCGTATAAAGGACATATGAACAGACACACACTCAAACATCTTGCCTTTTATATATATATATATATATTATCGATTTTCTGCACTATTGTGAGAACTGCAACCTTGAAACTTCTGAATATCGTTTCTTATGTCTTTGTCTATGAGTGTATCAAATTTGATTAAAATCGGACCACTCCTTCTATAACCCGATTTTTTTCGATTATCGATTTTAGATATTTATCGGGGATACCTCGACACAAAACCTAGTTAAGAACACTCGCAGACGCTTATAGTACAACTGTGCAAATTTTCAAGAAAATCGGTTCAGCAGTTTGGAGTCTATAGGTAACGGACACACACACACACACACACACACACACACACACACATACACAGACAAATTTCCATTTATAAATAAGTTTAGATTTATATTCTCAGTGTTGAGTGTTATTTCTTGCACTATTCTTTCTCTGTTTATCCCCTCCTGGGATACAGCAGAATGATAGTGAGAGACAGAAAGAGTGAGGGAGGTGAGAGAAAGAGTGGGAGGGAGAGTAGGTGAGAGAGATAGACGGAGGGATTGATTGAGAGAGCAAGAGACGCAAAGGGAAGAAGTGAGTGAGTGAGTAAATGGGAGTGAAAGAAGTGAAAATAAAATAAATGCGGAATGTAGCAGAAAAGTAGATGTGAAATACTACCGAATAAATATGCACTGGAGAAAAAGGAGTAGAGAGAGAGAGAGAGAGAGAGAGAGAGAGAGAGAGAGAGTTTGAGTGGCTTGAGAGAGAGAGAGAGAGAGAGAGAGAAAAAGTGAGTGAGTCGGGGGGAAGTGAGATGGACAGAATAAGTCAGTGGCAGTGAGAGAAACAGAGAGAGAAAGAGTGAGTGAGTGAGAGTGAGTGAGTGAGTGAGTGAGTGAGTGAGTGAGAAAGAGTGAGTGGGTTGAAAGAGAGAGAGAAAAAGTGAGTGAGTGGGAGGAGAGGGAGATGGACAGAATGAGTCAGTGGCAGTGAGAGAAACAGAGAGAAAGATTGAGTGAGTGTGAGAGAGAGAGTGAGAAAGAGTGAGTGGGTTGAAAGAGAGAGAGAAAAAAGTGAGTCAGTGAGTGAGTGAGTGAGTGAGTGAGTGAGAGGAGAGAGGGAGATGGACAGAATGAGTCAGTGGCAGTGAGAGAAACAGAGAGAGAAAGAGTGAGTGTAGAGTGAGTGAGTGAGTGAGTGAGTGAGTGAGTGAGAAAGAGTGAGTGGGATGAAAGAGAGAGAGAGAGAAAAAAGTGAGTGAGTGGGATGAAAGAGAGAGAGAGAAAAAAGTGAGTGAGTGGGGGGGGGGAGTGGGGGGAGAGGGAGATGGACAGAATGAGTCAGTAGCAGTGAGAGAAACGGAGAGAGAAAGAGTGAATGAGTGCGTGAGTGAGTGAGTGAGTAAGTGAGTGAAAGAGAAAGAGTATTAAAAGAAAGAATCTAAAATAGCTGAACAGATGTCAGTTTTGATACAAGACTGAATGTCGGTATCTCTTTTAATGATGACAAAGATGAATAAAATTCCTTAAAATATAGCAGTGGGAAAGCTCGTTAAACTGAGCGTAAAAACCAAAAAGGACAGTTTCGAAATTGACCAAATGAAGGCGTCAGAAAAGAAAAGAAAACCTGTAGATATCGGACGTGAGTACAGGCGACAGAGATGAAAGAAGTAATGGTATTTGAGTGGACAAAGTGAAGAAGCACTAACCGGCAAATTGACAAGAAAGAAAGATGAAGTAGTTTTAGGAAGGAAATATAGATTTAACAGCAACAAAGACAAAAAATAGACGCAGAGAATAACTGTTGGAGAAATTTTGAAAAATGCGCAAGAGTCTTTTAGTAATTGGAAAGACAATGAAGGAACTGGTGAGCGTCAAAGAAATCTGAAAATGCTGTTCAAAGGCTTTGTTAAATTGGTCGTGACAAAACGGAATAGAGAATGCGAAAGAGAAAAAGAAAGAAAAACAAACTTATGTACAGACACCGTGTAACGGAATGAATCTTCAAAGGGCGACTTAAATTAGGCGTAGATTTGTGAATTTCTCAGAAGAAAAAAATAGAAATGCTAAGGTTGATATGACAGACAGACATGTATATGCAGTCATAAGACGAGAAAGAAACAAAATAACTCATTAAAGGTACTGTATTTTTCGGTATATAAGCTGCGCAATTTTTGACAAAATTTTTGTTGTCATAATCTGCTTACATCACATACACCAGCGGTCGGCAACCCCCGGCCTGCAGGCCACATCCGGCCCTCGATTGAATCTTGTCCGGTCGCTAGCTTACTCAGGACACGATATAAATATAGGTAAACCAAACCAATGTGACAGTTGATAATCTGACTATATTGCGTCGAAATTATTTCTTTTTACCTGGAGAATGTGTTTTACTTTTATTTTTTATTTGTAAGCATCGCCAAAATGAGCTCACTTTCACTTTTTCTGTGAAATTGCTTTCGTGAGCGGCCACTTTTAAATGAATGTAAAATAGTCTTTTCAACCGATTTTAATGTTATTTTTTTCAGTACTGATTTATGAAACTATTAATTTTTAAGATGTAATATTTTTTAACAAAATTCCCGTCAGATATAAATTATATTGAATCCTTGCTTTTTTCAAATACAAAGAAAATATATTCACATATTTAATAACATGGTTCTTCCCCATGACACTGGAGCCATAGCTGTTTGGCCCTCCTTCATGATTCTACATAGCTTTTTGGCCCTCAATCTCTAACAGGTTGCCGACCCCTGGTATACACTAATGGCATGATTAATATATAAACGAAACCAAAAAAATAAAAGTAATGTTAAAAATAAAGGAGAAAGCCAACGGGCGAAAAATACAACCTATTTTTATATCTAGGAATCAGATTTTCCTCTTAACACACACTAAGAGGTTGGCTGAAAAGTTCATAGACTAAATCTTACCAAATTGTTTTTTTCGAATAGGCTACTTTACGAGTCCCGGTTAAAGGTATGTTAATGTAGTCCAAATTAATTCCTACCTGCAACGTATGATTATTAGTTAAAGATGATAGAATCCGCATTACAAGAGGTTCCTAGAAATGGAAATTACTCATGACACAAACCAATAAACAAACACTATTGAAACTGAATACTATTGTGCAAATTAATTGAAACAACTGCTTTAATTTCTTTTCTCTCAACATAAGGTAAGTTTTAGACCCACTGGAGTTCCAGGGTGTAATCAATTTCCATTTATTCCTCAGATTAAGTCATTTACAGTGGTGTGCAGTAATATGAATCTATTTTATGTATGTATGAAGACATTATATGGCCTTGAAATATATTGCGATATCCGTGATTGCATCAGATTTTTATCACGGCCAGACACTATTGTCTCAACTGTCGATTAGTTGTCCTACGGCCCGTGTCAGCGATGGACGTTACTCCAGGGAAATGTACGAAAGTTTTAACGCAGCACGAAAATACTGACAAGCCTTACAGAGAAATCGCAGATATTGTTGGTGTCAGTCTTTCAATTGTCAGTCGTGTCATCAAGGCGAAGATACAAACTGGATCCATCAGTTAAAAGTGTCAAGGAAAATGCAGTCGTAAGAGAAAAAACAACACAAAGAGACGACGTATACGTGATCAGGGAAAGTGTAAAAGATCTTAGGAAGACATTATTCGGTTTGTTTCTATTAATTTGCACAAATGTTTAAATTTGTGTAGAGAATAAATATCTTCCGTCCAATCAGAACCACTACTGAGTTATAATTTCTCTTTTTAACCCAGAGCTTTTTTTTTATAAAGAACAATCAGTTTCACTTGTTTAAGGAATATCAAGAATAAAACACATCTGATTAATTTACAAAGTAAATACTTAGAAAACGTCCACCCTCGTCACTTTTATAGATATAGACTAGCAGTTTATCCCGGTTTCACTCGGTTAGTTTAAGGAATAATAAGAATAAAAATCATATGATGAATTTACACAGCAAATACTTACACAACGTCCACCCTCATCACTTTTGTAAATATAGACTAGCAGTTTAGCCCTGTTTCACTCGAGTAGTTTAAGAAATAATAAGCATAAAAAACATATGATGAATTTAAAATACAAATACACAACGTCCACCCTCGTCACTTTTATAGATATAGATTAGCCCGGTTTCACGCGGGTAGTTTAAGGAATAATAAGAATAAAAATCATATGATGAATTTACATAGCAAATAATTACACAACGTCCAACCTCGTCACTTTTATAGATATAGACTAGCAGTTTAGCCCGGTTTCACTCGAGTAGTTTAAGGAATAATAAGAATAAAATACATATGATGAATTTACATAGTAAATATTTACACAACGTCCAACCTCGTCACCCGATTTGTAGTTCCGAGTCGATATCCACTGCACCACAGCACACATCCAAATTGAAAAACGTACAGATTGAAAAATTCAAAAAACATAAATGTTTTTGTCGGGTGAAGAAATTATTAAAACTGGTGACCTAAAAGTGTAGTCAGAATATTGTCATTATGTTTTGATGATTTGTGACCCTAAGTCAAATTTCGATCTTAAGAATTTCCTGTTTATTGACTACCATTGGAAGGGCAGAGAACTCACTGGAAATGGTTAAATGATATTAGTAACAAGGTAAGTCTTATATAGGGTGGGGAAAATAAAAAATCCCGTGCCCACCTTCAACATCCCGGTTTTGTGCCTTTTTAATAAAACTAAGGGAGCCGAAATTAAGTGAAACAGGGAGTAGCGATGGAATGATACGGTCAAGCTGAAATAGACTGCTACCAGAGATATTGCAAGAGACAGTCAGTCCGAATTCGGTGAGCTGCAAATTGAACAAACCACTGTCCCATGGAAATAATAGATTACGAATATTAGCATGCTACTGAAATACCAGCCAGCTGATTTTTTTTCGTCACTTAGCTTTGACTTGCTTATGATTTTGTATCTACTCGATATATACAAATATATATAAATCTCCATTGTGGCGTTGCAGTCTTATGCCTTGTTTTCATTATATACCGTGTCTGGGCTAACCTAGTCGGGGGATAACAAACGACTCTGCTTTGGCCGGTTCGAGATCAATAAGCACAGCGGGGACGGAATCGACCAAATGTCAGGAAGGTTGGCAAATCTCAGGCAGGGGTCGTGCTATATTTTCTTCATAATTTACGCGGCATCTTTCTCTTTCTGTTGTTAGATATATGTTGTTTTTTTCTATTTTCTCTAAAAACTTCGTCGTTGCCCATATGTTTGGCTCAGGGTATTTTCAACATCCTCTGTAGCACCACATTTCTGTTGTTTCAAGTTACTTCTTCATATGCGAAGAGATTCCCAAGAATTTACTGCCATATAGCAGGACTGATATCACGTAACAGTTCAATAATCTTCTATTTTTTTTTTTGTTTCTACTGCTTAACGTCTCTTCTTTGTCTATGAAAAGATTAACCAAAATTCACTGCCATATATAATCGACCCTGTCTTGACAGACCGTCTTCAGTCACTTTCTCACCGATGTGATGTGTCGTCCCTTTGTCTTTTCTACAAATATTTGCATGGCAACTTTTCAGACAAGGCTCTTCTTTGGTTCCTCATCACATGTATTTACGCGTGCTGCAGGAGATGGAAAATGCGACACAGAGATCCGAAGGCGAATTGGCATAGCAAAGGACGCGTTCCAGAAGCTTCATAAAGTCCTAACACACAGGAAAATTTCACTAGAAACATAGAAAAGAGTGCTGGATTGCTATGTGAAGTCAGTTCTTCAATACGGCAGTGAATGCTGGACAATATCATCGAAGATGACGAAAAACACTTGAAGCAGCGGAAATATGGTTTTACAGAAGTATGCTGGATATAAACGGGGGATCAGTTCCATAATACAATTAATATATAAACTGAACCCTCACTTTGTGGTCACAGCAGTTTCTATACATTTCTATTCCTAAGATCCAAAATCACAAGGATGCATTCCAGAAACTCAGAAGAGTATTAAGAAACAGGACAATATCGCTAGAAACAAAGAAGAGATTGCTGGATTGCTATGTGATGTCAGTTCTTCAGATTGGCAGTGAATGCTGGACAATATAATCGAAAATGAAGACAAAACTTTAAGCAGCGGAAATGTGGTTCTACAGAAGGATGCTGCGGATATCGTGGACTGAGCATGCAAGCAACGATGCAACGTTGGAAAGAATGGCAACAAAAAGTAAATTAATACTGAGCATCAGGAATAGACAACTGAAGATTCTGGGACACGCAATGAGGAAGGAGAGCCCGGAGAACCTGATACTGACTTGCCAGATAGAAGGAAAGAGAGACAGAGGAAGGCAGCGGATAACATATTTGCAGGGCCTGATCAGGTGGATGAGGGAACGGGGGTTGCCAGGAGTAACAGGAGCAAACATACTAAGAGCCACAAGGGATAGGGAGACGTGGAGAAACATGATCGCCTACGTCCTGAAGGGACAGGGCATATAGAAGAAGAAGACTAGATTAGCACCTAGGTCAAACACTTTTTTCCATCGAAATAGTTTAATGAAACCGTCTCTTCTACTCTTACAGTTTCTTTTCTCGCATTTCCTGTTTGCGGAACTCTATTCCGTTTGCTTATAACTACAATCTTCAAAAATTTAAATGCAAAGTCAATCTTTCTTTTTTTTTTTAATCATTTCAACCCGAGCAAGGTATAAATGCCACTGATGAGGGGTGGGGCTACATAACTGTAAAAAGATTAATTAGAAAAGAGTGAGGAGTACAAACTAGTTAGAAAGGAGCAATAGAAAGCTGAGAAAGCAGGTGCAATGACAGATACATAGGTGGAGAGAAAGGGAAGGTTATACGGGCGTGGGGAGAGAGATAGAGTCCAGTGGTTAGTAGATGAGTATTGACTTTGCATTTAAATTTCTGGAGGTTGTAGCCGTCAGGAAAGCAAGAATATGGGAGCGAGTTCCACAGGCGTAAAGTGCGAGAGTCCTACCTGTTTGAGGTGAAATGATTAGAAAAAAAAACAATGTGATTACGTAACAGTTCAGTAGTGGACGCAAATTGAACCTCGTTTGCCAGTTTGATCTTTTTCCGCCACCAAGCGCATCGCCACTGCACACAACCCACATAGGGAAATGAGGCAACAATTTTAGTGTCTCCACTCTCCGTTGACGTCATCACACAGACGCCAGCATTCAATAAAAGGTTTTGATTCTTGGTAATTATTGAAGCCAGTCGAAAACGACGAACTGTATATGAAACTACATGAATTTGAACAGTTCTCTCGCACATTTAATTAAAAATAGCGGAAATGAGTCCGTCAAATAGAAAAATAATTTCAAAATATAATAGATACGACTTATCAGGTATCTTTAATAAAATTGTAGACGTCAACACTCACTCAGTGTGTGTGTGTGTGTGTGTGTGTGTGTGTGTGTGTGTGTGTGTGTGTGTGTGTGTGTGTGTTTTATGATATAAAAAATATTTATAACGTGGCTAAGTAAATGACAGGATTGAGAAAATTGTTCATGACGTTTTTCTTTATGAGGAGAAACGTGTTCAGACTAATAACGATTTTATTAATGAAATCAGTCTCCCAGATAAAGATGTGGAAAAATCTTACAGGATGAACTCCAACAAACACTAACAAAAGGTAACTTTGAAACGTTAAGGACACAGAGACGCTCATACTCTCAGACTGTGATCCAGCCGGAACACTACTTGTCGAATTTTCCGCCTCCCTAGAAGAACCCAGACAAGCCTCAGCGAAAGGGCAGTGTCTCGTCTGGGAAAAAATATATAGGTGCCCTAACATGCACTACGCAAGGTTGAAGAGAAATTTTTGCCTGACCTCGGTGTTCCGATTTAAAATTCAGCATTGTGCCATATCCAGCCACAGTGGGGAGGCTGGAAGAAATCTAGATACGCAGAGAAACTCAGCCTTAAATGAAAAATTTTGACATGTGGTTTAACTCGCTGCTTATGCTAGCCTATCATATTCCTTCAACTTTTTTAAATGCTAATTTCTTTACTGACCTCGATTTGGCTCTGTTGAGCGAGGTTCGAAACCAGTTGGCCAGCCCATTTTTGAATATATTTTTTTAAAGAAAATACCATCATTATGGTAGGTAACAAAAAATATATGTTTATAGCGGTAATATATATATATATATATATATATATATATATATATATATATATAAATAAATAAATAAACCTAGTTAGCCAACAAATCTACCAAGGTTTCACATAAACGGATCTTCAGGGAAGGTTGGCTTTTTTCTTATTGATTACTTGTCTCGGGTTTTTTCCTTAGGCTATGTACTGGCTCGGTCAAAATCGCTTTGGCTGATGTTCATGTGCTTAGCTTTTTTTTTTACAACCATTTTTTCCTTCCGCGTATATACGCGTATATACGCGAAGGGTTTTTCGAAACGAGTATAGTGCTAAGTTTGCATTTATATATATATATATATATATATATATTGATGATTATCCACGTATACTGTCTTACTATGTATAGGAAAGAGTATTAATAAAAAAATTTTTGATTTTTAAAAAAAACGTACTTTTTTAAACAGTATTTGTTTATTTTTAATATAGTTTTATATTTCAAACCGACCTATAAAACTATATTAAAAATAAACAAATACTGTTTAAAAAAGTACGTTTTTTTTAAAAATCAAAAAATTTTTTATTAATACTCTTTCCTATATATATATATATATATATATATATATATATATTCTCTTCTGTCATGCGCTGTGAGGAAACAGGTAATAATCCTTTCAAATATTTTGCTGTCATAGTTTTGAAGTTAATACACGGTTAAAAATATTTAATTTAGTTCATTCACAATACTGGATGAACAAATTGTAATATTTAATCGTTCCTATCTAATCGCGTAACTAAGGTCGTATTGAACGGGCACTTCTCCAGATCCTATCATACGAATGCGGGTGCCTCTCAAGGCTGTATCTTAGGTACTACGCTGTTTATGATTTTCATCAACGATCTTCTGGATGTAATCAGATCCCAAGTAGGCATCTATGTTGACGATATCATCTATGTTGACGATATCATCATTTACTCCCGCCTCGATAAGAATTCTGCCGATGCAGGGGTCAGAAATGACTCGTAAACTTTAAAGCTTCCAAAACGAAGCTGCTATCCTTTAACCACCATAGACAATCGTTCTTACCCGCCATCAGCATAAATCACGCAAGACTCCCTGAGAGAAATACACTACGCCTCGTCGGTCTCACTCTCTCAGCTGACCTCAAGTGGAACGACTACATTGAATTATAAGCTAAATCTATTGCTAAAGGGTCATGTCCCTGTGCCGGGCCAGAAAGTTCTTCTCTTCTGAATCCATCATGTACATGTACAAATCTGCCATCCACCCGTGCATTGAATACGGTTTTCATATTTGGTCGGGTGTCCCTGCTGTACACCTTGGGGCTCGCGACAAGATCCAAAGAAGAATCTGTAACGTAGTCGATCATGAACTGGCGGTCTGATCCCAGTCTCTCTCTCTCAACGACGAGAAGTGACTTCCCTCTGTCAATTTTACAAATCCTTTCACGGATTCGGCTCCGACGGGCTTAACCCCTTCGTGCCCCTCTTACGCGAATTTACTTAAGCGACTAGACTGGCAACAAACTCCTACTTTTTCACTGTGAAAAAAATCATGTGTAACCACAAATTCTACTCTATCAAATTCTATACTGTTATAATGTGAGTATAAAGTTGGGGATCATTTCTATGTAACAATCAATATATAAACGGATCCCTCACTTTATGACCATTTACTATTCTCTTAACCGCTTTCTGACCCTCCCTATAATCTGTGACTCCATCACCTTTCCCTATGTAACCCCCTGCGCACTAGTGGCAGTGGAATGCCTTGCTTGGGGTAAGATGATTATAAAAGAAGAAATTCTATACTGTTATAATGTGGGTATAAAGTGGGGGATCATTTCTACATTACAATCAACATATAAACTGATCCCTCACTTTATGACCAGTCATTATTCTCTTAAGCGCTTCCTAACACTCCCTATAATCTGTCACGCTTTCTCATCACCTTCCCCTATGTAACCCCCTGCGCACTAGTGGCAGTGGAATGCCTTGCTTGGGGTGAAATGATTAAAAATAAATAAATACATAATGGTCATCTATTGTTGAGAACCTTATTAATAACCATAATTGTGTCGCTAACTCTAGTGTAGACACATTTTCTAGCTTAAGCAGGTCCCACTCAAATTACCACCTGAAAGTTTTGTAGACCATCTGCAGTCAATCTTTAAAGCCTTCTTTCTCTGTGCAAACAGAAATGGCATACATTTAGCCTCCAACTCATACCCATTTAGTTTTTTTCCCTCTCAATATCTCCATTTTTTAAAATGTTAATTCTTTACTCACCTCGATTGGCTTTGTTGAGCGAGGCGGGAAACCGGTTGGCCAGCCCGTATTTCAATTTTATTTTTTTAAAGAAAGTTGTGACGCAGTGGATATCGTCTCGGAACGAGAAGCCGGGAACCGAGTTCAAATTCCAGTTGTAACCCATTGTATTCACTTACGCGCAAGTACCCTTGGGAAAGGTATTAATCCGTCTCTTCCTTCCAGTTATGGGTTAAATAGCAGGACAGATTGGGTTCTATAGCCTTAGCTGGCAACCAGTCTACCGCAGAAAGCAATGGCAACCTACTGCGGGATAATCTTCTGCCCAGTCAGTCATGTCTCTTTGGAGACATGATCGCCCAAGCGTGTATCACGTATGGCACTTTAACTGACTGACCATCAACATGGGTGGTAACAAAAGTATTTCTGTCTGTTATATAGCGGTAATTAAATTTTGTACCTGCTATGGTAATTTACCCATGACATACATGAACTCTTTCAAACTTTAAATAAACAGTAGTTTCTGCTTTGTGAGAGCAGAGAGAGATATCTTCCAGCAGATAACTCTTACAGCCGAACCAATACAGTCTCCAAAAGAAAGAAAAGTGTAACTAACTGACATTAAACTTGAACGCAAGCCGCTAAACAACGAGAATTCATATTTTTTCGATGACAAAAAGCATTCGTGATTCGCTGAGTAAATAATACATTAAAGTTTGTTTTTTTTAATTCGGTTTTCTAAATTGTTTTTCATTTTTATAATTGTATTCGGTTTAATCAAAAAGCAAAAAATGACTCTGTCAAACATGAATGAATTTAAATCCACCATGTTCGAATTTCTTAAGTTCCAACGTGAACAACAAAACCAACGAGAACTTAAATGGAAAGAGGAACGACTTGAAATACGTAGCGAGCTGAAAAAGTGTGGCTTGAATTTCAAGACCAAGAAGAACGCAAATATCAATAACTTGAAGAAAATCTACGTCAAACTGAACAACAGCAATGAAACTGGCAAACAGGGGAAAATTAGTGAAAACGAAAATGCGTTCTCACAAAACACTATCTGGGGCGCAATAGATACTTTTATATATTCTTCGGACGAGAATATAACCTTTGCTTCTTATTTTAAAAGATTAGAGAACTTATACGCCACAGATTGCATAAATTAGTCGGACTCTAAGAAAGTCCGCCTTCTTCTTCGAAAACTGGGCACAACATAGTTCACCAAATTTGTGAACTACATTTTACCCCGTAAAACAAGCAAACTGATATTTACTGAAGCGGTTAAACTTCTTACAGAACTTTTTACTTCTAAGTCTTCACTCCTTCATAAGAGATGGAAGTGTAAGAATTTAACCAGAAAAGATAGTGAAGATTACACTACATTTGTGTCGGTCGTGAACAAGCATTGCGACGATTTCAAACTATCAGAAGTAAGTGCGTATAATTTCCAGTGGCTGATATTTGTTCAGGGACTCGTTTCAAGTAAAGATGATGAAATGAGACGTAGAGATCTGAATGAATTGGAAAATGGGCCAAACCTTACTCTCCAACAAATAGCAGAAGACTGTCAGAGATTTGTAAGTGTACGCCAAGATTCGAAAAATATCTAGGAATCTGGCATAAGAAAAGTACACCAAAAATAAAACAATTTAATTCTCCCTCGAAAACAAACCAATCAAAAAATAAACAACAAAACTTGCCCCCTAACCCTTGTCACGGTTGTGGGTCACTACATTAGTATAAGGACTGCTCTTACTGGAAAAAACCTCTGTCATGCCGACAGACTGTCCAGATTAATGCAGAAACATTGAGAACCTATTGAAGATACTGTGATTGCTTTTCTTCGAACAGAAGAAGAATTTAAAACTACATTATGCAAATCAAACGACAAGCTCTAAACGATGAGTTTATCAGGTAAACCAAACCCATAAATTGTGAAAAGTACCAACATACATAAGATATTTTCTCTCTATGCGACGATGTGCTACTATATAGGGAGAGAATCGTCGTTCCCACAACACTACAAAGACAAATTCTAAAAGATTTTCATGCCAGTCCCCCAAGGATTACAAGGATGAAAAGCCTCATGCGCAGTTATATATACTAGCCGAACATGGATAAGGATCCCGAAAAGACTGTTCTTTGGTAGCTAAGGCACCTCCAAACAAATATAGTCTTTGACCCAAAACGGAACGACCATGGTCTCGGATTCATATTGATTTTGCAGGCTCACTAGACAGATTCTAATATCTTATAGTAGTAGATAGTTTTTGTAAGTGACCTAAAATTCGTAGATGTAGAAAGCCCCCAACAGAAGTAAAAATCATTTTACTATACGAACTGTTCGCCAGATTTAGCATAGTCAATTGTCTAATGTCAGACAATGAATCACAATTTACGTCCGACGATTTTAAGGATTTTTGTGAGAACTTCCAAATAAATCACATTACGATCGCTCCACATCATCCAAGGTCAAACTGACAGGCCGAGCGCTTTGTTAACACACTGAAAAGAGCCCTGCAGAAAGCTAGGGGCATACCCACAGAAAAGCTCTACAACAGTTTCTTAAGTTGTATAGAATCACGCCTAACTACAGCATATCATCACCTGAAGAGAAAGAAGTAATGGATGCCATTTACGATACTTACGAGACATGCCAATACCACAAGCTGCCCAGGAACAGCGCTGTTTGAAAATTAAAAGGGAAATGATGGACTTTCCCGTCATCAATCCAAAAAGATAAAAATATTATGACTCCTGCGGAGTTGATACTTAGAAGGTGTGTGTTATGGTAATTTACCCATTGCACACATGAACTCTTCCCAACGATAAATAAGTAGAAGTTTTTGCTTTACGATAGCAGATCCAGGTCTCTTCCGGCAAATAGCTCTAACATCCGTATCAATAAAGTCACGATGATGATCTTCTCCTGTTGTATCTCTTTGTACTACTGTTTTTTGTTAATATAATTGTTTAACTCTAATCCGTCTTTGTGTTTTTATTTCTGGCCCCTAACCAGGCCACAATAGTACCACTAAACATATTTTCAAAGATTGTAACCATGGTAGCATAATTGGCTAATCTTGGGAAATTATATATATATATATATATTAGTCATCTACATACAAGCCTGCTACTAGATTGTGTACATTTCAGACTGAAGCGATGGGCAATAGATGGAAGAGTCGTTTAAAAGATTTGCCAGAACGCACCATCTTTCTGCTACCCCCAGTTAGCAGGGCTTAAAATTTGCATTTTTCACGCTGTTGCCTGGCCACATATACAACCTGCTTGGTAGACAAATCGTTTGAAAGACAAAGAAAAAATAAGGTAGGTTCAAACCGTGTGTTAGAATAACAGAACGTATATACAAGTAAGAGTGTCACTAATCAGCAAATAGAAGTGTAAGTTCGAACGGTATAGTTACTCTGCCTCAAGACTGTCTCTAGACTGTCACTTGACTGCTTCACAGCTGCGTCCCCGGAAGTCACGCAGGTTATTATTTATTGACGGAGGAAAAGTTTATTTCTATAGATAGGTCACCATAACAGCATGAGAGCTGCACTTGTCGGTTCAGTAGCATCATAGGACCTATGAATAAGTTCAGTCTTGCTTCATCAACTTTGTCCATAGTGTTGTTCATGTCATACATGGTAATTAAAAACTTCTCAAGAACAACTGATGGATACTGACTTAACTTCTTGAAGATTTGAGTCACTTGAGGTCAAGCTTCCTATGCCTACCATGAAGTTTTTTGTCTTCTCTCCAAAAAGCTGACAAAATATTACAGCCAGTGAAGGCATAAAACAACAGCATGTCGCAGCATTTGTCTTGGCCAAGATTAGCGATATTTCATGAACTGGCAATCACTTGATGAACTGACCCTGGTTAAATTCAACTCACAGTATTTTCATGCCTGCGTCTTGACGGGTACAGAAACAGTGACTGTAACAGCTAGAACATCTGTTCCACATGCTTTAATTAACACCAACATCATCTATTGCTTGGCTGCATGGAGAGCATGAGTGAAGATTCCTCGTTGAAGTTATCCTGTCACATTTTAGTATTTTCGTCTCGATGCTCCCATCTGACTCGGTCCGACTGGCGCTGATCTGAGCCTTTTATTGTCATTAGAATTCTTTCATTGATGAAACTGCAATATAGGTAATTACTAAATATTTATAAATTAACTTCCTCGTGGTTATAAGGACTTAAGCTATGAAGAGTGATGGATGTGTTGGAAAGAGAACAATGACATTGTCAACGCACATGATCACTATCTTATCAGCAAGGAACACAAATAACTCTACATTGTTGTTGTCTCTCATGAAAATTTTCCGTTTAGATGGTAGCTTGGCTTTTTCCATCATTCGGCATCGAACCCCTTTGTCTCTCTTTGATCGTGTCTCAGTCTCTCAGGCTGGAAATCCGATAAACATAAAAAAAATCTATGTCTGTCCTCGCGTGATTCGATGAGTACATCTGAATATTTGGAACCACGTTTAGAACAGCATAATCTTCAAAGATCTTTGATGTCATTGAAGGCAACGAATACCCAAGAGAGAACTTATCATTAACCATTTTAATATATTAGTGCCAAAATATATTTCTCCAGTCAAAATAAAATCTATTTAACATTAGAATCAATAGCATGTTTCTATTTATATATGTTTAGCACTGAAAACACTTTTTTATAATGCGTCCATCTTGATAAATGGCCGCCATTTTGTTTTTAAACGTATATACCGTACTTTTCTGTGAAAGTAGGTCTTAAGGCACATGTATTCCAAATTTGGAGCTTGTACCATCAAGTGATACTCGTGAAATACTGACATAATCTGCCCCATTACAGAAATCTTCCCAATTACTCAAACATCTTTCTCAAATAAATCCTATTTTCTGAACAATTTAAATAGGTTTTTTGTCAACATTTACGAAAATAAATTGAGAAAAAAGTTACTAGAAAGAGTGCCGGAACTACACTACCGGCCATAATTATTAGGCCACCCCAGTGTTTTAAAAATGATGTATTTCAAACTCTTTTTAGTATTTATTTTTTTTTAATTTTTTTTTAATCGTATCACCCCGAGCAAGGCGGTAATGCCACTGATGTGCAGGGGGCTACATAAAAGTAAAAAGATTAAGTAGAAAAGAGTGAAGAGGAACACGAACCAGTTAGAAAGGAGCAAGGGACGGATGGGAATACAGGTGTGATGACAGTTACAAAGATGGAGAGAAAGGAAAGGATATACGGGGTGGTGAAAGAACTACAGTCAAGTGGTTAATAGATGAGTATTGACATTTCCCAAGTAAATAATTGTAAATGAAAATAGAATGGTTCTTTTGTTAATACTGCACAATAGCATGTGCATTAAATGAATTTATAAATATTTAATAATTACCTATATTGCAGTTTCATCAATGAAAGAATTCTAATGACAATAAAATGCTCAGATCAGCGCCAGTTGGACAGAGAGTCAGATGGGAGCATCGAGACAAAAATACTAAAATGTGACGGGAGAACTTCAACCAACCCGGACATAGGTCGCGTCGCATGTTGTCCTCTTTCTCTTTCCTTCTCGTTTGCTGATTCCTTTTACTTCTTCTCCATTCAAAAACATTCCTAACGAACAAACGCTAATACATACATTCGTACGTACGCATATACTCTTGTCATTAAATTTTCGAGCTGACTCGTGAAATCCTTGTTAGTCTTGCAAGTCGTTTGCATCGGTCGGAAAATCAGTTTAACACCTACTTGCGAACTCCGGTTTCGACTTTTTCTTTAAGCACATGGTCAATCTTTTTTTTATTTGGGTAAAAATAAGGATTTCACATGTCATTGCGACTTTTTGTAAAAGTGAAGAAGAAGGTTGATTTTAATTCTTAATTTCCTCTCCACTACACTTCCTTGCGTTGCAAAATTTGCAAAAGTAAAGGGCGCGTTCCAGAAACTGAGTAAAGTACTAACACATAGAAAAATTTCACTAGAAACAAAGAAAAGAGTGCTGGATTAATATATGATGTCAGTTCTTCAATACGGTTGAGTATGCTGGACAATATCATCGAAAATGAGGACAAAATTAGAAGCAGGACAATATCGCTAGAAACAAAGAAGAGATTACTGGATTGCTATGTGATGTCAGTTCTTCAGATTGGCAGTGAATGCTGGACAATATAATCGAAAATGAAGACAAAACTTGAAGCAGCGGAAATGTGGTTCTACAGAAGGATGCTGCGGATATCGTGGACTGAGCATGCAAGCAACGTTGAGGTGTTGGAAAGAATGGCAACAAAAAGTAAATTAATACTGAGCATCAGGAAGAGACAACTGAAGTTCCTGGGACACGCAATGAGGAAGGAGAGCCTGGAGAACCTGATACTGACTAGCCAGATGGAAGGAAAGAGAGACAGAGGAAGGCAGCGGATAACATATTTGAAGGGCCTGATCAAGTGGATGACGGATCGGGGGTTGTCAGGAGTAACAGGAGAAAACATACTAAGAGTCACAAGGGATAGGGAGACGTGGAAAACCATGATCGCCTACGTCCTGAAGGGACAAGGCACATAGAAGAAGAAGAAGAAGAAGAACAACAACAACAACAACAACAGCAACAGCAACAGCAACAACAACAACAACAACAACAACAACAACAACGAAAGAACCATTCTAATTTCATTTAGAATTATCCACTTGGCAATAAATACTAAAAATAGTATGAAATACATCATTTTTTTAAACACTGGGGTGGCCTAATGATTATGGCCGGTAGTATATATATATATAGCAAATCTACAGGTGCAATGGGTATATTGTCGCTATTTGTTTTGTAAAATTTTGCAAAGTAATAATAACAAAAGAACCATTCTATTTTCATTTAGAATTATCCACTTGGCAATAAATACTAAAAATAATATGAAATACATCATTTTTTTAAAACACTGGGGTGGCTTAATGATTATGGCCGGTAGTGTATATAATAACTGATTGGCACAATTAAAAATTGCGCAATATGGAGACAGTAAGACCGTATTGCATCAGCTTTTTATTAGTACGTAACTAGAAATAATATTTTGACATTATTTAAACTGCGACGAACGTCTTTGCATATTTCCGTAGATTTCAACTATAAAATACAATCAAAAATTTCGGGAACTGAAAATTTCATTGAAATGTATTGAATAAGGTGAAATATCGAAAATAGAAATTGAAGTGGATTTCCTTTTGTATATGACAATGGACTCGACTGATTGTATATATAATCCTGCAATAGAGAGAACAGTGGAAAATCTGGAATCTCAGTTGTAGTTGCAGTTTAAAGTGGAGAGTAATCGTAGAGATCCGTTACAGTTTCCGAAGCTTTCCGACAGATACCGAAGTTACCCAGAGATCAGACTTGCTCTGAGCTCCACTCAGCTAGAATAAGTTATCCGAACATACTGTTTCACTTCAAGATTTGTATATATTTATTTCTACTAATAGTATTCTTGAATTGACTAACCCGCGTTCCAGTTTGTATATTACGTTCAATATAACCTACTTTTTTTTTTATCTCCATACCGGTTTTTATTGTTCATTATTTTGGCGGTTTCTCCGCCGGAATCCATAACACAAGTTTGAAGCAAAATGATTGCAATATTTAGAAAATAGGCAGTTACGTTATAAACTAACGCCAGGAAGACATGGGTTAAATTCATACCATTTTTGTCACTTTGTCTATCTCAACTATAAATGTAAGCTATAATTTTAGAAAAAGAAAATTTTACTGAAATATGTTGGAAATTTTCTAAATTTTTATCAAGAATCAAGAAAATATGAAGTTTAAGGAAATGGCCACAATATATGGAGTAAAAAAAAAAGCAAGGTGTCAGTTAAAACAGCGACCATTCTGCTCATCAGAGGTAATAATAAAACACGCCCCAGACGAAAACCTTTAAAAATACCAGTTTCTACTTTTGTCTGACAATTCCATTAATTGATGAAAAATTGTCTTTTTTGGATCTACGCACACGTAAAAATCTTCCGAAAACATCCAAAATGGTCCTCATTAATTTTGAACTATTTTAGTGAATAAAAAAAAAGACAAATTTGTCGAAGTAAGCATCATTATTCAAGTACTACAACATATCCCTCGTTTTCTATCAACTCGCGCAATCTTTCAGACATTAGGTTGATGGAAAAGCCTGTAATGTTTTATTTTGATATGATTTATTCATATAAATTCATATTATCAATTTTCACTCATTAATGTATTTTCTAGTTTTTAATGTAGACTTTGCGTATCTATATGTGTAGGGCGTTCACCCTGGTAGGGTTGAGCCGATTTCCTCCCAAGCGATGGAGACAGATTCGTTGGGATTTGTTTAAGGGCAGAGTCTCAAGTCCTACCATGTATAGACCGCATTTTTTTAATTATCCCGCAACACGCAACAGGTTGCCAATACTTGCCGCGGTAGATTGGTTGCCACCCAATCTGTCCTGTTATTTAACCAGGGAAGTGACGGATGAATACCTTTTCCAAGGGTATTAGTGCGTAAGTGAATGCATGACTGATGTAAGCGGAAAGCTTAGAAAGGATAAATAAAAAACATGTATCAATATTGTGATTTTCTTTCCTCTTTCAACGATAATGCCATTAAGCTTCTCAGACAATATGAAAAACATTTACATAAAATAAATCGACAAAGCTTGTCTATATTATTTAATGAAACATGCATCAATATATATATATATGTCTCTTCTGTAAATATTTTCTTGGCTTCTGCTCTGATGAACTTTGGTTACTCGTGCTCCCTCCACAAAGATTTACTCGGGCAACCAGACTAGCAACAAGGTTTCACCCTTTTACAGTTAGATCAACCAAATGCAGGCGACATTTCTACTCCATCAGCTCTCTTCCATATACTTGCCTTCCTGACAGCTACAACCTCCAGGAATTTAAATGCAGTGTCAATTCCCATCTCTTATCCACTTAACTCCAGCCCTTTCCACATCACCCCGTGTATCTTGTTCTTTTCCTTTCTCTCTACCTTTGCAACTGTCTTTGCATATGTGTTCCCATCCTTCTCTTGCCCTTTCTCTTTCACCCCTGTAGCTGGTTCGTCTTTGTCTTCATTCTCCTCCTGCCTAAAACTTTTACCCTCTTATTGTTAGGGTGGCACCCCTGTCACTCTATTGACTAACGGACTATTCCTGATGTTACGTCCGGTTACCAGGTTCTGTCTTCCGGGCAGTCCGAGCCAGAGACTGAGAGAGTAATGGTTGTAACCTGATTTGTCCTGCAGCTGAGTGGAGATCCGACTCAACTTTAATAACTATTTGTACTTTGGTTAATACATTATTTTATTTCACTGTTCCCGAGTCTTTTCGTTAGTTATTTCAACAATAACTCCACAATACTTATGTAGCCCCCTGCACATCAGTGGCCTCACCGCCTTGCTTGGGGTAAAATGATTAAAAAATCAAAATCAAAAAAACAAAAACAAAAAAACAATAAACGCGAGAAGAAAAGTTCGCATGCCAATAATGTGAATACACTACTGATCAAAAATTTAAGACCACTTAAAAATCTTTTAAAAGAATTTTTTTTTATGGATAGATTTTAAACTCCTCCCAATTAAGGTTACCAATACTACAATCTAAAAGGTTATGGAAACAAAAAGCTACATTCCAAACATTTTATTTAGAAATTTACATTTTTATAAAATGAGGCGATTTACACATGATCAAAATTATAAGACCAGGGGTATAAATTGTTAGATCTATAGCAATTCCAATATTTTTAGTTCAGTTAGAGATTAGCAATCACTGCGTAAAGGTATTACCATGCCTAAAGCAAGCAAACTTACCAAAGTTGAGTGTTCTCGAATTCTAGAATTCCATAAGCAAGGTTTGTCACAGCGGGTGATCGCAGCTAAGGTAAATCGCAGTAAAACTGTGATTTGCAACTTTCTGAAGAACAGTGAGAATTATGGAAAAGCAAAATACTCTGGTAGTAGGAGAATAAGATGAGTTGTTATGAAAGACGGGGGACTTTCTTCTAGTCAAATTAAGGCAGTCACAGATGCTGATTGCAGTCCCGTAACCATCAGACGACACTTAAGACAAAAAGGCATGGTAAATAAAAAGCGTAAACAAATTCCTCAGCTGCTTCCACGTCACAAGTTGGGCCGCTTAAATTTTGGTCGTGAATAACAAACATGGGACGTTGAGAAGTGGAAGAAAGTCCTGTTTTCTGATGAGAAAAATCCAATCTCGATGGTCCTGATGGCTTCCAACGATATTCGTATAACAAAAACATGCCTCCTGAAACTTTCTCCGCACTTCATAGTGGTGGAGGGTCCCTAATGGTATGGGGTGCCTTTTCTTACAGAGGGACGATGGAGCTCCAGGTGATACAGGGTCGTCAGGGAGCGGCTGGTTGTGTTAACATGATACAAAAAGCATCTGTGATGATGGAGGGCCATCGTTTGTGTGGGGATGGATGGTTATTCCGACAGGATAATGCTGCAATCCATGTTGCAAGACGGACCCTGACCTTTCTACAAGAAAATGGGTCCATCTCTTGGGACATCCTGCATGCTCACCAGACTTGAACCCAATTGAAAATGTTTGAGGATGGATGACAAGAGATGTTTATCGAAATGGCAAAAAATATTCAACAAAAAATGAACTTTGTGAAGCCATCTTCAAAAGCTAGAGCAATATCCCCCGCACCTTAATAGAAACGCTTATTTCTAGCATGCCTGACAGAATCTTTGAAGTCATCAAAAGCAGTGGAGGTAGACTTCATTATTAAATTTGGTTGTTGAATATTTTCATATACTTTTTTGTACAATTTCGTAGAATTTTTGTCTCTGGTCTTATAATTTTGATCATGTGTAAATTGACTCATTTTATAAAAATGTAAATTTCTAAATAAAATGTTTGGAATGTAGCTTTTTGTTTCCATAACCTTTTAGATTGTAGTATTGGTAACCTTAAGTGGTAGGAGTTTAAAATCTATCTGTAAAAAACAAAAAATTCTTTATAAAGATTTTTAAGTGGTCTTAAATTTTTGATCGGGAGTGTATGTGTATCGTTGTTAAGAAAAACGGTAAAACAAAAAATCCATAAAAAATAAAAATTATAACTAGGTAACCGAATGCCGCTTCAAACTAACTCCGAAGAGGTTAACGTTTCCCTTTTTATTAATATTATTATTATTATTATTATTATTATTATTATTATTTTGGAACTACTTCCCATAAAAATAACATTATTGGAACGAGGTGATGTGCTTCGATGGTGTTGCGTTACTGATTTCCAGTGATATTTTAAAACGCGTCTTTATTAAAATCTATTTTTCTCCCTTCTCCGTGAAGACTTCGAAGTGATCTGAAAGACATTTTTATTTCGAGAGCATTACGCTCGCATTTAAGCTCCGCCCATTGACAGTCGAAGAAGCTTCAACTCAAGGCTGAGTGCGTTGCCCCAAAATGGAACTGCTTCTTCCATTGTTAAAAATTGCATTTTAGGAGGCAGTCAGCTCAGTTCATTTGTTAAAGTTGCCGAAATAAGGAATGTGCAGCAGATATGGAAGCCGATATAGCACCAAACTTAATGGATCTCTTATCACTCAGTAGTCCAATTTGCAGCAAAAAGAAGCACATTTTCTTAAATTTTACAACAAGCAAGGCGATAAAGCCACTAAGATGCAAGTGATTGCTGAAAACGTCAGTGAGGAGAAAAGATAATAAAATAACAGGATTCAGAAAGATAGAAAATGGTGATTGATGTTACATTTAAATTTTGAATATCATCCATGACAGGGAAACGAGAAACCGGAAGAGTGTTTCACAGGCGATGAAAGAAACTATTAGAATAGAATTTACGGTTACATATAACGATTCCAAAAGTAGATGTTATGATATCAGTGTCAGCCGATACCTTGTAAAATGGATAGCATCTGAGCAGTCATAAAAATTGTTTCGGGAATGTATTTTCCTAATGAATATCAGCGAAATGTAAAACGGCCATGACAGGGACGGTCACTAAATAGATTACTTTTCTAGACAAAGATGACAAGACAAATAACAGTGTATCTTTAAGACAGTGCTAACGACCATTGGAAGGCACGGAGGGACAGAGATGACCCACCGAGTGTGACAAGAAGACCACTTCGAGGCGACGCGAAAGGGAAGACGCCCGTTAGACTGTTGACCTCTAGCTCATCTGGTTTTATCTCTTGTTCACTCCTCTATAGCAGTAAGCTAAAACCAGAATAAAATTTGCTTCCTGCTACAAAAGTCTCATGATTTTAATTCGTGGGTGATGATCTGGCCGTAGGGTTATCTTTGAGTCACAGGCTTTTGACGGGAAGAAACTACACCCTGGGAATGTACCTGGTGTCTAGACAACTGCAAAGTTTATAAAACAAAGTTTATAAAACAAAGCCTGCCACTTGATCTAGTAATACGATTTAATCCATTTGGTTGAGGAGGAAGGCCATGAATATAATTTCAGAAAATAGGCACGAAATAGACCCCAGGGTAGTTGGATGGTGACTGAGGTCGAGATATCAAGTCAGGACCAATGTGTTGTGGAGTAGTTTTCGTACTGAAGGTTATAATCGTGCTATGTCGGTTGCTAATCGACTTAACGCACCTAAAATGTTAGGAACTTGGTAATCTTCCACTGAATAGCTGACTACTTAGTATCCGGCTAACTGCCGACTAATATCAACTGCCTAGTAGTTCTACTGAACTCCAACAGAACTCTAAAGAACTCTCTAGAACTTCTAAGAACTCCTATGAATTTCCCAAGAACTTCTCAAAAATTTCTCGAGTTAACTTCCTGTTAACTTTTATTAATATAGGAGGGAGAGTCCATTATCTGAGGAATAGATGTGTTTCACCATAACAATATGACAGAACATTTTTTGGAGAAAATCAAGTTATATAGCAGGAGCAGCAAAATAGTAATGGCAGCCATATTTAATGCATGAAAGAATGGTATAAAACATTCGTCCGTGCATGGAGTACTGCTGCCATATATGGCCATGTGCCCCCGCTGTTCATCTTGACAGGCTCCAAATGAGAATCAGTAATGTGACAGGTACCGACTTGGCGGCTCGACTACAGCCACTTTCCCACCGACGAGAATTGGCTTCCCTTTGTCTGTTCTATAAATACTTCCAACGAGCTTGAGTCACTGGTGCCTCCGCAACAGATGTTTACTCGTGCAACCAGACTGGCAACTGGGTCTCACCCATTCACAGTTAAATCAACCAAATGCAGACGACAATTCTACTCCTTCAGCTTCTTTTCCCGCAAATCACGCCTTTGGAACTCGCTTCCTTATTCTTGCTTTCCTGACGGCTACAACCTCCAGGAATTCAAATGCAAGGTCAATACTCATCTCTTAACCACTTGACCCTAGTTCTTTCTTCACCACCCTGTATGTCCTTTCATTTCTCTCCACCTCTGCAACTGTCATCACACCTGTATTCCAATCCTTCTCTTGCTCCTTTCTAACTGGTTCGTCCTTCTCACTTTCCTCTAATCCGTTTACTCTTAAGTAGCCCCCTGCACATCAGTGGCGTTACCGCCTTGCTCGGGGTGATATGATTAAAAAAAATCTATCTGTAAGATTGGTTCTGATTTTATATTGCTTTAGTGTTTTTATATTTTTCGGGACGTACATATCAAATCTACGTTGGTAGCTAACGTTTATTCCAAAATCTGGCTCACGTTTTGCATTTCACATTCACACTGGAAAACTATAGCCTTTGACGAATTTAAGCAAATTTTTAGAGCTTAAATAACGATATATAAAATAGTCAATAGGGCTTCGTAAAGGTTTAAAAAAAAATTATCACGTTTTGATAGCTTTCAAAAAGTTGCATTAAAAACATCAATTTTCAGAAACTTCGAAAATTTGAAATCTTTGGTTGAAAACTATAGCGTTTTAATCAATTTAAGCGAATTTTCAGAGCTTAAACCATGGTATATTAAAAAGTGAATAGGGCTAGTAAAATTTTGACAACCCTTAATTTTTTTTTCAAATTGAAGTGTTTTCGATTGATAACAAGTGATTTCATCAAGCTTCCATAGCTATCAGGACTTACACTAAAAAACATTTTCAGGAACTTAAATTCTGAGAAATTTAGCTGAAAGCTGTAGCCTTTTGACGAATTTAAGCTAATTATCAGAGCTTAATTAATGGTATATTAAAATATGTACACGGTTTCGTAAAGGTCAATAAAGGTTATAAAAATTGAAGTGTTTGCAACTGAGAACAATTGATTTCTTGCCCTTGAAAAAAGCATAAATCGAACTTCATTCCCCGCAACTGTAGCAAGGTAGACTAATCACTGTAGCCTTTGATGGTAGTTAATCTAGCAAGACTACTCTGATCATGTGGGGGTGTGTGCGTGTATGTATGTGTGTGTGTGTGTTTTGTCTGAATTTCTGGCATTAGGAGTTTGTTTTATTTGCACCATTTGCATGCGTACTATTGTGCTCATTTTTGTTGTTATCATCAAGCTTTGACCGTTGTGCCCTTCGGCCTTTTCTTTGAAACAGCTGAAGCACATTATTTCGTGTTGTAGCATCCATTCTTCTCTTAAAGATATCAGCATTGTAAAATTGGGGTTTAAAATTGGGGTTTCTACACAGACCAGATTATTAATTTAAGGGGAAACTTGACATTATCACAGCAAGAAGACTTGGACCTGCAAGGAGCTGTCATAGAAAAGTAACAAAATAAGTAGAGCATCCCCTACCCCACCCGGCCTCTAAAAAAATTACGAAGTGCTCTTAAAAATAGCTGAAGGACATTAGCATTCATTTTTCTCTTAAATAAATAAGATATCTGGTTTCATAGGTTCTTTTGAATCTATTTTGTTATGCGTCAGAAGAGATTGGTGAAAACATAAGAAAATAGGCATATCTTGTTTAAAGGTTCTTTCTGGTGTTTCTCATATTTCTCTATCTGTGTGTCTGCGTGCGTTAGACTATGTGAGGACGCACATCCTTTGTAGGCAAACACGGGAACTCAAAATCCTGTTGTCGACTTCTCTTCTAGACATTCTACCCGAAATTAATCAGTATCACTGTAAAAAAAAAAAAAAAAAAAAAAAAAAAAAAAAAAGATCATACCTGCCGATTGCTTTGTCGGTGTTGTCTCTTATGAAATCATGAAGAATTACAAGATTCCTATTTGCATTTTTCACTATGCAGTATACTTTTAATCAGTGCGAACGACGAGTACAGAGGAACAAAAAAGGAACCATTTCTGTAGTTCTGAAATGAGTCATGATCATTCCAAGAATTGTGTAAAATACAAACATCATCCGTTTGTTAATTTTGTGAAATATCTATCTAGCTAGCTAGCTACCTAACTAGCTCAGTCAATTTATATATATGTTGTTCTGTTCATGTCTATTTCTTTCTTTCTTTCTTTCTTTCTTTCTTTCTATCTATCTATCTATCTATCTATCTATCTGTCATTAAGTCTATAGCAATTGATATGTCATTCTCTTCCTATATATCTATGTTATTCTGTTCATATCTTCCTGTCATTCTGTTCATATCTATCTATCTATCTATCTATCTATGTCAGTATATATATATATATATATATATATATATATATATTCAGATAAAACTTAGTGGGGAAATAGCCATTTTTAACATGTCATTTTAAGGCATAAATTTTTCGACTCCTTATAAACAGAGAATAAGGAAAAAAACCCTAAGCCCAGATTTTAGCTTAGATAAAGGAAGGATTTAGGATGTATTGGTTTTATTTGGGTTAGGCTATGGGAAAGAATATAGTAGTAATTTCCTTTTTGTTAGTGGGAGTTATGTGGTTTGACCCTTGAGTTAGTGGTAGGTGGTGGGGAGGTAACTGCTTGGGCAAATTATATATATATATATATATATATATATATATATATATATACGTGTGTGTGTGTGTGTGTGTCAAATTATCTGCGATTTAGTAAATCCTGTTTTTGTATTTGAATTACTCTGTAAGCTTGATTTAATTACTAACTCTTTTGAAAGCCTTAATAATGCCAGCTTATTGATGGTCAACCCATAGTTGATTTTTATAGCGTTGTTACAAAAATTACAAATATCTTGCTCCATTTTTCGTTTTCAATCGGATAAACTCGAATTGTTTGCGTTCTCTATCAAGTCATAGGTTCTGAAACAGTACCTATCGCAGAATATTTACTGCGGAAAGCAACGCAGACATCTGAAGCCCTACCCACTGTACCTGTTTCGGTATTTACCCTGGTCGGGTTGAGCCGGCTTCCTCCGATGGAGAAAGCCGGCTCAAATCGTTGGGATTTGTTTAAGGGTAGGGTCCTAAGTCCTACCAAGGCTATAGAACCCAATCTGTTCTGTTATTTAACCCATAACTGGAGGGAAAGGGACGGATTAATACTTTTCCCAAGGGTATTAGCGCGAAAGTGAATGCAGGGCATTCAACTGGCAATTCGAACTCGGCTCCCCGATTTCTTTTTCCAAGCCGATATTCATTGCACCACAGCGCACATCCGTCAAGAAACGCTTACAGCACCTGGTATTTCCAAGCGGTCACCCATTTAAGTACTGACCAAGCTCAACGTTGCTTAACTTCGGTGATCGAGCGAGAACCGGTGTATATAACGTGATATGACCGTAAATAGACATCTGTAACGATGGGTTACGAATTCTTATTCCAACTTTTCTTAATGATAACGGATAATAATGGTTTGCTTACTGTCAGATTCAATCCGGTGGGCAGAGAAATTGTAAGTACTTTGGCATTAGTGTTATAGTCCTCAGTAACAGCCACACCAATGATTACACATTTTTGTGTAATTTTCTTCTTGTTTGTCTGTGGGGGGGTGCAATGATGCAATGATGATGATGTCTGGTTTAGTGACATCAAGGGCGTGACCTATTATGTCGATGCTAAAATACTACAAATTCTTGCCTTGTTTTGATGGAGTGTGATATAATCAATAGATAATGAATATGTATGCACCTTGATTCCCTCTCATTGAAATGTGATTGGCTGGTGCCATAAATACAGACGAAGGCAAGGACGTTCAGAGAATGAGTGAAAGAGATCTAGTGATCTTTCCACCAGAGGTCTACTGACTGCGCCTACGACTCGGGATACTGCATACGACGATTACGTCTACGTACTAGATTAACCTACCCGGTAACATTTGCCTAAACCACTTAACTACCACGTACTCATATATATATATATATATATATATATATATATATATATATATATATCCCTTTCCGGGACATATCATAGTGATAACAGCAAAATTATAAAAATGAAATAAACCAGCCCTTAATAGCATCAACAAAGAACCATTGTTACTAATAATATCTAAAGTACATATTCCAGGTCCTGGGTGTGACGGTAAACTACATCCAGCAGCAAGGCCTTCGATTGGAAGGCTGTGAGGAGCATGGCACCACCTCCTAATTGCTGTTGTTCCCAGGTCCACCCTGACCCGAAGTGGTAGCACCTGTTAGGGTCCCAGCTATGGGCAAATAGTTAACCCCCAAACTGGGGTCAAAACAATATGAAAGTATAAAAATACACTGTTATAGAAATATATACATAGAAACAGACTCTTATAGAAAAATATATATTTTGGAGAAAAGATATTATCAAAAATATATTTTTGAATGAAAAAAAAATTATTGCCAGCAATACATTTTTAATACAAAACAAGAAGACATCCTCAATTCTCTAAAATAATAAAAAGATATATAAAAAAGAAATTTAACCAAAATCTGACTAAATCAACCTTCTAACTATAATTGAACATTAACAAAAGATACCTTAAAACGCCACCTTTTTGGCATTAAATTAGCCACAAAGGTTGATAAGCCCTTAAATAAAACTCAAACAAACATATTTTAGGCTTAAGCATAGTTAAGAACAAAAGGCAAAAAAAAAAACTGTTTTCCAGTCGACCTATATTTTGTCACTTCTAAAAATAAATCGAATATTTACTAAGTAATGACCTTAAGTTACACCAAAACGAATAATTTTCATCCAAATTTAAGAAAAAGAAAAGCTGTTGATTTTCTTCAGATCTTAATTTTAGAATCTAAGCTAAAAGAATACCTTTAAAAAGAATCCAACAGATCAGAGAAAGCGACGGAAGTTAATGTAATCTTTTCTCTATGTTCAGTGCGCATGACCGTTGATGAGGATAAAACATTTCTATTACGTCACTTTTAAAGACGCCTAAGCACACGTCTCATTTCTGAGAGTGTAAGATTACATATTCCATTTAGGAAAGTTTATACTGGGTGATTGAAAAGTAACTCCCCATTTTAAAATAACATAATATATTCATGAAATATGATTGTCGTGGAACGGGTTAAAGGTCTGGTATGAATAACGCAAAAACAACCAAATATGAAAATACGAATATATATTAAATACGGAAAGAATACAATACTTGGAACTTGGTTAGTAGGAACGATAATAAGAGTTAATGTGGAATACTATGATTCGAACCTCAGCCTTAGAACTGGGACTCGTAATGGTCGTTAAGGTAGCAGTGTTCGTAGGCCGACTCTCGGCTGATTTCGGACCGCTGTTAGGGCGTCCCCCTCAGGCTACTTCCTCTCAACTCTTGTGAGGGTAGGTGTAAGTAAAGGTTGGAAAAGTTTATTCATGCTTCTTTTGTTATTATTTCTTTGTAAAATTTTACAAGGCAAGAAAGCAAAAATGAACTCGTCCAAATCAACCTAAAGTTTCTTCATTCTTTCATTGATGAAACTGCAATATAGGTAATTATTAAATATTTATAAATTCATTTGAAGCACATGTTCTTTCGCAATATTAACAAAAGAACCATTCTATTTTCGTTTCGAATTATTCAGTCAGTCAGTTAAGTGCCATACGTGAAACACGATTAGGCAATCATGTCTCGAAAGACTGACTGGGCAGAAGATTATCCCGCAGTCGGTTGCCATTACTTTCTGCGGTAGATTGGTTGACGACTAAGGCAATAGAACATAATCTGTCCTATTATTTGACTCATAACTAGATGGGGGAAGTGATGTACTATATTATTATGTAGTAATTAGTGGGGGATCAGTTTATTACTTCAAAACAATAGGAAACCGATGCCCCACTTTATGCCCAATAGAAGCCTTAATCATGTTTCCAGCTATTATATTCAGTTAGTCAGTTAAGTGCCATACGTGATACACACTTGGGCGATCATGTCTCGAAAGAGACATGACTGACTGGGCAGAAGATTATCCCGCAGTCGGTTGCCATTACTTTCTGCGGTAGATTGGTTGACGACTAAGGCAATAGAACATAATCTGTCCTATTATTTGACTCATAACTAGATGGGGGAAGTGATGTACTATATTATTATGTAGTAATTAGTGGGGGATCAGTTTATGACTTCAAAACAATAGGAAATCGATCCCCCACTTTATGCCCAGCAGAAGCCTTAATCATGTATCCAGCTATTATATTCAGCCAGTCAGTTAAGTGCCATACGTGATACACGCTTTAGGCGATCATGTCTCGAATAGACATGACTGACTGGGCAGAAGATTATCCCGCAGTAGGTTGCCATTGCTTTCTGCGGTAGAGTGGTTGCCAGCCAAGCCTATAGAACCCAATCTCTCCTGTTATTTATTTAACCCATAACTGGAAGGAAGAGACGGATTAATACCTTTCCCATTCGTAAGTGAATGCAATGAATTCAACTTGATCACTTGGCAATAAATACTAGAAAAAAGTATGAAATACTTCATTTTTTATAATGCTTGGGTGGACTAATAATTATGGCCGGTAGTGTATATATATATATATATATATATATATAGAGAGAGAGAGAGAGAGAGCATATCTACAGGTGCGATGGGTAATTTGTCGCTATTAGTCTTATAAAATTTTGCAAAATAATAATAATAAAAGAACCATTCTATTTTGATTTAGAATTATCCACTTGGCAATAAATACTAAAAAAATAGTATGAAATTCATCATACTGGGGTTGCCTAATAATTATGGCCGGTAATGTATTTGCATATATAAAAGTCTGATTGAAAAGTAGCTCTGTTGTTTTATGTTTGAGTGGCAATTTAGGTGTCTCGACTTAAGAACCAGTGAAGTTTTTGTTAGTAAATGGAGCAAGTCTGCTATACCAAACCAAGAATTTCGAAAATCTTGAAGCTTGAATACAAGAAGTTCTTATATGTTCCCAGTCCTTTCAGGACGTAGGCGATCATGGTTCTCCACATCTCCCTATACCTAGAGCCTCTTAGTATGTTTTCTCCTGTTACACCTCGCAACCCCCGTTCCGCCATCCACCTGATCAGGCCCTTCAAATATGTTATCCGCTGCCTTCCTCTGTCTCATTTTCTTTCTATCTGGCCTGTCAGTATCAGGTTCTCCAAGCCCTCCTTCCTCATTGCATGTCCCAGGAACTTCATTTGTCTCTTCTTGGTGCTCACTGTTAATTTCCTTGCCGTTACCATACTTTCCAACACCTCATCATTGCTTGCGTGCTCGGTCCACGATATCCGCAGTATCCTTCTGTAGAACCACATTTCTGATGCTTCAAGCTTTTCCTCATTTTCGATGATATTGTCCAGCATTCACTGCCGTATTGAAGAACTGACATTACATAAGCAATCCAGAACTTTCTTTTTTGTTTCTAGTGAAAATTTCCTGTCTTAGTACTTTACTCAGCTTCTGGAACGCGTCCTTTGCCATGCCAACTCCCCTTCGGATCTCTGTGTCACACTTTCCATCTTCTGTTAGAACGCTTCCTAGGTATTTAAATTTTTGTACTTGCTTGATTCTGGTATCCATACTACAAGACTTTCTGATGAAATCACTCAATGCCATTCCTGGGCAGCTCAAGAATTTGGTAGCTAAATTTAGTACTAATATCGAATTTTGAATAAATCCACATGTTAAACTCTTTCCTCTCATACCCATTTCTCTTAAAATTATATTGAATAAAATAAATTATAAGTATTTTAAAATAGTGTGTTACTTTTCAATCACGTTGTATAATCTTTTCTTAATAGAATACAAAACCTGACAGTATCTTAAATGAGCCACAGTATTTACATTATTCGGACTATTGTCCACATTTTTATTGCCATTTGTACGACGTTTAATAATAGATCATTCTATTTGTCTATATTTCTGAGATGAGGTAGTATTTACATTATTCGGACTATTGTCCACATTTTTATTGCCATTTGTACGACGTTTAATAATAGATCATTCTATTTGTCTATATTTCTGAGATGAGGTAGTATTTACATTATTCGGACTATTGTCCACATTTTTGTTGCCATTTGTACGACGTTTAATAATAGATCATTCTATTTGTCTATATTTCTGAGATGAGGTAGTATTTACATTATTCGGACTATTGTCCTCATCTTTGTTGCCACTTGTACGACGTTTAATAATAGATCATTCTATTTGTCTATATTTCTGACATGAGGTAGTATTTACATTATTCGGACTATTGTCCACATTTTTGTTGCCATTTGTACGACGTTTAATAATAGATCATTCTATTTGTCTATATTTCTGAGATGAGGTAGTATTTACATTATTCGGACTATTGTCCTCATCTTTGTTGCCACTTGTACGACGTTTAATAATAAATCATTCTATTTGTCTCTATTTCTGAAAAAAGCTAGTATTTACAGTATTTACATTATTCCGACTATTGTCTTCATCTTGGTTGCCATTTGTACGACGTTTCGCCCGTTGTACGCTTCGGCCTTCTTCAGTTGCTAGGAATTTCGAACCGAAACCTTTATTACAGTCACTATGACCTTCTTTCCTTGCCTAGTAATGCCCCGATTGGAAATCATGACTTAGCTCCCTTTATAAAAAAAAATAGTCAAATACTGAAATGAGCCATGTACTTCGGTGCCTTTAAAAAAGACTTAATAGAAATGTTTTATCCTTACCAACGGTCATGCGCACTGAGCATAGAAAAAAGATTACATTAACTTCCGTCGCTTTCTGTGATACGTTAGATTCTTTTAAAGGCGTTCTTTTAGCTTAGATTCTAAAATAAGGATCCAAAGAAAGCCAACTGCTTTTCTTTTTTAAAATATGGATGAGAAATTATTCGTTTGGATGTAACTTAAGGTCATTACTTAGTAAATACTCGATTTATTTTTAGAAGTTACAAAATATAGGTCGACAGGAAAACAGAATTTTATTTGCTTTTTTTAAAAAATTATGCTTAAGCCTAAGCAGTGGAATATGTACTACGAATAAGGGCGACTACAAGAGGTTATGTCATCCATACCACAAGAGTTCCTGGTGAAATCAGTTGACGTGATTCCTGGGCAGCTCGAGAAGCTGCTAACCAAATCTGGTCCTCATATCGAATTTAAAAAAAAAACAAACTTAATGTTAAATGCTTTCCTCTCATATCAATTTCTTGCAAAATATATAGTTAATAAATAAGTTTCATTTAATTAATTTAAAGTATTTTAAAATGGGGAGTCACTTTTCAATAACCCTGTATAAAATACACTCACATATTTACAACTACAGAGATTATTTTGCAGAAATAAAAAGCGGAATTCTGTTACCTAAATCTTTGCTGGAATTGTGTGGAAAAGTTTTAAAAAAGAAAACAAAGAAAAAGAAAAAATAAAGTTAAAAAGACTTAAATAAAATAAAAATAAAATAAAACAGAAAAAAATATAATTTCTAATTTTTTTTCTAAAAGTGCGCATAGCTTATATATTAAAAGACAGACGAATCCAGAGTGGCATCAGCCAAAGATTAAAATGTGAAACTCGCTGGTACCAATAATAATCAAACTTTATAGGGTAGATCCTTCCACCACACTAAATGTTAGCGTAAGATTCCCTTCGTCTTCTTCGTTATCTACGGTGAACTGAATCCCGCAGCAAGGCTTCTGACTGGGAGGTTGTGAGGAGCATGGAACCATTTCTTAACTGCTGTCGTTCTCATGTCCCCCCTGACTCGGAGTGGTAGCACCTGTTAGGGTCCCAGCTATGGGCAAATAGTTAACCCCAAACTGGGGCCAAAACCTGATGAAAATATAAAAATAGACTTTTGTGGAAATATATACATAAAAGTAGACGTAAGCAAAAATATTACCAACAATACATTTTTGAAGAAAATATTATTACCATAACACATTTTTGAAGGAAAAAAATCATTCTCAGCAAAACACTTTTGAATACAAAACTAGAAGGTATTTTCAGTTTTCTAAAATAAAAAAGAATAAAAACAACAGATTTTCATTAAAATTTGACTAAATCAACCTTCTCGCTATAACTGAACCTTTAAAAATACCTTAAAACCCCACCTTTTAGGCGTTAAATAACCCACAGAGGTGTTGATATGCAGTTAAACAAAACTTAAACTCTTACCTTTTCTATAAATATGGTAATTGTTCTGACGAGCTTTTCTCTTTGGTCTTGTAACTTTAAAAATTTAAGTGCATAATCAGATTGGCAACAAACCCTCATTATTTTACTGTTGAAATGTCTTGATGTAACCGTAAGTCCTCTGCTAAACTTTTTTTGTTGTCCTTGCTTTTGGAACTCTTTTTCAGATTTTGGCTTTCTTCAAAGATATAAATATAATGTCAATCGTCGTCATCTTCTTCATTCCAGTTTTTTTTTTTGTTTTGTTTTATCTTTTAGCCTCTTCCGTGTTAGTGGCTTCATTCTCTTGTTATGGGTTGAATTATGTTTTATTTTTTCAATCGAGTTTGCGATTTCAGGCAAAGTATCAAAACCACAAGGGCTTACCGGGTGTGGAAGAATTAATAATAGAAATATTACAAATGAATTATAACAATATATATATATATATATATATGTGTGTGTGTGTGTGTGTGTGTGTGTGTGTGTGTGTGTGTGTGTGCGTGCGTGCGAAAAATTAAGACAGACACGTTATTTGATGGTGAATCGGAAGTATAGGCCTATTTAATGCGAACTACCGTCAGCTTCCGTCTTCTAATGATGGTTCGCCTGAAATAGGCCTATACTTCCGATTCACCATGAAATAACGTGTCTGTCTTAATTTTTTTTATATTTGCTCTATATGTATTTATATGCATATATGTTTAGAGCTCTCTTAGAGAGTTATCCTAAAACTGTATGTACAGTATAATTCTTTGGATTCTTCTATACTAACAATGCATGCTCATATATATATATATATATATATTACGGAAAGTCCCGAAGAATAACGAAATGGTTATAACAAGTGACATATTTAATTTGTTTGAACATTATTTTTAATATCTACTTAAATACGAGTATAAATAACCACAAAGGTGTTGATATGCCGTTAAACAAAACTCAGACTCTTCTTCATGCGCCATGTACTTACTTGCCCCTCCCCCTTTGTCGCTCTTAACATTTTTCCTCTTTGTACCTCTCTCCAAACCCTGCTCTGCCACCCACTTGTTCAAGCCCATCAAGTATGCCTAGCACTGCTTTTTCCTGTCTCTTTTTTCCCTCTATCTGTCTTATGAGTATTAGATTCTCCAAAGCATCTTTTTTCATTACGTGTCCCAGAAAGCTCATCTGTCTTTTCCGAGTGCCAATTATAAGTTTTCTTTTCTTTTCTATTCTTTCCAAAACCTCATCGTTGCTCACATGTTTGGTCCATGGTATCCTTAGCATTCTTCTGTAGAGCCACATTTCGGTTGCTTCGAGTCTCTCCTTCGCTGCCATAGCTTTTGAAATGCGTCTTTGGCCATTCCAATAAGCTTTTGGATCTCAGTGTTGCACTTTCTATCCTCTGCCAAAAGGCTTCTCAAGTATTTAAATTTCTGCACTGGTTTGATTTTCGAATCCCTGGGATGGAACGTCAGGACGCTTAACAACAGTGGTCAACTCAAGAATGTCAAACAGATGAGCAGACTTAACATCGATATACTGGGAATATGCGAAACTAGATGGCCTAACAATGGAGACTTCAGCAGCGACAACCGGAGGATAATATATGAAGGAGGCAAAAATAACGAAAAGGTAGACGGCTTCGTACTGGACGAAGAAATGAAGAAATGCGTTCTGGCAAACTGCCAACTTTTCGAGAGAGTTGTCTTGGTCAAACAGAAAGGAAGACCCTTCAACATATCTATTATAGTAGTCTATGCACTACCAACAAAAAGCATTGAGGAAGAAATAAAATAATTCTACTCCATACTAGTCAATGCCAAGGCTCAGTGCAAAAGCCAAAACATTAGAATCATAATAGGTAACTTGAATGCTAAGGTAAGTAAAGAGAGGGAAGGGGAGACGACCAGAAACTTTGGATGAGGAATCCGCAACGAACGAGGAGAAAAATGGATCCAATGGTGCACAGCAAATGACCAGGTAATAACTAACAGCTGGTTTCAATAACACCCACCACGTCTATGGACATAGAGAAGCCCAGGAGGCGACACGAAAACCATATAGACTCAGTTAGTCAGTTAAGTGCCATACATGATACACTCTTGGGCAGAAGATTATCCCGCAATAGGTTGCCATTGCTTTCTGCGGTAGACTGGTTGCCGCCCAAGGCTATAGAACCCAATCTATCCTGTTATTTAACCCATAACTGGAAGGAATAGACGGATTAATACCTTTCCCAAGGGTATTTGCGCGTAAGTGAAGGCAATGAATTCAGCTGGAATTCGAACTCGGCTCCCCGATTTCTCGTTCCGAACCAATATTCAATGCAACACAACGCGGGTCCTATATAGGCCATATAGTCTATATAACCATAAACAGGAGATTCAGAAATGCAGTGGTTCAATGCAAAACTTATCTAGGTGCCGATTGCAGAGGCGACCACCTCCCAGTCATCTGCAAACTAAGGGTGAAACTCCGGAGACTGAAGAAGCCTAGTGCAGCACCAAGACTGCAATACAACTCGTGAATGACCTCAACCCCTCAAGAAAAATACACTGACTGCGTGAAAAACAAATACGACGAACATATTGGAAAAGGAAACTCGAAATGGGACTCACTAAATGAAGCGATAGTGACATCAGCAAACAATATTTCCCGAAAGGAAATCAGGCGCAGAAGATAAAACGAGTGGATGACTGGAAGAAATTCTCGACATGATGAAAGGAGGCAGAAAATAAGACCAAGCCATGGAATGGAATACAGGAAGCTACACAAGGAAACAAGGTGCAGATGCAGACGGGCTAAAAAGGAATGGCTCAATAACAAATGTGCGGAAGTAGAGAGATTGAGCAGGATTAATAGAGCAGACATGCAGAAAGAAATAAGAGACATGACAGGACAAAAAACCTGCTCTTCAACAGGATATATAAAATCCAAAGATGGAACAATCATATTGGAGAAAGAGGAAATAGTTCAGCGATGGGAAGAATATATAAAATATCTTTTCCACGACAAGAGAGAACAACCGATAATACGCAAAGATGAGGGCGAACCGGAAATATTAAAGTGTGACGTGGAATCTGCAGTAGCCAAACTGAATAGAAACAAAGAAGCTGGACCAGACGGCATTGCAATAGAGTTGCTGAAAACCATGGAAGAATTCGACGTAGAGAAAATTACAGAAATAATAAGTGAAATTTATAACAGTGGTGTAATACCGGACGAGCATTTCGTAGCACTGCCAAAGAATCCATTGTGCAAACAAGTGCAAACTACAGTGAACAATCAGTTTAATGAGCCACATTATAAAACTGATTGCCCGCATCCTGATGAATAGAGAGAGAAAAACAGAATCAGGCCAGATATAGGACAAGAACAGTACGGGTTCGTCAAAGACACGGGAACAACAAACGCCATATTTAGGATTAAGATGCTATCCGAAAGTGCAATGGAAATGAGCAAGGACGTGTATCTATGTTTCATCGATTATGCGAAAGCCTTCGACAATATAACAAAGAATTGAAAGAAATGCTCAGCAACCTCGGCATATTTGGGAAAGACATAAGAGTAATCAAGAATCTCTACTGGCAGCAAACCGCCTGCATGCGGATAGGTAACAAATTCAGCAGATATACAAAGATAGAAAGGGGCGTAAGACAAGGGTGTGTCTTTTTACCGGATCTATTCAACTTGAAAAGCGAGACTATTCTGATGATACTAGATGTTATGCTAGGATTTGTTATCGGAGGCCACAATCTGAACAACATGAGGTACGCAGCTGATACAGTGCTGATTGCAGACACAGAAAAGAAACTACAACACCTCCTACAGTAGGTAGCTGAAGAGAGTGACAAAAAAGGACTACAAATAAACTGCAAGAAAACCGAATACATGGTCATCAGCAAAAAGGGCATTCTAAAATGCCAAATCCAATTGGGGGATACTAAAATCAAGCAAGTACAAAAATTTAAATACCTGGAAAGTGTTCTAACAGGAAACGGGAAGTGCGACACTGAGATCCGAAGGTGAATTGGTATGGCGAAGGATGCATTCCAGGAGCTGAGAAGAGTATTAAGAAACAGGACAATTTCGCTAGAAACAAAGAAGAGAGTACTGGATTGCTATGTGATGTCCGTTCTTCAATATGGCAGTGAATGTTGGACAATATCTTGAAGCAACTGAAATGTGGTTCTAGAGAAGCATACTGGATATAAAGCAGGGGATCAGTTCCATATTACTATCAATATATAAACTGACTCCTCACTTTGTGGTCACAGCAGTTCCTATACATTTATATTCCTGAGATGCAAAAGGATGCATTCCAGAAGCTGATAAGAGTATTAAGAAACAGGACAATTTCGCTAGAAACAAAGAAGAGAGTACTGGATTGCTATGTGATGTCGGTTCTTCAATATGGCAGTGAATGCTGGACAATATCATCAAAGATGAAAGAAAAAACTTGAAGCAACTGAAATGTGGTTCTACAGAAAGATGCTGCGGATATCATGGACCGAGAATGTGAGCAATGATGAGGTCTTGGAAATGATGGAAACGAAAAGGTTATTAATACTGAACATCAGGAAGAGATAGCTAAAGTTCCTGGGACATGCAATGAGAAAAGAGGGCTGGGAGAATCTGATACTAATAGGCCAGATGGAAAGAAAGACAAAGTAAAACAGTGTGTAACGTACTGACTGGCCTGAGAGGGTGGATGGCAGAATGGGGGTTGCGTGGTGTAACAGGAGAAAGCGTGCTAAGAACCACCAGGAATAGGGAGACGTGGAGAGCCATGATCGCCTGAAAGGACAAGGCACAAAGAAGAAGAAGAAGAAGAAAACTTGTCTTTTGCATTTTGGAGTCTTCTTTCTGCTGATGACCATGCATTCAAGTTCCTTGTAGTTTATGTTTAGTCCTTTCTTCTTCCTTTCCGCTGAAAACTTCCGTAGGAGGTCCAGTATTTTCTTTCCGTATCTGCTATCAGCACTGTACCATCTGCCTATCTTATATTGCTCAGAATGTGGCCACCAATGATAAATCCTGACAGGACTTTTAACTCTCTCAGAACTGTTTCGCAGTACATGTTGAATAAATCAGCTAAGAAGACACATCCTTGTCTTACACCCCTTTTTATTTTCGCTGAATGCATTACTTGTCCGTATGCAGGAGGTTTGCTGTCAGTATAGGTTCTTGATTTTTCCAATGTCTTTCCCTAATATGTCGTGAAGTAATTCATTTAAGAGTAAAGCAAAAAGACAACAATGGAAACAATTTTAAAATTGTGTGAGAATCTTGAATTTTACGAGGAGTTTGAGATATAACCCCAAATGTAAAAATCTATTCTTTTGTTTATTATTATTATTATTATTATTATTATTATTATTATTATTATAACAACGACAATAGTCAGTCTGTTGTTGCAACCACGGGACTGAATTCACGAGTGTGTGAAATGTTACACAGCGACATTGCAACAATCTAACACTGGTCTTTGTCAAAACTGAACCCTGATTTATAACAACAGGAGCAAATTATATGCTTCAGTGCACAACAAGGATTTTTTTAATACTGTTGCCTTCCACGCTTGTAAAATAAATGAGTTTTATTGTCTCAGTGGACAGACACGAAAGACTAAACATGGAAAAAAAAGAAATAGAGAGAGGGTGGAAGAAAAACTAAGAGAGAGAGAGAGAGAGAGAGATGAGAAAAACACAGACAGAAAGACAGAAAAAAAGAGAAAGACAGAGAGGAAGAAATACATAGAGAGAGAGAGAGAGAGAGAGAGAGAGAGAATGAGAAAAATGAAGAGAAAGAAAGATACAAATAGAGAGTGTGGGATAAAGACAGAGAGAGAGAGAGAAAGACAGAGAGGAAAAGACAAAAAGAGAGGGAGAAAGTCACACAGAGAGAGGGAGACAGACAGAATGAGAGACAGAGAGAAAGATACTGAAAGTGAAAACTGAGAGAACGACATAAGGATAGAGAGAGATGAAGAGAGAGAGAGAGAGAAATACAGAGAGAAAGAGAGAGAACGAGACGAAGAGAGAGAGAGAAGTAGAGAGAGCGAGAGTAAAAGACACACAGAGAGAAACATGCAGAAAGAGAGAGAGAAAGCCAGAAAGAGAGGGAGAAATCAAAGAAAGAGAGAAAGGCAGAAAGAAGAAGATGGAGAGAGAGAAATACAGAAATAAAGAGAGAGCGGGAGAAAAACCGAGAGAGAGAAAAAAAGAAAGTATATATATTACTTTGAACGCTATTTTTAGAGGGTACTCGCATTTAAGCAGACGCCCTAATTATTTTAAACCGTATTTGTTTCGCTTTGCGTGCTCGAGGAAACTCCATAAGAAAATATATCCTCCGGAGGGATTCGAACCTGTGTCCGCCTTTGCAAAAGAAACCGGTAAGAAATAAGGACAAAAGAACTGAGTTTAAACTTCAAGAAAACTGAGTGTATCGTCATTAGCAAAAAGAGGAGCTGAACTATCGCCCGGTTCACACTCCACCCACGTCTATTGAACAGGTGTAGAAGCTCATCCCTTGTTCCCTGTTTAGGACGTGGTTTCCGGCTTTCTCTTTTCCAATCTATTCACTTTTACGTAGCCCCCTGCACACCAGTGGCCTTACCGCCTTGCTTGGGGTGATGTGATTAAAAAAAAAATATGCCAGTTACAGGTCGGAGAAATTAAAATAAAACAAGTCAAAAAAAATTCAAATACCTGGAAAGTGTTTTGACAAAGGATGGAAAGTATGATATGGACATCCAAAGACGCATTGGCGTGGACCAAGACGCATTTCAGAAGCTAACCAGAAAGACCGGAAGAAACAAAGAAAAGAGTGCTGGATTGCTATGTAATATCTGTCTTTCTGTATAGAACTGAATGCTAAACGATCTCATCAAAGATGCAAAGGCTTGAGGCAGCAGAAATGTGCTTTTACAGAAAGATGCTGATGATACCATGGACGGATCACGTATGCAACGATGAAGTGTTGGAAAGGATGCAAACGAGAAGAAAACTGATACCAAATATCAGGAAGAGACAAATGAGGTTCCTAAGACATGTAAAGTGGAGGGAGGGCCTAGAGAACTTAATACTTGCATGTCGGATAAAGGGGAAAAGAGAGAGGGAGAAGCAGCGCGAGACGTTGAGCAAATGGATTGCGGGGCGGGGCTTAGAGATATAAAGAGAAAAAATATCGAGAGCGACAAGAGACAGAGCCAAGTGGAAGTCCATGATCACCAACGTCCTGAAGGGATACGGCACATAAAGAAGAAGATCTGATCGAATCCATTTACCGCACGGCTAGGGAAGCTGATTTAAATTAATCTCTTCTTCCCCAGCTTTGAGTAAATAGCAACACAACCCGCCCTCTATAGATTTGATTGGCAACCTACCTATGTGAAGGAAAACTCTGAATTCAAATCAGCCTGGAGATAGTTGGGCCCAAGACATACCAATACTAATACGGTTGCACTACATATGCTAGCCTTATGACACTAATTTGATTACATCGAATCGAATCGAATCATAAAACTATTAATCTAGATTTGTTTAGACGGAATTTTTCAGAACTGTCATGTTTTGGAACTGATCACCACAAAAGGAACGTTGAAATGAACGGAAACAAAATCTGATCTGAAAATGGCAAGAGCTTAAGTTATTTGTACTCCGTATTTGCGTTTTCATGTCCCTCGAGGGCACCACTTTTGAATTTCGCAGTTATTTATCCATACATGGGGGAAACGAGAGATGCTTACATAACTTTCCCAAGGATATCTACGCATAAGTAACGTATTCGACTGGGATTCGAACTCTAATTTTCAAATTTCCTTTACCGAGCCACTATCCATTCAGTCAGTTAAGTACCATACGTGATACACGCTTTGGGCGATCATGTCTCTTTCAAGACATGACTGACTGGGCAGAAGATTATCACGCAGTAGGTTACCATTGCTTTCTGCGGTAGACTGGTTGACGACCAAGGTTATAGAATCCAATCTGTCCTGTTATTTGACTCATATCTAGAAAGGGAAGAGATATATTATATCATTAAGTAATAATAAGTGGGGGTTCAGTTTTTTGCTTTATAACAATAGAAAACTGATCCCCCACTTTATCCCAGTAGATGTTTCAATTATGTTTTCAATTATTATATTCAGTCAGTTAAATGCCATACGTGATAAACGCTTATGCGATCATGTCTCGAAAGAGACATGACTGACTGGTCAGAAGGTTATCCTGCAGTAGGTTACCATTGCTTTCTGCAGTAGACTGGTTCAAAGCCAAGAATATAGAACCCAATCTGTCCTGTTATTTAACCCATAACTGGAGGGAAGAGATGGATTAATACCTTTCCCAAAGGTATTTGTGCATAAGTGAATGCAATGGATTCAACTGGAATTTATCGTTCCGAGCCAATATTCACCGCACTACAATGCACATCCGCTTTATCCATTATTCTTCTTCTATGTGCCCTGTCCCTTCAGGACAAAGGCGGTCATGGTTCTCCACGTCTCCCTATCCTCTTAGTATGTGGCTCTTAGTATGTTTGCTCCTGTTACACCTCGCAACCCTCGTTCTGTCATCCACCTGATCAGGCCCTGCAAATATGTTATCCGCTGCCTTCCTCTGTCTCTCTTTCCTTCTATCTGGCCAGTCAGTATCAGGTTCTCCAAGCTCTTCTTTATCCATTACATAATCGTAATTTATTTTCGTTAATGAAGAAATCCATTATTTAGTAGAAAGTTATAGTTACAGAATGCCAGGATAACTATTTTGCCAATTGAATATTGATATTATAAATCAATTGCATGAAAGAACTAATTGGATGAAAAATTAATAGTATGAATTAATAAGATGCTTGATACTATCTAATCTAAACTTATTTATAAATAGAACTTTGTCTGTGTGTGCTTGTCCGTTACCTATAGACTCCGAAACGGCTGAACCGATTTTCTTAAAATTTTACACAGTTACACTATAAGCGTTTGCGAGTGTTCTTAGCTAGGTTTTGTGTCGAGGTACCCCCGATAAATATCGAAAATCGATAATCGAAAAAATCGGGTTATAGAAGGAGTGGTCCGATTTTAATCAAATTTCATACACTCATAGACAAAGACATAAGAAATGATATTCAGAAGTTTCAAGGTTGCAGTTTTACAATAGAGCAGAAAATCGATAATATATATATATATATATATATATATATATAAAAGACAAGATGTTTGTATGTGTCTGTTTATCTGCCTGTATATCTGAATTTTTTTCTGCCCTCTTATTTTAGTTTTTGCTTCGGGTTCGGCTCTAAGTAGGTATAATTGTAGTCTCAGCCATGATACCATTTACTCAGAGGACTTATTTAGCCTTCAAAATTCAGTTTACGACGAAAAATATTTATTTGATATCGATAGCAGAAAATCAAAATTTGACTTACATACATTCATTTTTCTTTCAGTCTACGGTTTCGCTTTAAGTGGAAACAACTATTGCTTTTTAGTCTTTCGTGCCAACGTCCATAGAGTCTGAGCTCCAGGACCATGGATTAGATTTAAAGCTTTCATTACACCCGAGCAACGCCGGGCTATACTGCTAGTATATATATATATATATATATATATATATATATATATATAGGTGCGATTGGTAAATATTTGCAATTATTTTATTATTTCAAATATTCTTTAGGCTGAGTCTGAGCTCCACGACCATAGATTAGTTTTAAAGCTTTTATTACACTCGAGCAACGCCGGGCTATACTGCTAGTAAATTAATAGCAACGAAGAACTAATTAGAGGAAAAATTAATAGTATGTATTAATAAGATGCTTGATACTATCAATTAATACGCATGAATGCTTCTGCCAAAAATCACTCAAAAATTTTCCTCAGCCTAAAACTTATAAAATATATTAATAAATGCAGCATTAAAATTAAACGGATATAGAAAAAAAATATCTTCACAACTTTAAAATAAATTGACGTCAAAAATGAACTTTTATATGTAACATCTTTTAAACAATCATTATATAAATTGATCCATCATTTTTAATGATCACGTTAGTTCCTATCCATTTATGTTCCAGAGAATGTAAATAAATCTGAAGACATGCCTGTGTAGCTTATCAGAATTTCACCGATTCATGGATTAGGTTTTTCATGGCTTATCAACAGACAAGAAATTATAATCTGTATATAAAATGGGGGATCAATTCTATATTACAGCCAATATATAAAATGATCCCTTACTTTGTGCCCAGGTAGTTTCTGTACATTTTTATTCCAGAGAATGTAAATAAACCTAAAAGTCATGCTTGTGTAGCTAATCAATATTCCATTAATTCATTCTTTTTTCTATTACTTATCAACAAACAAGAAATTATAATATGTATATAAAGTGGGGGATCAATTCCATATTACAATGAATAGATAAACTGTATTCTCATTTTGTGGCCATGATAGTTTCTAAACATTTATGTTCCAGAGAATGAAAATATATCTAAAAGACATGTCTGTATTTGATTGATTCATTCATTCATTTTCTATGGCTTATCAACAGACAAGAAATTATATTACGGATAAAAAGTAGGGGATCAATTCTATATTACAATCATTATATAAAGTGAACCCTCACTTTATGGCCACGATAGTTTCTATACATGTATATTCCAGAGAATGTGAATCAATCTAAAAGACATGCCTGTGTAGCTAATCAGTATTTCATTGCTCAACTGAGTTGGTTTCTACGTTTCATCAACTCTTCGCAGGTTATTTAAAGCCAGAAAATATTTTTAAATTTAAAGATTTTTTAAGATAATAATCAATTTTGTCACACAAGTCTGGGATGAGAAAGACTAGATCCATCCCTAATTAGCACTCCGTAAGCTATAAATTATAATGTGGACATAAAATGAGGGATGAATTCTATATTGCAGGTAATATATAAAAGGTATTGTAGGTTATTTAAGGCTAGAAAATATTTCAGTCACTAAGGATTTTTTTCAGATGAGTGATATAAGTCTTAATCATTAACACATAATTGGGAGAAAAGAGGCGGATTCATATCTATTAAAAAACTGCATAAATAAACAAAAAAAAAAATTATAATATGTATATAAAGTGGGCGATCAATTTTATATTACAATCAATAGATATAATGATCCCTTACTTTGTGCCCAGGCTAGTTTTTATGCATTTATATTCCAAAGAATGTAAACAAATCTCTCAAACATGTATGAGTCGCTAATCAGTATTTCATTGATTGATTCATTCATTTTTTCATGGTTTATCAGTCCTTTGCAAAAATATTTTTAGCGATTAAGAAGATTTTAGATAATGATTTAGTGATATAAAGCTTACAAATTAAGACATGACATGGGGAGACGAGGTCGATTCAGACACTAATAAAAATTTCATAAACAAACAAAAGATTATAATGTAGATATAATATTGGGTTCAATTCTATGTTAAATTCAACATATAAAATGAACCCTTACTTTGTAGCCAGGATAGTTTCTATAAATGTATATTCCAGAGAACTTAAATAAAATATTATGACATACATGTGTAGCCAATCAGTATTTCATTGAATGATTCATTCATTTTCAACAGCTTATCATCACTTGGCAGGTTATTTAAAGGCAGAAAATGTTATTAGATTGGAAGAATTTTTTTAAGATCTAAACTTATTTATAAATGAAGCTTTGTGTGTGTGTGTGTGTGTGTGTGTGTGTGTGTGTGTGTGTGTGTGTGTGTGTGTGTTACCTACAGACTCCAAAACGGCTAAACCGATTTTCTTGAAAATTTACACAGTTGTACTATAAGCGTCTAGGTTTTGTGTCGAGGTACCCCCGATAAATATCGAAAATCGATAATCGAAAAAATCGGGTTATAGAAGGAGTGGTCCGATTTTAATCAAATTTGATACACTCATAGACAAAGACATAAGAAATGATATTCAGAAGTATCAAAGTTGCAGTTCTTAGAATAGTGCAGAAAATCGATAATATTTATACATAAAAGGCAAGATGTTTGTGTGTGTGTCTGTTTATCTGCATGTATGTCTGTATTTTTTTAGCCCTTTTATTTTAGTTTTTGCTTCGGGTTTGGCTCTAAGTAGGTATAATTGTAGTTCTTAGTCTCAGCCATGATACCATTTACTCAGAGGACTTATTTAGCCTTCAAAATTCAGTTTACGACGAAAGTAATTATTTGATATCGATAGCAGGAAATCAAAATTTGACTTACATCCATTCATTTTTCTTTTAGTCTACGGTTTTGCTTTAATTGGAAACAACTATTGCTTTTTAGTCTTTCGTGCCAACGTCCAAAGAGTCTGAGCTCCAGGACCATGGATTTGTTTTAAAGCTTTCATTGCACCCGAGCAACGCCGGGCTATACTGCGAGTAATGATTAACTGATTCTAATTAATCCATTGTGGTAGAGAAAGAAGTGTTTCATACCTTTCTCACGAGTATATTTACAAAAGAAATATAGTACATCCAAGCTTATAGCACGTGATATTCCCAACTGGTCACCCATCAAGGTATTGACCAGGACGGACATTGATTAACTTTGGTGATTGTAAAATAATTATATGTATATAAAGTGGCGGATCAATTCTATATTACAGTCAATACATAAAATTATCCCTTACTTTTTACCCAGGGTAGCTTTTATAAATTTATATTCCAGGGAACTTAAATAAAACTTTAAAACATACATGTGTAGCTAGTCAGTATTTCATTGATTTATTCATTCATTTTCAACAGCTTATCATCCCTTGGCAGGTTATTTAAAGGCAGAAAATATTTTTAGATTGTAAGAATTTTTTTTTGAGATAATTATTTTGTGATACGACTAATTAATCCATATATATAAACTGACTCCTCACTTTATGGTCATGTTAGTATGTATGAATTTATATTTCGGAGAAGGTAAATAACATGCCTGTGTAACTAATCAGTTTTTCATCGATTGATTCATTTAATTTCTATGGCTTATCAACAGACAAGAAATTTTAATATGTATATAATGTGGGGGATCAATTTTATATTACAATCAATATATAAACTGAACCCTCACTTTATGGTCATGGTAGTATCTATGAATTTGTAATTCGGATAAGGTAAATAATCCTAAAAGATATGCCTGTGTAGCTAATCAGCATTTCATTAATTGATTCATTTTCTATGGCTTATCAACAGACAAGAAATTAAATTGTGGATATAATGTGGGGGATCAATTCTATATTACAGTCACTATATAAAATGATCACTTACTTTTTGCCCAGGTAGTTTCTATACATTTATATTCCAGTGAATGTAAATAAATCTGTAAGACATGTATGTGTAGCGAATCAGTTCCTCATAATTTGTTTTCTACGGTTTAACAAACCAGAAAATATTTTTAGTTTTTAGGCCTTTTATTTTTTATAGATGATAATGGTTTAATAATACAAGTCTGACTTATTAAATATATATATAATGGTAGAAACTAATTCATATATACTCCACAGTTTGATAACTATTACTTTTAATAAAGTGCTCAGTACAGAATTGCTTTTATGGATGTTTGAAATTTTAAATTTCCATAACATTATATATATGACCCCGACCCCGACTCGGTAACTAAACAATATTTCACTATCTAATGGTGCACTTGTGTTCTGTTGAAACACACCTATTCTATAGTGAACAGACTCTACCACCTAATTTAAATCGGAGTAGGAAGAGGAATGAGGGTCAATCGATGTTGGACGACAGTAGTCGAAAGTTAGTCGAATACGAAGGTAGTGAGCGACCTGGCAAGATTATATTGCGTCATACATATTATATCAAGTTCCTAACGTTTTGTACGTCGAACCTATTAGGACCGACTTTAGCACAAATATTAACCTTCAAGGCGAAAATAACTCCACAACAACTTGGCACCGAAACCTGAAAGCTTTTGAATTGCAGTTCCATATGTTATTATTATAGCTGTAATAATAATAATAATAATAATAATAATAATAATAATAATAATAATAAAACTGTCAAAATATAAAGACCTGGAAATTGAAATAGAAAAAATGTGGAAATTGAAAATAAGAGTTGTGCCAGTGATAGTAGGTGCACTTGGAATGATAAAAAATGGAACAAAACAACACATTGAAAGAATCCCTGGAAACCCCAGCTTAAGAGATATACAAAAAATTGTCTTCTTAAGTACAGCCCACACACTAAGGAAAACTTTATCTATGTAATGCTAGGGATGATAGGGAAGATAGAAAAACATGAAATGGAGTCATAACAACACGCCACGACCTGCCTTAGGTCTCCCCGCAGACTTGGTTGGTAGTGAGACGAAAGCAGAAATCGAAATATGATGAAAAATGACATAATAATAATAATAAAAATATATATATATATATATATATATTATATATTATATATATATATATTATATATATTATATATTATATATATATATATTATATATATTATATATTTATATATGTATATATATATATTATATATATATATTATATATATTATATATATATGTATATATATATATGTGGAATTAAATTTGTTTTTTTATTTAAAATTGATTTAACTTACATTGCGACAAGGAACTTTCCATATGTCGCAATATAAATTGAATTAATTTTAAATATAAAACAAATATAATTATAATTATATTTAGCTCTATGATATATATTGTATTGAGCACTTTTAAAAAGAAAATTAAATGCCGGAGAAATCTGAATTCTAAAACTGTTGGTTCTCTTTACCTATATATATATATATATATATATATATATATATATATATATATATATATATATATATATATATATATATATATATTGTCATCCGCAGACAGATCTGTTTCGCTGTTTCATATATATATGGAGAACTAGCGTGTAAGATACTTCCTGTATCATTTTTTAATATTAAAATAAAATTTTAATATTAATTAGGATCGGGTTTTTGGAATTTACCTTCCTGCTTTTTTCACTTGGATTAAAGTATGTAAATTAAAATATATATATATATATATATATATATAACACGAAAAAACACCCGGTCTGTTCATATCTATTTCGATCTGGCCTTTTTCAGGTAACTTTCTTTCATTCCTGTAAAATTTTTCAAATCATTTTCTTATTTTGAATCCGTCTCTCTCTCTCTCTCTTTCTCTCTCTCTTTCTTCCACTCTTTCTTTCCCTCTCTCTCTCTCTCTCTCTCTCTCTCTCTCTCTCTTCGTACATAATACACTTCTTATTTATCTTCACTTTTATAAGCTCATTCACTCATTCCTTCTTTCTTTCTTTCTTTCTGTCTTTTTGCATCCTTTTAAATCACTTCTGATTTGAATATCTCTTTCCCTTTTTTCCTCATCTTTTAGTTCGCTCTTTCTTATCTCTTCTTTACATCTTCTTTCCCCTTTCGTCCCATCATTTTCTTCTGTATTATGCGTACGACTTCGTTTTCAATCCCTCTCATTTAAATCCTACCTCTCTCTTTTCCTCTTTCTCTCTCTCTCTCTCTTTTCTCTCTCTTTCTCATTATCCTTTTCTCTTCTTTCACTCCTCGATAGGTAATCCAATCTTGATTCCCAAGCCATTAAGTCCTGACGACGTTACGGGTTTGGATACAGACGGTTAACGTTCGTTGTCATGCCAACAAAGATCTATCGTTAATTTTAGACGTCAGGTGACAATTAGTCGTAAGGACTTTTATGGCAACTTTTCCACCTCTTCTTACACACTAGTTCTCCAGTACTAGTCATATGCGCAATGAGTCGTCTGCGCATCGTCGTTGGTGAAGGCAGATGGCGGGAGAGGGGATTCGCAGGAAAGAAACGATCGTCATGCCGGTCTTCTGTTCTTTCTTTCTTTTTTGGGGGTGGGGGTGGCTAGTTTATTTTTTTACTGAAAGACTCTTCTTATTTTTTTGTTTCATGTATAAATTAACTGGCGTTGTCACCCAGCGCATTGTCTGAGGGAAATCTCGTGAATAAAGCGACATTTTTTTTTTCAATACATGTCCCTTCTTTTTTTTATCATGAAGTTTTTGCGTGCTGTCCATTAATAGAAAAATCGGGATTTAAGCAGAATGATTTATTTGGATGTGTGTTGTGGTGCAGTGGATATCGACTCAGAACGACAAATCGGTTTGCCGAGTTCGAATTTCAGTTGAATTCGTTGCACACTTACGCACAAGCGTGGTGGCGCAGTGGATACCGGCTAGGAACGGGAAATCGGGGAACCGAGTTCGAATTCCAGTTGAATTCATTGACTTCACTTACGCGCAAATACCCTACGGAAAGGTATTAATCCGTTATGGGTTAAATAATAGGACAGATTGGTGTTCTATAGCCTTGGTCGGCAACCAGTCTACCGCAGAAAGCAATGGCAACCTACTGCGGGATAATCTTCTGCCCAGTCAGTCATGTCTCTTTCGAGACATGATCGCCCAAGCGTGTATTGCGCATGGCACTTAACTGACTGACCCTTGGGAAAGGTATTAATCAGTCTCTTCCCTCAAGTTATGTGTTAAATAACAAGACAGATTTGGTTCTATAGCCTTGGCTGGCAACCAATCTACTGCAGAAATCAATGGCAACCTACAGCGGAATATTCTTCTGCACAGTCAGTCATGTCTCTTTCGGGACATGATCATCCAAAGCGTGTATCACGTATGGTACTTAAGTGACTTACTTGGATGTGCTTTGTAGTGCAGTGGCTCGCGACTCGAAACGAGAAATCGGAAAGCCGTGTTCGAATTCCGGTTTAATTAGTTGTATTTTTTTTATTTTATTTTTTTATAATCATTTTACCCCAAGCAAGGCAGTTTCACTGCCACTGGTGCAAGGGGTTACATAGAAGAGAAAGATGAACAAGGGGATGTCAGGGAATGGATAAGAGAAGGATGAGAATACCGATTTGAAGAAATCTGATGAGGTTAGAGCGGACGGAGAAAAGAGTATGGGGGAAAGGATGCGAGTTAGAGTGATAGGAGATGGCAGTTGACCTTACATTTAAATTTCTGGAGATTGTAGCTGTCGGGGAAGCAAGTATACGGAAGGGAGTTTTACAGGCGTAGAAGTGCGAGAAAAGAAGTTGCTAGAGTAGAAGTTGCGGCTACATTTTATTGGTTTTATTGTAAAATGGTAGAACCTCGGTTACACGCAAATACCCTTAAGAAAGGTATTCATCCGTCTCTTCTATTTACAGCTATGGATTAAATAGTATGATAGTTTGTGTTCTATTGTTTTGGTTGGCAACCGGTCTACTACAGAAATTAATCGCAAACTACTACGGGAAAATATTTTGTTCAGTCAGTCATGTCTCTTTCGAGAGATAATCGCCAAAGCGTGTATCACGCATGGCACTTAACTGACTGACTTACTTGGTCAATCACACACACACACACACACACACACACACACACACACACACATATATATATATATATATATATATATATATATATAGTGTATCGAGGCAGTAAATAATTTTCTAAACTTATACTGTTAAATATAACAGACAATCAATGTCTATTAAGTTTAATCATGAGCCGTTCTAAACGTCGTATTTTGGCTTTAATTTCAGTTGAAAATAAAGACAAAAATTCTCCAACATTTGGATATTTTTTTATTAATTTGGTTCTAAGCTTTAGGCTCACATGAGCCATCTTCAGAGAGGTTATTAAGACGGTAACACATAACAAAAATTCTCCAAATGTTGGGGAATTTTTGTCTTCATTTTCACCTGAAATTAAAGCCAAAATATGATGTTTAGAACGGCTCATTATTAAACATAATAGACATTCATTGTCTCCTATATTTAACAGTATATGTTTAGAAAAAAAATATATATCTGTTAGTCAGTTAAGTGCCTTATGTAATACACATTTTTCTTTAAAGGTATCACGCGATGCGCGCGGCTGGATATCGCGTGAGCGTCTATTAAAAACAAACTTTCAAAACTACAATTTCCACTGTTATATAGTGTAAGGTAGAAGAAAATTGTTTGAGATATAATGCCTCTCTTGTAGCGAGGTACCTTTGATATTGTGATTTAAATAATATTTTTATTATTTTCAAACAAAACTTCTCTTAAGGGTTCTTGTAAGTTATGGGTTAATAAATGTTTTTTCATCGCACTATTATTACTAGATAGGTGACATGTAAGGCGTCTAGTCAGGGAAGTAGTTGTATGGCCAAGATAGGTAATTAATTTATGACAAGAAACACAATCTTGTTATGGTCATTAAAATCCATACACTATATAAATCATCGCAAATTTAGAGTTGATGGGGTTATTATTATTAAAAAATAATTAGGTTTGTGTCTTCCATTTTCTATAATATATTTTAAATTTTACATGTTTTTGTGGAATTCCGGCAGAAATATGTTTAATAGCTTTTCGTATAACAAATTCGTCCTGTTTATAATTAACATGCATTTGGTTTCAATAAAATATGTTGATGTTTTCTTGTGTGTTATTTTTAATTCTAGTGTCATGTATTTTATGTAAGAATAATTTTGTTTGTTTATCAATGATGTAGTTGGGAAAAATATTGTTGACTAATGTTTGTTTTATGCGTTGCTGTTCGCTTAAAAATATTCTTTGAGAGGAGGAATTTTGATGTGCTCTATTTAAGTTCGTAATTACTGCAATTTTATATCTTTCAGGGCATTGAATACAAGAGTTCTTACTGGTGGGTTTCCTTTCGTTTCTTTTCAAAAAACACTAAAACACAAAAAATTACATTACAGTCAAACATGAGGACATAATAATATCGGAAAGATAATATCATTGAAAATGGCAAGTGAAGAGGCTGATAGTGCTTAGAAAGTTGAAAATTATGGAACAGTTTTAAATTCATTATCTCCAGGAAAAAAAGATATTTTGTAAATATCCTTAAAAAATTTAATCAAAGATTAAAATCTTTTTGTCGGTCGTTTTTAACGAAACACACACACACACACACACACACACACACACACACACACACACACACACACACATATATATATATAGTTAAATATAACAGACAATGAATGTTTACTATGTTTAATCATGAGCCGTTCTAAATATCGTATTTTGGCTTTCATTTCAGGTGAAAATAATATTAGACAGATTTTAATCGATAACACAATAATACTCACACATACACACAGTAAAAAGAACCATCAAATATTGGAATCCATCTACATTAAATCAAAGTAACCAACACTCAATAAAATGTCACTTCAATCTACTCACAACACATTATATTGCATTTAGGCACATGCTTCTGTTAATAGAACCGCATTACAAATTTATGAACTGCGTTTGCTATTCGGTGATTGTTATCGTCGCATAGCAATGTTTTATCTCAACACAAGATAATATTATCTTTGATGGTGGATGTATTTATGTTAACGTCTCTGTAACCTCTCTGAAGATGGTTCATGTGAGCCGAAAGCTTAGAACCAGCATAATAATTACCTAAAATTAAAGCCAGAATTCGATGTTTAGAACGGCTCATAATTAAACATAACAGACATTCATTGTCTTCTATATTTAATAATATATGCTGACTTGATACTATATATATATAAAGAAATTTACAATGTTACGGAAAAATTTTAACAACCGACATATTGAAATTATTTATTTGAACATTACTTTTAATCGATACTCGTATTTGAGTAGATATTCAGTTTTTAATCAAACCGTATATTTATATATTTATTTCAACTGAAATGACACACATTTTCGTAACACACTTTATCTTAAATAATCAGGCCGGTTGAAATTAATATATAAGATATTCTGTTTTTAATCAAGCAGTATACTTATATATTAATTTCAACCGGCCTGATTATTTAAGATAAATTGTGTTACGAAAATGTGTGTCATTTCAGTTGAAATAAATATATAAATATACGGTTTGATTAAAAACAGAATATCTACTCAAATACGAGTATCGATTAAAAATAATGTTCAAACAAATAATTTCAATTTGAAGAAATATAGTTTTAGGGTGTGTTATATTTACTGGAGGATGTGCATTGTGGTGCATTGGATATCGGCTCGGAACGAGAAATCGGGGAGCCGAGTTCGAATTCCAGTTGAATTCATTGCATTCACTTACGCGCAAATACCCTTGGAAAAGGTATTAATCCATCTCTTCCTTCCAGTTATGGATTAAATAACAGGACAGATTGGGTTTTATAGCCTTGGCTGGCAACCAGTCTACCGTAGAAAGCAATGGCAATCTACTGCGGGATAATCTTCTGGCCAGTCAGTCATGTCTCTTTCGAGACATGATCGCCCAAGCGTGTCTCATATATGGCACTTAACTGACTGACTATATTTACTGAATAAAGTGCTCAATATCAGAGATAGAGCGTATGTAAATATAAAAGAGTGAACATTGAATTCAACATTCAGAGGCAACAGACTGTTTCATGCTAGGCGCAATCATCAAACCACTATATACAGTGTTGAATTGGGATAATGTTTAGCGTCAAGGTTGTTTTTATTTATTTTTTTTAGTAGTTTTTCTTATAAAATGTCTTTTGGCAAGAAGGTTTTTATCGCAAAGTGTTCGATGTCAGGGTGGGAATAGAGCGTTGGTAAACACAAAAATTTTGTCCCTTTAACTGAGCAGATTTATGGCGACTTTGAATTTTCATGAGGACAGCGTTATGGTTTTCTCACTCATCAGAGCTATTTGCTGTTACGTCCCGGTTTTTTCTTGTTTTTATAGAAAATGGTGTAACTTTTGTGGGAGCGGTCTTGTTTGTGATTGGTTAATTTTTCCTTTTTTTTGTTTATGTTTCTTTTTTATTTTTATTAAGTAGCTGATCGATTTATTTTTATTTTTGAGAGTGGAGTGTAAAGAGAGAAGAATATGATACGAAGAATGTCATGGAAAGAATGTGAGTCAAGAGATGGCAGTTGACTTTGCATTTAAATTCTTGGGGATTGTACTTTTCAGGGAAGGAAGTATACGGAAGGGAATTCCACAGGCGGGAAGTGCGAGAAAAGAAGCTATGTGGAGTAGAAATTGCGGCTACATTTTCTTGCTTTCACTGTGAAAGGGTGGGACTAGTTGCTAGTCTTGTAGCTAGAGTAAATTCATGCAGAGGGGGCACTAGGGTGCGAGGCTCTTCAGAGCAGAAGCCGTGAAAGTATTTGCAGAAGAGGCAGATGGAAGACACATTACGTCGGTGAGTAAGTGACTGGATTTAAGCTAAAAGATCGAGTTCAATTACATTATAGATTCTTCGTTGGATTTTATCAAGAAGTTAGAGAGGAATAGCAGAGGTACTTGATCAAATGTGACAGCAGTATTCAATACACGGGCGGATGGTAGATTTATATATGTGTAAGATAGATTCAGACGAGAAAAACTTCCTAGCTCTATAAAGGAAACCAACCTTCCAAGCCGCATATATATATATATATAAACGGTGAGGATAATCCAACAAGATTAACTTAATATAAAATATTAAGTGTTTTAAATCCAAACAACCCACAATGCATAAATCCGGGCTCTTTTCTTCTTTTCCTCTTTCTCTTTTCTTTCTTCTTATTTTTATTTTTCATTTTATTTTATTTTATTTTCATTTTTATTTTTTTTATTTTTATCCTTCTCTTCAGTTAAAGAAAATGCTTATTCCGGCAAAATGTTTTGTACCAAATGGAAGGAATATTGTAAGGCCTGATGAAATGAGGTAATTAGCTCATAGAAATGAACTATAGTTTATAACCACTTGAAATGACGTGTTGAGTTTTCCTTTAAAAAAAATATGTATATATATATACCCTGACTGAACACTTTGGAAGAATGGTAGACTTTGAAAAACAGTAGCTACTCTAGCATTTATGCATCGTTCATTCAGCAATGAATTAGAACACTCTCAGCTATTGGGCGTGTATAATGATAATATACAGGTTAAAAAGTATGCCTTCTTTTCCCGAGCGTCCATAGCTCAGCGGTAGAATCGCTGACTGACACCAATTCGGTCGGGTTTCAATCCAGGGTTAAAAGCAATCGGTGTCTAACCTTACTGATGAGCTGTGATACAGCGAAACAGATCTGTCTGCGGATGACTATATATATATATATATATATATATATATATATATATATATATATATTCTAAACATATACTGTTAAATATAAGAGACAATGAATGTTTATTATGTTTAATCATGGGCCGTTCTACACATCGTATTTTGGTTTTAATTTCAGGTAAAAATAAAGACAAAAATTCTTCAAAAGTTGCATAATTTTTTATTAAATTCTAAGCTTTCGGCTCACATGAGCCATCTTCAGAGAGGTTAAAAAATGTTAACATAAAAACATCTACTATCAACGACGATTTTATCTTATTGCTGAAATAAAATATTGGAGGCCATCTACATTAAATCCAAACAGCCCACACCTAATAAAATCACGTTTAAATCTGGTCATAACACATTACATTGCATTTAAATATATGGTTCTGTTAATATTTCGGTCTCTCACGCGGTTTGACGTCATAGAACCGCATTACAAATTTACGAACTGCGTCTGCTATTTGGTAACTGTTATCGTTGATTAGCAAAGATTTATGTCAACATAAGATAAAATCGTCGCTGATGGTAGATGTTATTATGTTAACGTCCTTGTAACTACTCTGAAGATGGCTCATGTGAGCCGAAAGTTTAGAACCAACTAAACTGTCGGGTTTTTGTTAATTTTTTAAAATTTTGTGTGGTCATGGAGTATGTGGTTGAGTTTTGTGTTGTAATCTGATTTGTTAAGTACAACAAAGATGTTAGCCTTGTCAGCTTTTTTTACAATTATGTGAAGGTGGTTGCGTAGTTCGTGCGCGACACTTTTTAGTTGTTTCGATAGAATTTTTGAGGAGCTTCTGCTTTTATCATGGCGATCTTTGATTGCCTCAGCCTTAAGTAGATCTTTCAACCACATACTCCATGACCACACAAAATTTTAAAAAATTAACAAAAACCCGACACACCAACTAAAATCTAAACTTAATAAACTCATTAGTGCCAACAACGCTGATCAAAATTCCTTAAAACTCCCTAAAATTATTGGTGACTATAAACCTGGTTACATATACGGAACCATAAAATCTCATAAACCTAACTATCCTCTCCGCCCTATCATATCCCAAATTCCTACTCCTGTATACCAGTTAACTAAACATATTAACCAGCTTATCACACCCTACCTTCCGAGTAAATACAGCATAAAGTCAACCCTAGAGGCAATCCAAGTCCTCAAGAGTGAAAAACCTAATAATGAAATCATAGCTTCACTTGATGTGGAAAACCTTTTTACTAATGTACCCGTCAGTGAAACTATTGATATAATTATAAGAAATGTTTACAGTAATCCTTCATTACCCCCACTCAAAATTAATCCCAACATCCTAAGAAAAATTCTACTAGCTTTTACTACTGAATAGCATAAATGTTCTATGTTTACTGTGTGTTAATATTTACTCTTTGATAATGGCTTATGTGAGCCGAAAGCTTAGACCCGATAAAAAATTCAACAAATACCGTGATTTTTTGTTGTCTTTTAACGACATCACCATCAAGTATATCAGACGGTATGAACGGATCCTACACAAAATTAATAGACAAAACTTGTCTATATTATTCAATGAAACCTGCATTATTGAAAAAATGCTGCCAAAATACACACAATATATATATATATATATATATATATATATATATATATGTTTCTTCACAAATACACTCTATCTGAAATTAATTAATCACAGTTAATGCCATACGTAATACACGCTTGGCCAATCATACCTCGAAAGAGACATGACTGACCGGGCACAGGATTATCCAGTAGTAGGTTTCCATTACCTCCTGCGGTAGACTGGTTGCCAGTCAAGGCTATGGAACCGAATCTGTCTTGTTATTAACCCATAACTGGAGAGAAGAAACGGATTTTTCAAGAGTATTCACGTGAGTGAATGCAAGTGAATGCAATTTATATATATATATATATATATATATATATATATATATATAATTGGAGTAGATAGACTAAACTATCACCAGGTTCACACTTTACCCTCGTCTATTGAACAGGTGAAGAGGCTCATCCGTTGTTTCCTGTTTAGGATGAGGTTTCCGGTTTTCTCTTTTCCAATCTTCTCTTATGTAGCCCCCTGCTCATCAGTGGCGTTACCGCCTTGCTTAGGGTGATATGATTAAAATATATATATATATATATATATATATATATGAATAAAAAGACAAGTGAGAAAAATCTTCTTGATCGACGCGTTTCGTTCTCTGACGGACTGTAACAAGACAAATGTAGTATTTAATTGTTGTACTTGTTTATATAGAATCGCAACGATTTTATTGGTTTATCGAGGCTTCCGTCATTGATAAATCAATGACTTCCTTGCACTTTTATATAAACACCTGCGCCAAAATAAATCTTTCATTTGCCTTGCTAAAGTCCGTCAGAGGATGAAACGCGCAGGTTAAATTATTTTTTCTCTTGTTCTTTATTAATTTTGTTTCTATACAGATATACGTTTTTTTTCTGAAAATAATTTACACCCCCATATATAGAAATATATATACATATGTATATAGTTATCCGCAGACAGATCTGTTTCGCTGTATCACAGCTCATCAGTACGGTTAGACAGCCGATTGCTTTTTACCCAGGATTGAGACCAGACCGAATTGGCGTCAGTCGGCGATTCTACCTCTGAACTATGAGTAGAAGGAGGCAGACATTTTAGCGTGTATATTATCATTATAGACGCCCAATAGCTGAGAGGGTTCTAATTCATTGCTGAATGGACGATGCGTAAATGCCAGCGTAGCTACTGTTTTTCAAAGTCTACCAATCTTCCAGAGTGCTCAATCAGGGTGTGAGAGCGTAAATGTGTGTGTGTGTGTGTGTGTGTGTGTGTGTGTGTGTGTGTGTGTGTGTAACGTGGGTGAAAGAGACTGGTAAGGAATAAATGTTATGGTTATGGTGTTACATTTTTATTTTAGCGCAACTTGAAAGCGTCTTCATGGATTGCGTCAAGATATATATATATATTTTGTACCAAAAATTATAGGAGATAAAATTGACAATACGAAGTCCTTTCTATTTTGGTTAAAACGTGTAACAACGCCATTCCCTACTCCCTGCAACCAATTCATTATTTTCTTATATGACGTTAACAATATGCTTTGATTGGATTTTTTTTTCAATCGATTTGGAGCAAACACTTTCCAGATTCTATAAGTCTCACATTTGCTTTATAAATGAAAATATATATACAAAAAACAAAAATGTATATATAAAAAACAAAAAAATCCTCAAAATTCAAATATATATATATATATATATATTTGAATTTTGAGGATTTTTTTGTTTTTTATATATACTTTTTTTATCATATATATATATATATATATATATATATATATATATATATATAGTCATCCGCAGACAGATCTGTTTCGCTGTATCACAGATACTTTTTTATAAATATATATATATATATATATATTTGAATTTTGAGGATTTTTTTGTTTTTATATATACTTTTTTTATTATAGAAATATATATATATATATATATATATATATATATATATATATTGGAATTTTGAGGATTTTTATTTTTTAATTTTTTTAATTTTTATTTATTTCATCCAGTTTATGGACTCATGATAAAAAGTAACGTTTTTTCATCGCCGGTCATAGGGAGTAAAAAAAAAATGTTTTATAAACGTGGGTGAATTGATTGAAGACATGTTTGAAAATAACATCGTTGTAAAGAATTCTTTTAAATGAAATATTTTTTTACTAAAGAGTTATCTCCCCATAGCTTTTGAAGTATAATGAAAAACGTTGGTTTTTTTTTGTTATAAAATCTCTTCTCGCTTTCTTTCCCCACTCTCTCTCTTTCTCTCTCCTTCTCACACACACGTACACACATATACACACACTCATACACAATAATGACTCATTGTCACTTTTATACACACGCATACACAACACACAAACATGCGCAATTGTGATTCTTTCTCTCTCTTACACACACATCAACACACACGAAAACGCCGTCATGAATCTTCCTTTTTTTATACATGTGCATGCATATACATTTTATACATGTGCATGCATATATAGATACAGTTATGAGGCTTTCTCTCTTTTACACAGACGCACACATATCCATTCGCATATCATGAGTCCTGAGCATGACGGCAAACTGCATCCGGCAGCAAGAACTCTGGTTGAGAGGTTGTGAGGATCACGAAACTACCTCTTAATTGCTGTCGTTCCCAGGTCCACCCTGACTTGGTGTGGTAGCACCTGTAAGGGTTCCAGCTATGGGTAAATAGTTAACACCAAAACTGGGGTCAAAACATTATGAACGTATAAAAATAAACTTTTCTAGAAATACATGCATAAAAATAGATTTTAAAGAAAATATATACACTTTTGAAGGAAAAATATAACCAACAATACATTTTTGAAGAAAAAATTATTCGCAGTAAAACATTTTTAAATACAAAACTAGAAGACATTTTCAGTTTTCTAAAATAAAGAATAATAAAAACAAATTTTCATTAAAACCCAACTAAATCAACCTTCTCACTATAGCCAAACATTTAAAAAATACCTTAAGACCCTATCTTTTTGGTATCAAATAATCCACAGAGGCGTTGATGTGTCGTTAAACAAAACTCAAATTCTAAAATAAAAAAGAATAAAAACAAAAAATGTTCATTAAAATCTGACTAAATCAACCTTCTCACTATAACCGAACATTAAAAACAAATACCTTAAAACCCTACCTTTTTAGTATTAAATAACCCACAGAGGTGTTGATATGCCGTTAAAGAAAACTCAAACTCAGACTATTTTATAAACACGCACACATACACACACGCCTACACAACCATGTCTTTTTCTCTTATTTCTCTCTCTCTCTCTCACACACACACACACACACACACACACACGTATAAACAATTGTGATACTTTTTCTCTTTTGTAATACACCCATGTGCACACATGCAAACACATTCATGGCTTTTCTAACTTTTACACACACGCTCACTTATACAAACCTAAAACTATTACCCATATGCATATTGCTGCCTGTCTCTTTCTCTTACATATTCACTCATATAAAAACATGTCTCTATGTCACATACACACACATACTGGCGTACATCCTCAGTGTCTTTCTCTTTCACAAACTCATAAACAATATGTTTCTCATATATATATATATATATATATATATATATATATATATATATATATATCGTTCTCTCTCTCACTCTCTTCCTATCTTTCTTAAACACATACGCATACAAAGCCATAATAACTAAACATTATGAACTTAAGCGCAGTACTAGATTGGCAGTAAGGTCCCAGCATTTTACATTTGGAATGGCTAAATCTATCCGCACGTTCTATGTTAACAGTTTTTTCTCGCTCTTCTCGCTTGTAGAAATCTCTTCCAGCTTAATCTTCAAGTGACCTGTATATACAGCCTCTTGAGTTTGGGAACTTGGACTAAAGATCGTATTGATGATTGTTTTATGCAAAAGTAAAAACTATTTTTACGAGCATTTATGTTTTATGCTTATATTTAAATAGAGTATATTTTTTTATTTAAATAATGGGTATATATTTATGCAACAGCTAGCTCACACACACACACGCCCACACACACACACACATATATATATATATATATGTGTATATATATATATATATATGTCTTCCTCTCTCTCTCTTTCTCTCTCTCTCTCTTTCTCTCTCTCTCTTTCTCTCTCTCTCTCTCTATATATATATAAGTAAATTAACTTAGTGAGCTAATAAACCTACCTAGGTTTCGCCTAAACGGATCTTCAGGGGAGGTTGGCCAACCTACCCTGAAGATCCCTTTAGGTGAAACTTTGGCAGGTTTGTTGGCTCATTAGGTTAATTTACTTATTCTGCTCTACTTACGTACTGAGCGCTTTTTTGTTATTGATTACCCGTCTCGGGTTTTTTCTTTGTGCTACGTACTGGCTCGGTTCAAATCGCTTTGGCTGATGTTCATGTGCTTAGCTCTTTCTTTTTTTACAACCATTTTTTCCTTCCGCGTATATACGCAAAGGGTTTTTCGAAACGAGTATAGTGATAAGTTTGCTTGTACATATATATATATATACATATATATATACAGCGAGAGAAAGAGACAGAGACAGAGGGAGAGAGGGAGACAGAGAAAGAGAGAGGGTGTATGTGTGTGTATGTATGTGTGCGTAAACGGAGCGTCTACTCAAATTGGCTGATGTTCATGTGCTTAGTTCTTTCTTGTTTTACAACCATTTTTTCCTTCCGCGTATTTAAAAATGTATCTTTATAAATATTTCAATAGTTAAACATTTTTTAGATACACTTAAAATTTTTTTATTTAAAACAACATTTAAAAGTATTATTAGAGATTGGTTTACGTTTACAAATATTAAAAAAACTCTATCGCTTTCTACGTCACGTGATGTAAACATATCTCGACGAACGCTCTCTAGTTTAAATTTTAAAATCATTTGTTTCTGATGAAAGGCCGAGGTCTGAAATATCAAATATATATATATATATATATATATATATATATATATATATATATATATATATATATATATAATAGAAATAAATAAATACTGTCAAAAAATACATTTTTCAACTTTCAACGTTTTAGTAGTTTTCCTATACATATTAAGACAGTATACGTGGATCATCATTATGCTATTAGCGAGAGAGAGATAGAGAGAGAGAGGGGGGGAGACAGACAGACAGACAGAGGGAGACAGACAGACAGAGGGAGACAGAGAGAGAGGGAGACAGACAGACAGAGGGAGACAGAGAGAGAGGGAGACAGACAGACAGAGAGGGAGAAATAGATAAACTGCCGTCTAAATTACGCTAACAATGAAAATAACGTTGTTTTAGCAGATACATATTGTGCGATGGATGAATTGTCGTCTACATGACCCCCCCCCCCCCCAAATGAAAACAACACTGATATTCCAATTTAACAGATACATAAGGTGTGATGGACGAATTGTTGTCAAAATGAGACAAAAAATGAAAATACCACTGGCATCTCATTTTTTACACGAGATACTAGATTAACAACTAGGTCCCACCCTTTTACAGTTAAACAAATAAGATGTAACCGTAAATTCTACTCCAACAGCTTCTTTTCTCGCGCTTCCCGCCTGTGGAACTCCCTTCCACAAGTCTGCTTTCCCGACAGTTACAATCTCCAGGTGTTTAAATGTAGGGTCAATAGACACCTCCTATCACACTAACTCCCAACTATTCTCACAACACTCTCATCTACCCAACCCTCATTCTCGGTATCCTTACCCGCCTATCACCCACCCTCTGTCATTTCCTATATTTAATCAGCCTTTCTCCACTCTACGTAGCCCCCTGCACAGTAGTGGCAGTGACATGCCTTGCTCGGGGTGAAACGCTTATAAAAAAAAAAAATATTCATTAAAACTGCACAATAAAATTTTAAATACTAAAGCAAAAATTTATTAAAAATAAAATCGCAATTGTCTTCAGCCACGGCCTCCAGACGACTTCGGAATCTCCTGCATCTCTTCTAGACGGTCTCCTTGTTTTAATTGGTGAATGCTGCCATGATATTTGCCTTTAGTTCATTTTTGGTCTTACGCCGGGTTTTACTTTTCTCACACTTAACTGCGCCATGCACCCAATAATAAAAGGAAATTGCAGTCTGGTGGCCAGATGTAAGGGGGTGATGTGGGTGCAGGAATTGTCTGACAATAATAACTTGGTTCTACTGTTTGTGTGGCATGGTGCAGTGTCCTGTTTCCAGGACATGAAGTCGTCAAAAGTCACCTTCTTGACTAAAAGCAGTACTATGTGTGTGTATGTGTGTGTGTCTGTGTGTGGGTGTATGTGTGTGCGTAAACGGAGCGTCTACTCAAATAGAAAGAAATGGCAACCTACTGCGGGATAATCTTCTGCCCAGTCAGTCATGTCCCTTTCGAGACATGATCGCCCAAGCGTTTATCATGCATGGTACTTAACTAAGTGCGCATAATAGCTGGAAACAATTAAAGCTTATGCTGGGCATAAATTGTGGGGATCGGTTTTCTATTGTTATGAAGTAATAAAATGATCCCCCACTAATTACTACTTAATAATATAATAATATCTCCCCACACTAGCTATGTCAAATAACAAAACAGATTGGGTTCTATAGCCTTGGCTGGCAACCAGTATACTGCAAAAAGCAATGACAACCTACTGCAGAACAATCTTCTGCCCAGTTAGTCATGTATTTTCACATGATCGTCCAAGCGTGCATCACGTATGGCAATTAACTGACTGACTGAGCATAATAGTTGGAAATAATTAAAGCTTCTACTGGGTATAAAGTGGGGGATCAGTTTTCTATTGTTATAAAGTAATAAACTGTTCCCCCACTAATTACTATGCAATAATATAAAACATCTCTTCCTCCTCTAGCTATGAATCAAATGACAGGGCAGATTAGGTTCTATAACCTTGGTCGGTAACCAGTCTACCGCAGGAAGCAATGGTAACCTACTGCGGGATAATCTTCTGTGGAGTCAGTTATGTCTCTTTCGAGACATGATCTCCCAAAGCGTGAATCACGTATGGCACTTAACTGACTGACTAAAATACGTGCATCCACTAAAAGCTCTAACCACGTATCTTCTCTAAAGGAGGCCACAGGAGGCCGAATCATGTGAATATTTATATTTTTATTTGTTTTAGTTTTAAATGGGAACATCTGGTCTAAAATTATCTTTTTGCAATTCCTTTGTGAACTTGTGATAGCTGGTCTTATGAAATACTGTGTGTTTTAACAATAGGCCTGCCGTTGCTTTCGCTAAAAATTCCACAGTGTTACTCCGTATTGTCGTTTCCTGGTGTGAATACAACAATTACGAATGATAGAGTTCATTTGACTTTCGATAAAACTATTTTCAGTTTATACAATTGTTCTCACCAAGTCACCTACCAATTGTTCCTGCTAAGTTCCTATTCAGTCACAAGAATTATTCTTGCAATTCAGAATTATGTTTCGACTTAAAGTCGCTCACAAAAGATTGATAAACCATAAAAATCTCAGTCAATCTATCCATTTCGTGGGCACATCGAAGCGGTGTAATGGTTAACAATCGGTGTAATGGTTAGCAATCTTTTCTTGTTATAATCATTACAATTGAGTAGTGAGTTTGATCTTCACTTGGTGCCCCTAACTTTTGGCCTTGTGCCACATCTAAGCTACGCTTAGATATATGGGAACATCGACGTTCTATGTGAACCTCGGCGTGGTGCAATGGTGAGCAAGCTCGTCTAGCTAAACCTATTACAACTGAGTAGTGAGTTCGATCCTCACTGGGTACCCCATACTTTCGGCTTTGTGCCACATCTAAGCAGCGCTTAGAAAATCAACAATCTATCCATTTCACTGAAGCAGACGCTAAACTCATGAGAGCATTATCCCATACACTGTCTTTTCTTTCTTTCTAATCATGTATGCTTTCTTTTCGTTCATCGATTTTTTTCGGATTTTGCAATACTATAAAATACTATAAAATGGGGTACCTTGGGATCAAAGCCAAACATAAAATATTATAAAATGGGGTACCTTGGAATCGAAACCAAGCATAAAATATTAAAAATGGTGTACCTTGGAAACGAAACCAACATAAAATACTATAAAATGGAGTAACTTGGGATCGAAACCAAGCATAAAATATTCTACATTGGGGTATCTTGGAATCGGAACCAAGCATAAAATATTATAAAATGGGGTACCTTGGGATCGAAGCCAAACATAAAATATTATAAAATGGGGTACTTTCTGATCGAAACCAATCATAAAATATAAAATAGGGTACCTTGGGATCAAAACCAAGCATAAAATACTATAAAATGGGAACGAAAGAAAGCATAAAATATTATAAAATGGGGTACCTTAGAATCGAAATCAAGCATAAAATACTATGAAATGGGGTACCTTGGAATCGAAACCAAGCATAAAATGCTATAAAATGGGGTACCTTGTAATCGAATCTAAGCATAAATTACTATAATATGGAGTACCTTGGAATCGGAACCAAGCCTAAAATACTATAAAATGGGAAGACCTAATGGACGGTACTCGTCGTATGCAGTATCCTGAGACGTAGACGTAGTCAATAGACGTAGACCAATAGTCGCAGACCTCTCGACGGAGATCTCTAGTCGAGGACCTGTAGACCTCTAGTCATATAGACGTATGGACGTAGACCTCTTCTGCGTCCTCGCCTTCGTCTGTATTTATGGCCGACACCAGCCAATCACATTACTGTAAGTGTCATACGTGATACACACCTCGGCGACCATGTGTCATTTGAAACATGACTGACTATTTCCAGAAATAAGTTGCCGTTTCTTTCTGCAGTAGACTAGATTTCAACCAAGGTTACAGAGCCCAACCTGTTCTGCTATTTAACCCATAGTTGGAGGGAGAAGTGATGTATTCATATCTTTTCCAAGGGTATTTGGGAGCAAGTGAATGCAACGAATTCAACTGGAATTCGAACTCGGCTCTCTGATTTTAAAATGTCATATTGATATCCATTGCCATACAGCAATGAATCCATCTATTACCCTGGATATAAGCTGGTTAATAGAACCTGTATGTAAAAAAAAGTCATTGCTATTCTCAAAAAAATGTTCCTGTCATATTCAGTCACAAGAATCCTTCTTGTAATTTAGAAATATATTTCGGCTTTAAATATTAAAGGTTGATAAACCGTCAATATCAGATCAGTCAATTAATCCATTTCGCTGAAGTAGACGTTAAACACATAAGAGGGTTATCACTTCATCTGTCTTCCTTTTTTTATTCTTTTTTTTTTATCATGTATGCTTTCTTTTTTTCACTGAAGCCAAACAACGTATTTGATATATCTTTTTATTCCGTCTTTCTTGCAAGCAAAACTGAATAGTCCATTACGTATCAGAGGTAATGACAGGATGTAACGCACAAAATATTTTGTCTAAATTCAGACAAAAAAAAAAAAAAACTGTTGATTTAAATATTCAAAACAATGAAAGCTAACGCGGCAAATAACATCGGAATAATGACAGCAATTTTAAAAGTAATTTTGCAATTGCATCGGTTAATTGTTCTGCATGAGTCATCCATGCGGTTTATGGAAACAATTAACTCAATAGTCACATGAAGGAAGTTATTCTCCATTTTAAATCATGAATAATAGCACAAATTCCAAAAAAATACTAGAACGGCCTCTGTCGTCAAAATAATAACAGGAATATTTTAAAAACATTTGCAACTGCATTGACTGTATTTACAGTGGGATTACTTTAGAGTGTTCGTCTATACAATTAACTCTGCGATGTCAGAAAGAATTCCACCTCTTGAAATCATTAAAATAAACTATATCCAAAAGAAAGCGTACAAGAGGAATTTTTTTTAAAAATTCAATATACGCCCGTCTGAATCTATCCAGCACATATATAAATCTACCATCCACCCGTGTATTGAATACTGCTGCCACATCTAGTCGGGTGCCCCTGCTATTCTCCTTGACAAAATACAACGGTGAATCTGTAATGTGATCGATAGCGACTTGGCAGACCGGCTGCAGTCACTCTCTCACCGGCGTGACGTTGCTTCCCTGTGCTTCTTCTATAAATACTTTCACGGCTTCTCCTCCAATGATCCTGGTGCCCCCTAGATACGAATTTGCACGAGATACTAGATTAGCAACAAGGTCCCACCCTTTTACAATGAAACCGATAAAATGTAACCGCAATTTCTACTCCAACAGCTTCTTTTCTCGCACTTCCCGCCTGTGGAATTCCCTTCCACATACTTGCTTCACCGACAGCTACAATCTCCAGGAGTTTAAATGTAAGGTCAAAAGTCATCTCTTATCACACTAACTAGCATTCATTCTCTCAAACACTCTTCCCATCTACATCCTTAGCCGTCTATCACCCTCCTGGTATTTCCTATATCTACCACTCTTTCTCACCACCTTCCTCTATGTAGCCCCCACTGCGCAATAGTGGCAGTGGAATGCCTTGCTTGTGGTGAAATGATTAAAAAAATATGAGCAATCGGATTGTATCATATTATTATAATGCTAGTTTACCCGTTGGTTGTGTGTTATATCTTGCCATTAACTCAGATACATAATAGACCATTCCGTTTTACGTGCAAATGAAGACGGAAGACAAAAGATGTGTCAAACACGCTGTTTGGCTTGTTTTTGTGTGATTATGTCGCCCCAAAGAAGGCATTTTACTGTCACTGTTGAGCAGAGGGTTACATAGGAGAAAGAGTGACAGGTTACAGGGCGTGTCAGGAAGAGGGTAGGAGAAGGATGAAAATACTGATGAGAGTGGAGTGGACGAAGAAAAGAGTATGAGAGAGAAAGAGGAGGAAAGTTAGTGAGATAAGAGATGACTATTGATGTTACATTTGATTTCTTGAAGATTGTAGCTGCCGGGAAAGCAATAAACGGAGGGGACTTCCACAGGCGGGAAGTGCGAGAAAAGAAGCTGGTAGAGTAGAACTTGCTTTTACAATTTATTGGTTTCACAGTAAAAGGTTGGGACCTAGTTGCTAATCTTGTGGCTTGAGTAAATTCGTGTACCAGTGAGCTAAGTTCATCTGGGCAGAAGCCATGAAAGTATTTATAGAAGAGACACAGGGAAGCCACATTGCGCCGGTGGAAAGTGACTGTATCCGAGCTGCCAAGTCGGGATCGATCACATTACAGATTCTCCCTTGGATTTTGTCAAGGCTTCAGTGAAAAAAAAAGAAAGCATAAAGTCAGTGTGCACTTTGGAAAATGTTTTCCGTGAACTGTAAAATCGTATAACCCTTTTTATTGATAATGATGGAAGGCATGTGAAACTTAAATAAAATTTCAATAAAACCATAAATAATATAGATTTAAGTCTTTCTAATCCTTTTTACAAATTATTTCTATCGCAAATACACATAAAGTTATAACTATTTTAAAGTGTTTATGGACACCATGTATATATATATATATATATATATTCTAAACATATACTGTTAAATATAAGAGACAATGAATGTCTATTATGTTTAATAATGAACCGTTCTAAACGTCGTATTTTGGATTTAATTTCAGTTGAAAATAAAGACAAAAATTCTCCAACAAGTGGATAATTTTTATTAATTTGGTTCTAAGCTTTCGGCTCACATGAGCCATCTTCAGAGGGGTTAGAAGTGACTGTATCTGAGCTTCCAAGTCCATTTTACCGCCCAGATTTTATCAATTTTGTATATATTCATTTGTACCCTCTTACTTCATTGGATATTGATACTTATGATTGCAAAGGCAATATTTCGTAGAATTTGTTAAGCGCAATTGTTCAACGATGTAATTCTAGAATTTCCCCCGGAATTTTATAGTCACGTATCTCACAAAAATATCTGAAATTTCAAGTAAGGAAAACGTGGGATTTTTACCGGTAATGGCAAATAATTAAGAATTAAATATTTAGAGGGCATATTCACTTACTGAGCACAATTAAAAACTCATTCTTCTGGATCCACTATCAAAAATACATTATTGACAATCCCCACCACAGGCACACACAAAATATTAAGAATAATATAAAAAGTTAAATATATACGAGAATTAAAAGTATATAAATAACCCTAACATTGAAATTTACCTCTTACATTAAATCTTACCACAAACGGAGATATAATTATAATTTAAAATTTAATTGAAAAAATCGACTTCCTGAATCCAAAATTATGATTAAATATACAAATTTAGATTATTTACGAAAACCCTACTTATATACAATAAATTATTCTGTACTGAATCAGTCAGTTAAGTGCCATACGTGATACACGCTTCGGCGATCATGTCTCGAAAGAGGCATGACTGACTGGGCAGAAGATTATCCCGCAGTAGGTTGCCATTGCTTTCTGCATTAGACTGGTTGCCGTCCAAGGCTATAGAACCCAATCTGTCCTGTTATTTAACCCATAACTGGAAGGAATAGACGGATTAATACCTTCCCCAAGGGTATTTGCGCGTAAGTGAATGCAATGAATTCGGCTGGAATTCGAACTCGGCTCCCCGATTTCTCGTTCCGAGTCGATATCCACTGCACCACAACGCACAAAATCAAAATATCCGCGCCAACCACTACCTGCTCTTCTAAGAAATCCATCAGGATATAGTCTAGTTACTAGATAATAAAAACTTACAAGGTCAATATATATATATATATATATATATATATCTCCGTTCGTTCCCTCCAATTATGGGTTAAATAATTGAGGTCTGCTGTTCGTGCGATCTGTGGCAGTCATCTGCACCAATTGTTTGTTATCAGCAGTTCCAAGAAGTGTGGATGGTACTACACAATGCCTTCACCACTATAAACAAATCTCTGTGTGGTTGTCTTGCTGGAAAAAGGTTGGACCCTCATACTTTGAACGCGACGGGAGAATCCATTCATATATATATATATATATATATATATATATATATATATATATATATATATATATATATATATATATATATATATATATATATATATATATATATATATAGTGTTTATACGCGCTGAAAAGCCTGCCTCCTTCTACTTGACGCTCGTGGCCTTGGGGTAGAATCGCCGACTCACGCCAGTTCGGTCGGGTTTCAATCGTGGGTTAGGAAGTGACCTGAATCTAAGCAGTACTGATGAGCTGTGGAACAGATCTGTCTGCGGATGACTGTAGTATATATATATATAGTCATGCGCAGGCAGATCTGTTTCGTTGTAGTACAGCTCCTCAGTACGGTTAGAAAACTGATTGCTTTTTACCCAGGATTGAAAACCGACCGAATTGGCGGCAGTCGGCGATTCTACCTCTGAGCTACGGGCACTCGGTAGAAGGAGGCAGATTTTTTAGCGTGTATATTATCATTATACACGACCAATAGCTGAGAGTGTTCTAATTCATTGCTGAATGAACGATGCTTAGATGCCAGAGTAGCTACTGTTTTTCAAAGTCTACCATTCTTCCAGAGTGATCAATCAGGGTGTGAGAGTATATATATATATATATAATATGAATCTAAAGTTTGTCACTCAGATAATTGGTGTTGCCTTCAGAATCCTAACTATAGAGCTTCATAGATGGAACCACCAGCAATCACACCGTATACTCTTCAGGGGATATTAGCAAATGAGTTTATATTTCTCGTTTGTCTTTTATATATGCACTTTAAATTGGTGCAAGGTTTATTTTTCCTTTCATAGTGTGCGTAAATGTTTATGTGTATGCGTTCGGGGTGTGCTTGTACATGTGCCTGCCTGAACGTACGTGTAGAATGTCGTGGTTATTTCCCCATTTTTTGTCGTTGTTCCTGTCACACTCTTCTTATAGGTTTTATTTTATTTTATTTTTTTTTTTACAGTTGTATCAATTTTAACATCCGGCTTTTCAGAAATTTACTGTTTCTGTTAATTCTTGAGGGACTATATATATATATATAATTATAAAATATACAAATGTTTATAATGCCAATATCAAAACTTACATATACAAGCTAATTATGAAATAGTCGGTGTTTCTGCCTCCCGCTTTCAGAAAGAGAGCCAGCAGATACTAGATGGAACTCAATTTCTCTCTTCTTTTAAGGTTTCTCAATTTATTCATGCTGCTTTTTCTTAAAATCATCGATATTCAATATCCAGTTATTGCCAGTTTTATTGACTTCTACGATTTTTTTCGGGGATTTTTCCTAGATTTATTTAATTTGCAGCCCGATTTTATATGTAACAAATTAAATTTCATTTACAATTTCAAGAATATCTGATTGAAATCGCATTTATACAGGGTGCCTATAAAGTTCGTGTGCACTTTAAAAATGTTTAACTTTATTTGTGTTTGTAATAGAAATGACCTGTAAAAAATGTTATAAATCAACAAGATAGAGCTCCTTGTCACTTTGCTCTGCGTGTTAGACAGTTTCTAAATCAGGAATTTCTTAAGGGGTGGATCATAAGGGGTGGATCATAAGGGGTGGATCATAAGGGGTGGATCATAAGGGGTGGATCATTTTATTGGCCTCCACGTTTGCTAGATTTCATTCCATTAAATGTTTTTATGGGGACATGTGAAACAATTGTGTATGCAACCAAACCTAGTTGATTAGAAGATTTAAAAACTAAAAAGTTTTAAGTATAGTTATTAATAGTAATGTGATTTCAGACATTACTGTAAATCAGTTGGCATATGCTTTTCGTGAACTGCAACATCGTATTCCCCTTTGTATTGCTAATGATGAAGGATATGTGGAAACTTAAATAAAATTTCAATAAAACCTTAAAAAATATAGATTTACTTCTTTCTAATCCTTTTCATAAATTATTTCTATCGCAAATACAAATAAAGTTATAACTATTTTAAAGTGCATCCGAACTTTATGGACAACATATATATATATATATATATATATATATATATATATATATATATATTCTGAACATATACTGTTAAATATAAGAGACAATGAATGTCTATTATGTTTAATCATGAACCGTTCTAAACGTCGTATTTTGGATTTAATTTCAGTTGAAAATAAAGACAAAAATTCTCCAACAAGTGGATAATTTTTATTAATTTGGTTCTAAGCTTTCGGCTCACATGAGCCATCTTCAGAGAGGTTACAAGTGACTGTATCTGAGCTTCCAAGTCGGGATCGATCACATTACAGATTCTACCTTGGATTTTGTCAAGGCTTAAGTGAAAAAAAGAAAGTATATACAGGGTGTCCATAAAGTCCATGTGCACTTTGAAAAATGTTTTCCGTGAACTGTAACATCGTATTACCCTTTGTATTGATAATGATGGAAGACATGTGGAAACTTAAATAAAATTTCAATACAACCTTAAAAAATATAGATTTACTTCTTTCTAATCCTTTTTACTAATTATTTCTATCGCACATACAAATAAAGTTATAAATATTTAAAGTGCAGAGTAACATTATGGGCACTCTGTATATTAAGTAGAAAATCATGTTCATGTGTGTTTGTCCATGTGACTTCCCTCTGTTTGTTCTCTAAATATTTTCATGGCTTCTGCTCCGATGAACTTAAGTCACTGGTGCCCCTGCCACATGAGATTACTCGTGCAACTAGACTGGTAACTGGGTCCCACCCATTCACAGTTAGATCAACCAAATGCAGATGGCAATTCTACTCCTGCAGCTTCTTTTCTCGCACTTCCCGCCTGTGGAACTCGCTTCCATATTCTTGCTTTCCTGACAACTGCCAACCCCCAGTAATTTAAATGCAATGTCAATACTCATCTCTTAACCACTTGACTCTAGTTCTTTCTACCTCACCCTGTAAATCTTTTCTTTTCTCTCTACCTTTGCATGTCATCACACCTGTATTCCAATTCTTCTCTTACTCATTTCTAACTGGTTTGTCTTTCTCTTCACTCTCCTTTTATCTATTCTTTTTTCTTATGTAGCCCCCTGCGCATCAGTGGCGTTACCGCTTTGCTTGGGGTGAAACGATAAAAAAATTACAATAAAATATCTCACAAAGAAATAGTGTTTTCATACCTCTTGCAGGGAATACACAAGTGCCATAAAGATATTTTTCTGTGTATGGGATTTCATGTCACATACACGGAATCAAGAACATTCTTTTTTTAAATCTCATGTTGGTAATTGTGTACCTGTGTGTATTCATATCAAATATTAAATCATGTGTGTATATATTTATATCTCATATTAAATCATGTGTGCATATGTTCATATTCCATATTGGAAATCATGTGTGTATATGTTCATATCCAATATTAAATCATGTGTATATATTTATATCTCATATTAAATCATGTGTGTCTATGTTCATATTCCATATCGGAAATCATGTGTGTATATATTCTTATCCAATATTAAATCATGTGTGTATATATTTATATCTCATATTAAATCATGTGTGTCTATGTTCATATTCCATATCGGAAATCATGTGTGTATATATTCTTATCCAATATTAAATCATGTGTATATATTTATATCTCATATTAAATCATGTGTGTCTATGTTCATATTCCATATCGGAAATCATGTGTGTATATATTCTTATCCAATATTAAATCATGTGTGTATATATTTATATCTCATATTAAATCATGTGTGTCTATGTTCATATTCCATATCGGAAATCATGTGTGTATATATTCTTATCCAATATTAAATCATGTGTATATATTTATATCTCATATTAAATCATGTGTGTCTATGTTCATATTCCATATCGGAAATCATGTGTGTATATATTCTTATCCAATATTAAATCATGTGTGTATATATTTATATCTCATATTAAATCATGCGTGCATATGTTCATATTCCATATTGGAAATCACGTGTGTATATGTTCATATCGCATATGGGAAATCCTGTGTGTATGCGTGTTCATATGTTATGTAGAAAATTGTGTGTCATATCCCATATTGGAAATCGTATTTCTGTGTGTGTCCTTTTATATCTAATGTAGGAAATTCCTCGTCTGTTCATATCCTGTATTAGAAATAATGCATGTGGCCATTCATATCTGATGTAAGAAAGCTAAATATGTTAAAGTAGCCACTGATAAAAACAGATTACGTGAAAGAAAGGGTAACGTGGTCGGGTGTTAGAATGAAGTCGAGAAATCAGCCCAAACTGAAGAAGGCGGACAAGAATGAAGCTGTAAACGGAAAAGTGTTGCTATCAACATTGTTGATCTTGCAACGACATGGTCCACCGGCTGCCATAATACGTCGAGAAGAATTGGGGCGAATGGACACGGGCCAATTCCGGAGATTTTCTTTCGACATGACAGAGATATGAAGAAAAAGAAAAGCCAACAGAATAAGATTATTTTGGAAAAGCGAAATATGAAGTCTACAAAGAAAGAGAAATACTTTTAGACAAATTACTATTAAATAAAAAAGGAAAAACAAAATGGTTAGAGAGAAAGAGAATATTTCGAGAGAACTCGATGGAAAGATAAGATAGAATTTACCCTTTAATATTTTTTTTGTTACATTCTTGGGACAAGTGCTGATAGTATTCGTTTCAGTCCGGTTCAGTTCGCTACTAAATACGCAAAGAAAAACATTCTTTTAAGCAATAATAATAAAAGGAGAAAAGAGATGGAGTTGATAAATCTGTTTTCCGATTCTTAAAATTGTTTTAGTTAAAACATTTTGAGAAGTAGCTGGCTGACAAAATGAAAACAAGTACAGATGCCGCGGCGGTGTGTTGGGTAAGGCATTCGAGGCACAGTCACACAGATATAAACGTCAACATGGTTAAGATTTCAATGTAAACCAAGACATTTAGATGAAAAGACATGAGAAACTATTTGCAGTATACAAAAAAAGAGTTATTAGGAAATATATACTTTATGTGCGTTGTGGTGCATTGGATATCGGCTCGGAACGAGAAATCGGGGAGCCGCGTTCGAATTCCAACCGAATTCATTGCATTCACTTATGCGCAAATACCCTTGGGAAAGGTATTAATCCGTCTATTCCTTCCAGTTATGATTTAAATAAATAAATAAATTGGGTTCTATAGCCTTGGTCGGCAACCAGGCTACCGCAGAAAGCAATGGCAACCTACTGTGGGATAATCTTCTGCCCAGTCAGTCATGTCTCTTTCGAGACATGATCGCCCAAGCGTGTATCACATATGGCACTTAACTAACTGATACTTTATACAGCAAGGATTCACAAAATATAGTTTCAATGCATAGACAGATGAGAAAGTTGCAGAGTGACTGGGCATCTATTAAAACGTTAAAACCTATCTCTCAGGTTTTTCACGTCCATCTGTAAAAATATATAAGTTATGAAAAGGTTGAGATAGATAGATAGATAGATAGATAGATAGATAGATAGATAGATAGATGTAAACCGACTGAGATAGATAGATAGATAGATAGATAGATAGATAGATAGATAGATATGAACATACTGGAATGGAGAGATAGAAATTTGCAAAACCTGTGACTTACAAAAAGATATAGATAGACGTTAATAGAATGAAGCAGATAGATAATTTGGACAAATTGAGGTTTGCACACATAATATGAGCAGATTATGATAGATAGATAGATAGATAGATAGATAGATGTAAACCGACTGACATCGATAGTTATATAGAAAGAGAAACAGAGAGAGAGAGAGAGAGAGAGAGAGAGAGATAGAACTAGAATGAGATAGATAGACAGATAATGTAAAGGTTGAATAGTTATGAAAAAAACCGATCTGTTAATATATTGAAATTTTTGTCTTGCTTGTTTCATCACTCTCTCTCTCTCTCTCTCTCACTCTCTCTCTCTCCCTCTCTTTCTTAATTAGAAATCTTGACGCATACCTACTTTCTTAGGCAGGTTACTTGACATTTGGCTTCTTCTCCTGCTATATGTCATGTCCCACCAGGTCTTACTCGATCATGGCTTTCCGCTATTTCCCGTCCTTTGTGTCTCGAATTAAGTTTTGTTTTGTTCTTATATCTGCCAATATTTTTTTTTTTTTTTTATAAGCGTTTCACCCCGAGCAAGGCATGTCACTGCCACTACTGTGCAGGGGGCTACGTAGAGAGGAGAAAGGCTGGTTAAATATAGGACATAACAGAGGGTGGGTGATAGGCGGGTGAGGATACCGAGAATGAGGGTTGGGTAGATGAGAGTGTTGTGAGAATAGTTGGGAGTTAGTGTGATAGGAGGTGTCTATTGACCCTACATTTAAACACCTGGAGATTGTAACTGTCGGGAAAGCAGACTTGTGGAAGGGAGTTCCACAGGCGGGAAGCGCGAGAAAAGAAGCTGTTGGAGTAGAATTTACGGTTACATCTTATTTGTTTAACTGTAAAAGGGTGGGACCTAGTTGCTAATCTAGTATCTCGTGTAAATTCGTGCTTGGGCGGCACCAGTGATCTAAGCTCATCGGAGCAGAAGCCATGAAAGTACTTGTAGAAGAGGCACAGGGAAGCTACATCACGCCGGTGTGAGAGCGGCTGCAGCCGGTCTGCCAAGTTAGTATCAACCACGTTACAGATCCTCCTTTGTATTTTGTCAAGAAGCCCAAGGAGAGCAGCAGGGGCACCCGACCAGATATGGCAGCAATATTCAATACACGGGCGGATGGTATCTGTTTTGTCAAGTATTTACATTCGATCGCTAGGTAGGTCATACGCTGCTTTCCTCTGTCCATATTTCTTTCAATATGACACAAAATTTCTCATACTGTAAACGAACTTTCTTCAATATGTCCACTAGAAATTTCAGCTGTCGCTTTCTGATGCTAACTAAAAATATCCTTTTCCTTTTCCTTTTCACCAAATCTTCATCCTTGCTCACCTCTATGATATTCCCGGCATCTTAAGACTTCAAATCATAGATTCAACGATCTCTTCCTGATATTAAATGTAATTGTCATTATTGTCACCATTATCCCTAAATCTTCATCGTTGCTCACATGATCCGGCCATGATATTCCCGGCATCTTAAGACTTCAAATCATAGATTCAACGATCTCTTCCTGATATTAAATGTAAGTGTCCTTATTGTCACCATTTTCTCTAAAACTTCATCGTTGCTCACATGATCCGGCCATGATATTCCCGGCATCTTAAGACTTCAAATCATAGATTCAACGATCTCTTCCTGATATTAAATGTAATTGTCATTATTGTCACCATTTTCCCTAAATCTTCATCGTTGCTCACATGATCCGGCCATGATATTCCCGGCATCTTAAGACTTCAAATCATAGATTCAACGATCTCTTCCTGATATTAAATGTAATTGTCATTATTGTCACCATTTTCCCTAAATCTTCATCGTTGCTCACATGATCCGGCCATGATATTCCCGGCATCTTAAGACTTCAAATCATAGATTCAACGATCTCTTCCTGATATTAAGTGTAATTGTCATTATTGTCACCATTTTCCCTAAATCTTCATCGTTGCTCACATGATCCGGCCATGATATTCCCGGCATCTTAAAACTTCAAATCATAGATTTAACGACCTCTTCCAAATATTAAATGTAAGTGTCCTTATTGTTACCATTTTCCCTAAATCTTCATCGTTGCTCACATGATCCGGCCATGATATTCCCGGCATCTTAAGACTTCAAATCATAGATTCAACGATCTCTTCCTGATATTAAATGTAATTGTCATTATTATCACCATTTTCTCGAAATTTTGATCGTTGCTCACATGTTCTGTCTATGATATTAGACGCCCCCCGCATTTTACTTAAAAATCCTTTTCAGATGTGATCAGTGTTTCAGATCACAATTTTCTGCATTTCTGTATTTATTATTAACAGGTTTTTAAAAATCATGGTTTTCTTCTCTTAACATACTGATAAATTGTAATTCTCATGTTAATAATTGAGCTAGCTCATAGCGAATTATACTGCAGTAAAATATCCTTATAAATCCCTCTATCGGATCGTTAAACATTGGAGCTTAAAATATCGCAATAACAATTTAAAATTTATAATTGTTTTAAGAAGCGGTTACAAATGAAAACATTTGAAATTGACAACTTTGACATTTAACTGAAACAGTTGTTAAACACTTCTATCCCCGCTTCTTTACTTCTTTGATTGATTTTTAAGAGTAATCAGGAATCTTTACTGGCAGCAAACCGCTTATATACGGGCAGGTAACGAATTCAGTAAATATACAAAGATAGAAAGGGGCGTAAGACAAGGATGTGTCTTTTCACCTGATCTGTTCAACTTGTACAGCGAGAATATTTTGAGGACTCTTGAAGTTATACCTGGATTCCTCAATGGAGGTCACAATTTAAACAAAGGTACGCAGATGATACAGTGCTGATAGCAGACTCAGAAAGGAAAGTAAAAGACCTCCTACAGATGGTAGCTGAAGAGAGTGACAAGAAAGGACTACAAATAAACTGCAAGAAAACCGAATGCCTTGTCATCTGTAAAGAGAGCAGCCAAAATGTCCAATACAGGTCGGGGATACTAAAATTAATCAGGTGCAAAAATTTAAATATCTGGAAAGTGTTCTAACAGAAAACGGAAAGTGCGACACAGAGATCCGAAGGCGAATTGGCATGGCGAAGGAAGCATTCCAGAAGTTGAGTAAAGTATTAAGAAACAAGACAATTTCGCTAGAAACAAAGAGAGTACTGGACTGCTATGTGATATCAGTTCTTCAATATGACAGTGAATGCTGGACAATATCATCGAAGATGAGGAAAATACTTGAAGCAGCGGAAATATGGTTTTACATAAGCATGCTGGATATAAAGTGAGGGATCAGTTCCATATTACAATTAATATATACACTAACCCCTCACTTTGTGGTCACAGCAGTTTCTATACATTTATATTCTTGAGATCCAAAAGCACAAGGATGCATTCCAGGGGGGATCAGTTTATTACTTCATAACAATAGAAACCTGATCCCCCACTTTATGCCCAGTAAGTTTTACTTATGTTTTCAACTATTACATTCAGTCAGTCAGTTAAGTGCCATACGTGATACATGATTTGGGTGATCATGTCTCAAAAGAGGCATGACTGGCTGGGCAGAAGATTATTCCTCAGTAGGTTGCCATTACTTTCTGTGGTAAATTGCCTATAGAACCCAATCTCTCCTGTTATTTAACCCATAACTGAATGCATGGTCATCAATAAAAAGGGCTCCCAATATGCAAAACACAGATTGAGGATACTAAAATTAATCAGGTGCAAAAATTTAAATACCTGGGAAATGTTATAACAAATGACGGAGAGTGAGACACAGAGTTCCGAATTGGCATGGCGAAGGAAGTATTCCAGAGGTTGAATAAAGGACAATTTTTTTTAATCATGTCACCCCAAGCAAGGCATTCCACTGCCACATAGGGCTACATAGGGCGATTGGGTATAGGAAATGTCAGAAGGAGGGTGATAGACTAGTTAGGATGTACATAGGGAGAGAGTTGGAGAGAATGGGTGTGAGTTAGTGTGTTAGGAGGTGTCTATTGACCCTACATTTAGACTCCTGAAGGTTATAGCCGTCGGGGCAGCAAGCATGCGGAAGGGAATTCCACAGGCGGGAAGTGCGAGAAAAGAAGCTGTTGGAGTAGAAATTGCGGTTACATTTCATCGGTTTCACTGTTTCACTAGAAACAAAGAAGAGAGTACTAGATTGCTATGTGATATCAGTTCTTCAATACAGCAGCAAATGCTGGACAATATCATCGAAGATGAAGGTAAAACTTGAAGCAACTGAAATGTGGTTCTACAGAAGGATGCTGTGGATATTATGGATTGAGCATGTGAACAATTATAAGGTTTTGGAAATAATGGAAACGGAAAGGAAATTAATACTGAGCATCAGGAAGAGGTAGCTGAAGTTCCTGGGACATGCAATGAGGAAGGAGGGCTTGGAGAACCTGATACTAACAGGCCAGATAGAAAGAAAATTAGGCAGGGGAAAGCAGCGGATAACATATTTGAAGGACCTAATCAGGTGGAAGACGGAACGAGGGTTGCGTGGTGTAACAGGAGAAGGCGTGCTAAGAACCACCAGGGATAGGGAGACGTGGAAAGACATGATCGCCTACGTCCTGAAGGGACAGCGCACATAGAAGAAGAAGAAGAAGAAGAAGAAGAAGAAGAAGAAGAAGAAGAAGAAGTGTCTAGTCTCCTCTTTCCATGCAATCTAAACTGGATATTCCATTATCTATGAGATATTGAAAGGAGACAATAAACACCTGATTTTTTTTCTTTTATTTTCGGGCTAAAACCAAGTAGCTTATTTTCCCTTCTATCCACGCTAAACATTAATGCTACGGTCACATCATGTTGAAATGTTGGTTTCTGTACAGCCACTGAAGTTAAGCAACGTCGAGCCGAGTCAGTGCCTACGGTGATGGCTGTGCGGATGGTGTAATAATTTCTCAGAATTGTTAATCACTGAGTCGAGTTCTCAATCGAGTTGATTTCGTTATATTCATTTACTCGCAAATGCCCTTTGGAAATGTATGAATCCACTTCTTCTCTCCATACTATGGGTTAATTAGTCAGATTTGTATTTCTAAATTCATTATTTTTCCCAAAGAATTTTTTACAATCTAAAGCAATATCGTACCTGTAAATTACCTGGAAAGGGTTGATAAGTCGTAAAGAATAAATCAATCGATTAACATACTAGATACTTGAGACACCTCAAGGTGGTGGTTAGTAAGCCTGTCTCGCTAGAATCATTACAATTGAGAAGTGAGTTCGATCCTCACTGGGTGCCCCATACTTTTGGCTTTGTGCTACATCTAAACTGCGCTTAGAAAATTAGGGCACCCAGACGTGGTGTAATGGTTAGCAAGGTTGGCTTGCCAGAATCTATTACAACTGAGTAGTGAGCTCGATCCTCATTGGGTACCCCATGCCTTTGGCCTTGTGCCACATTTAAGCGTAAAAATATTTACCTGGCACATTTTTGAGTTGAGTTGGGACCAAAAATCATCTCTCAGTTGCGTCTCTCTCATCGAAGACAGATGGTAGCTTCGTTGTAGCTCCGTCCGCAAGGACAGAGAACAATCTGAGAAAAATTACACTGTCCAGATGCCCGGTCCCGGGGAACAGTGTCCGAAGGCCTCGCCACTCCATTGTACCAGAGGGGTGGACCAGGTGCTCGTTACCGTGGCCAGCTCAACCGGCGGCTGACGGGACTGGAGAATATTTGTTCTTTCGCCCGTCTGTACGCGGTCGATCTCCCCACGTTAAAAAGACCTTGTGTCACATCTCACTCCAGTGGGGGGGGGATAAATATCTGGACTAGATACTTCAACCCTGCATATAACCCGGCATTTATTTTAAAGTAATTTTTCGAAAGTCTGTGGTCTCTTCTATCTGATACAATAATCTATCGTCGCTTCATAAAGGTGAATGACCGTGTCTATATAGAACGCAAAACGACAATAAATAATTTAGGACTGTGCGGGTGTTGTCATGGATAGCAACTCGGAATTATAAGGCACACAGACGAGTTCAAATTCCTCTTAACATCGTTACATTCGCTTATCCTTGGGAAATATATTAATATATTTTTTTATCATATCACCTCGAGCACGGCGGTAACACCACTGATGTGCAGGGAGCTACATAAGAGTAAAAGGATTAGAGGAGAGGGATGAACCAGTTAGAAAGGAGCAAGAGAAGGATGGGAATACAGGTGTGATGACAGTTGCAAAGGTGAAGAGAAAGAAAAAAATCCACAGGACGGAGTGGAAAGAACTAGGGTCAAGTAGTTAAGAGATGAGTATTGACCTTGCATTTAAATTCCTGGAGGTTGTAGCCGTCAGGAAAGCAAGAATAACGAAGCGAGATCCACAGGCGGGAAGTGCGGGAAAAGAAGCTGCAGGAGTAGAATTGTCGCCTGCATTTGGTTGATCTAACTGTGAATGGGTGAATTCTTCCTGCCACCTGCTTTAGATTAAAATGGTAATATTATCCGCTTCCCAACAAAGAAATATTTGTCATTCATTGACCGAGCAAAAAGTACAACCAATGGTTGAAATTTTTAAAATCTTTCTAAAATACTTTTCAAGAAAATAAGTTTCTTAAGTCCAGTAGCAGCTATAGCTCTTTCCAGTATTGATGGGGGTTTCCTTCCTAACCTTTTATTTGAAGTAGTGTGGAATGTCAACATCTTCATTATATCATTATTTTCTCTTTCAGTTGAAATTTATAAAATTTTTCTCTTCAAACAATTGCTCAAGAAAATAGGTTTCTCAAGTCCAGTAGTTGTTATCGCTCTTTCCAGTATTGATGGGTGTTTCCTTCCTAACCTTTTATTTGAAGTGGTGGGGAAAGTCAGCATCTTCATTATATCATTATTTTCTCTTTTAGTTGAAATTTATAAAATCTTTCTCTTAAAACATTTTTTCCGGAAAATAGGTTTTTCAGTTCAGCAGCTGTTATTGCTCTTTCCACGATTGATGGGGGTTTCCTTCCTAACCTTTTATTTGAAGTGTTGGGGAATGTTCACATTATGATTATATCGTTATTCTTACTTGTAGTTATGTGTGCTATAATTCTCATATAATTTTGCAGTTCTAGTTTATAATAGAAAAATATTAGAATCAAAGATTTGTGATGAAAGGGTTTAAACCGCATGGATTGATAATAGCGAATATTGTAATTAGTGCGGTCATACGTAAGAAACTGTTTGGAACGCCAGTTTCTATGAGCGGACATTCCACTATATAGTAAGTGTACCGGTTTCGGCATTCACCCTGGTCGGGTTGGGCCGACTTCCTCCCAAGAGATGGAGAAAGATTCGTTGGAATTTGCTGAAGGGAATGGTCCCATGTCCTACCCTGTAGACCTGCTGCGGTAGACTGGTTAACCCAAACTGTGCGGTTATTTAATCCATAACTGGAGGGAAAGGGACGGATTAATAACTTTCTCAAGGGTATTAGCGCGTAAATGAATGCAGTGCATTCAACTGGAATTCGAACTGGGCTCCCCTATTTCTCTTTCCGAGCCAATATTCACTGCGCCACAATGCGCATCCGTCAAAGAAACGCTCACATCACCTGGTATTCCCATCTAAGTACTGACCAGGCTCAACGTTGCTTAACTTCGGTGATCGGACGGGTGTACTCAACGTGATATAACCATAAGCTCTCACTATATAGTAAATGGAAGAGTCTATATTCCACAACAATAGAGTAACGAAGGTCGGTTGCCTTTTTACAGAAGGATGTGCTATCCATTTAAGTTAATGCAGCTGTTGGTAGTCTTTAAGTGATATGGTCTCCGTTTTTTGGTACAGTTCTTTCCACTTTTGTAGTTTTCTGGCGCAATTCCACAATATTCAAAGAAATATGATCTTTGCCAAAACCCTGGAGCTTTTCTTACACAAAACATTTTTTCACCATTTATCTTAGGACTCGGTATTATACAAAAAGCAGTTTAGATATATGCGAATGGGTTTGGCGCCATGCATGGCATCTATATGAATGTCTCTATCTGACAAGGTGATTTAAGAACATGACTTGAGTTTCGTGTTGATCTTTTGGTTTCGAAGCAGTGTTGGGTAATTTTACCTCAAGTCTAACCTATTCTATAGAACATACACTACCGACCGTAATTATTAGGCAACCCCAGTTTTTTTTAAGGAATGGTGTATTTCATACTATTTTTAGTATTTATTCCCAAGTGGATAATTCTAAATTAAAATAGAATCGTTCTTTTGTTAATATTTCTTTGCAAAATTTTACAAGGCAAATAGCGACAATTTACACAACGCACCCTGTAGCTTGCTATATATATACAGTACCAGCCATAATTATGAGACCACCCCACTATTTTTAAAGAAATGATGTATTTCATATTATTTTTTAGTAATTATTGTCAAGTGGATAATTCTAAATGAAAATAGAATGGTTCTTTTCTTATTACTTTGCGAAATTTTACTAGGCAAATAGCGACAATGTACCCATCGCACCCTGTAGCTTTGCTATATATATATATATATATATATATATATATACACTACCGGCCATAATTATTAAGCCAGCCCAATTTTTTTTAAAGAAATGATGTATTTCATACTATTTTTAGTATGTATTGCCAAGTGAAAATGGAATCGTTCTTTTGTTATTATTACTTTGCAAAATTTTACAGGGCAAGGAAGCAAAGATGAACTCGTCCGAACCACCCTAAATTTTCTTCATTCTTTCATTGATGAAACTGCAATATAGGTAAATATTACATATTTATAAAATCATTTGATGCACACTTTATTGTGCAGTATTAACAAAAGAACCATTCTATTTTCATTTACCATTATTCAGTCAGTCAGTCAGTCAGTTAAGTGCCATATGCGATACACGCTTTGGGCAATCATGTCTCGAAAGAGACATGACTGACTGGGCAGAAGATTATCCCGCAGTAGGTTGCCATTGCTTTCTGCGGTTGACTGGCTGCCATTCAAGGATATAGAACCCAACGTCTTATTATTTAATCCATATCTGGAGGAAAGAGACGGATTAATACCTTTCCAAAGCGTATTTGTGAGTAAGTGAATGCATGGAATTCAACTGGAATTTGAACACGGATTCCCGATTTGTCGTTCCGAGTCGATACCCATTGCACCACAACGCACTTCATTTGGCAATAAATACTAAAAAATAGTATGAAATACATTTTTTTTAAAAAACACTGGGGTAGCCTAATAATTATGGCCGGTAATGTACAACTGAGAAACTTACTTTTACCTCTTAAAAAATGCAGATGCAATATTCGCTTGCAAAAACATGTATTTATAACGTCCTGAAAGTGCATACCTCCACATCCTAAACTTTGGTGTCTCCCAGAGCTCTATCCCAGGCCCGACGCTCATTCTAATCTTCATAAGTTATCTCCCAGACGTGAGCAAATCCCAAATAGGCATCTACGCAGATGACACCACCATTTACCCAGAGGTAAGAGGTCTGGCGAGGCAGACAAACATAACTTCGCTGCTGACCTTGAGAGGGACCGACACTCTGTGGTGGACTGGGGTAAGAAGTGGCTCGTAAATTTCAACGCTTCTAAAACGAAACTCATATCTGTCAACCATCGCAGGCAATCTCTCCTGCCACCCATAAGCATGGACCAAGTAAGTATCCCTGAAAGCAATACACTGCACCTCCTCGGCCTTAACCTATCTTTTGGCCTTAAGTGGAATCATTACATTGAATCAATAGATAAATCCACTGTTAGGAAGACTAGGTTACTGTGTCGGGCCAGGAAGATTTTTTTTCTGCGTGAATCAATCTTGCACATAGACAAATCAACCATCCGACCATGCATGGAATACTGTTGTCATATCTGGTCATGAGCCCCTGCTATTCGTCTCAGTGTTCTCGACAGGCTCCAAAGGAGAATCAGTAATGTGATAGGTCCCGACCTGGCAGCTCGACTCCAGACACTTTCTCACCGGTGGGATATGGCTTCCCTCTGTCTCTTCTACAAATATTTTTATGGCTTCTGCTCTGACGAACTTAGGTCACTGGTACCCCCAAGAATTTACTCGTGCAATCAGACTGGCAACAAGGTTCCACCAATTTACAGTTAAATCAACCGTGACAATTCTATCCCATCAGCTTATTTTCTCGTACTTACCGCATGTGGAACTCGCTTCCAAATACTTGTTTTCCTGGCGGCTACAACCTCCAGGAATTTAGATGCAATGTCAATTCACATCTCTTATCCACTTGACTCCAGTTCTTTCTACACCACCCCGTTGATCTTGTTCTTTTCCTTTCTCTCTACCTCCACAACTGGTTACACTCCTGTGTTCACATCCTTCTCTTGTCCTTTCTTTTACCCCCTGTAGCTAGTTCGTCTTTCTCTTCACTCTCCTCCTGCCTAAAACTTCAATCCTCTTATGTAGCCCCCTGCACATCAGTGGCGGTACCGCTTTGCTTGGGGTGAAATAACCAGCAAAGGATCGATAAGACTTAAAAAAAAATTAATTAATCAGCACTAATTGTTTACGAAATTATTCTGGCACAAGGCAACGTGTTTAGAGCTCTGAAATCGCTAAGGTGTGATATTTTGAAACTAATTTGCTAACCATTGAGCCTGTTTTCTTTTTAGTTTATATTCAGTATTCGCTTTTCTTTTTCCCGTTTTTGACATATTTTCTCTTCATATCTCTTTCTCTCATTTATCATTTTTCTTTTTCTTTTTTATTCTTTGTTTAAATATTTGAGTCTTTATTTTCTTGTCTTGGTTTATTTCTTTCCTTCTTCGATTACTTTCATTACTTATTTCTTTCTTTCTTTATTTCCTTCTTGCATTTTTCTTTCTTTTTTACTTATTTCCTTCTTTCATTTTTCTTTCCTTATTTCCTTCTTTCATTCCTTATTTCTTTCTTTATTTCCTTCCTGCATTTTTCTTCCTTTTTTACTTATTTCCTTCTTTCATTTTTTCTTTCCTTATTTCCTTCTTTCATTCCTTCTTTCTTAATTTATTTATTTCCTTCTTGCATTTTTCTTTCTTTTTTACTTATTTCCTTCTTTCATTTTTTCTTTCCTTATTTCCTTATTTCATTCCTTATTTCTTTCTTTCTTTATTTCCTTCCTGCATTTTTCTTTCTTTCTTTCTTTCTTTATTTCTTTCTTTCTTTCTTGCATTTTTTCTTTCTTTTTTCATTTCCTTCTTTCATTTTTTCTTTCTTTCTTTCTTTTTCTTCTTACATTCTTTTCTTTTTTTCTCACCTTATTTCCTTCTTTCATTTTTTCTTTCTTTCTTTATTTCCTTCTTGCATTCTTTCTTTTTTACTTATTTCCTTCTTTCAGTTTTCTTTCTTTCTTTCTTGCACTCTTTTCATTTTTCTTTCCTTATTTCCTTCTTTCAATTTTTATTTCTTTCTTTATTTCCTTCTTGCATTCTTTTCTATTTTCTTTTCTTATTTCCGTCTTTCATTTTTTCTTTCTTTCTTTCTTTCTTTCTTTTTGCATTCTTTTCATTTTTTCTTTCCTTCTTTCCATCTTTCATTTTCTTTTCTTTATTTCTTTCTTGCTTCCTTTTCTTTCTTTTTTCCTTATTTCCTTCTTTCATTTTTTCTTTCTTTCTTTCTTTCTTTCTATTTTTTGCATTCCTTTCATTTTTTCTTTCCTTATTTCCTTCTTTCATTTTTTCTTTCTTTCTTTCTTTCTTTCTTTCTATTTTTTGCATTCCTTTCATTTTTTCTTTTCTTATCTCCGTCTTTCATATTTTCTTTCTTTCTTTCTTTCTTTCTTTCGTTCTTTCTTGCATTCATTTATTTCTTTTTTCTTTATTTCCTTCTTTCATTTTTTCTTTCTTTCTTTCTTTTTTCTTTTGCATTATGTTATTTTTTCTTTCTTTATTTCATTTTTTTTCTTTTTTATTTCCTTCTTGAAGTCTTTTCATTTTTTCTTTCCTTATTTCCTTCTTTCATTTTTTCTTTCTTTCTTTCTTTCTTATTTGCTCATTTGTTTCTATCTTTCCTTTTTCTTTATATTCTTTCTTTTATCTTTTCTTCATATACGTGTTTTGTCTTTCTTTTATTTTTTCTTTAATTCATATCTTTTCTCTCTTTGTTCCGCCTTTCCTTCCATTTTATTCTTCTTTTCTTTGTAAATTTTACATTTTTTATGTTATTTCCTCATCATGTCCTTCGTTTATTTCATAATTTTTTTCTTTTTGTTCATTAATTATTTCATTCCTTTTTTCATTCCTTTTTTATTTCTTTTTTCATTCCTTTTTTTCATTCCTTTTTTATTTCTTTTTTCATTCCTTTTTTTCATTCTTTTTTCATTTCTTTTTTCATTCCTTTTTTATTTCTCTTTTCATTTCCTTTTTTATTTCTTTTTTCATTCCTTTTTTCATTCCTTTTTTCATTCCTATTATCAATCCTTTTTTCATTCCTTTTTTCAATCCTTTTTTATTTTTTTTTCATTCCTTTTTCTTCATTTCTTATTTTATTCCTTTTTTCATTCCTTTTTTATTTCTTTTTTTCCATTCCGTTTCTTTCTTCCTTATTTTTTTTATCATTTTTCTTGTTTCTTTACATCTTTATATCGTTCATTTTTTTTCTTCTTTCGTCGTTTTTTGCGCCTTAGCGTCTATTTCCCTTCTTATATTTTAGATTTAATTTTCTTTATTTTTCTTTCTTTCTGTCTTTATTTATTTGTTTATTTATTTTCATCTGTATTACGTTCTTTCTCTCTTTCTTTCTTTTTTTTGCATTATTTTCATTTTTTTTTATTCCTTAAATTCATTATTTTTCTTTCTTTTATTCCTACCTTCTTTTCTTTAGTCTTTCTCTCCCACTTTCGATTTTTTATTCATTCACTATCAATTTTTTTATACCTAAGCCTCTGCATGTATAATACAACTATGCGATCAGAATCGACAAGTTAAAAAAGCTCACAATCAATCAAGATGTATAAAAAACACAAATACTTTCTATCTAGAAACATCAATAGAAAGCTGCAGGAAACAGATTGCTTCCATAAATTTGAAGCAAACAACAATATGAAAAAGACAAAACCATAAACGTTATTCTCGTGAGGTTTCAAGCCATGATGGCGCACCTCTGCAACGTGGCGTTATGTCCAATGCGCTTGGGGAAAACTTTATAGAAAATGCTATTCACGTATTGCAGTGGGTAAGTTTGCGAAAAAGGAAAAATAAAAAATTAAACACATCACCGGAAATCAGAACCTCAGGCAAAACATTTTTTGATTACTACGCTTTTTCATGGAACACCGGCCCACCTATATTTATTTATTGATTGATTTTTTTTTCGGATAACGATATCTCCCGAATGATAATGCTAACTTATTTTTGTTTTCTTTTCATCTTATTCTAACCAACGTTGTAAATATGTAAATTGCACACGTTCATTATTTTACCGAAGCATTTCTAAATAAACAATGACTAATGCCAGTTAACAATTGAGAACAACTGCCAACATCGGCCATAACTCAAATATATACACACTAGCAGTATAGCCCGGCGTTGCTCGGGTGTAATGAAAGCTTTAAAACTAATCCATGGTCCTGGAGCTCAGACTCTTTGGACGTTGGCACGAAAGATTAAAAGCAATAGTTGTTTCCAGTTAAAGCGAAACTGTAGACTGAAAGAAAAATGTATGAATGTAAGTCAAATTTTGATTTCCTGGTATTTTTTGTTTTAATCATCTCGCCCCGAGCAAGGCATTCCACTGCCACTATTGCGCATGGGGCTACATAGGAGAAGGTAAAGAGGAGTGGTTAGACATAAGGAATGTCAGGAGGAAGGTGACAGATGAGTAAGGATACCGAGGATGAGGGTTGGGCAGATGGGAAGAATGTTTGATAGAATGGGAGCACGTTAGTGTGTTAGGAGGTGTCTATTGACCTTACATTTAAACTCCTGGAGTCTGTGTGTATCCGTTACCTATAGACTCCGAAACGGCTGAACCGATTTTCTTAAAAATTGACACTATAAGCGTCTGCGAGTGCTCTAAGCTAGGTTTGTGAGGTACCCCCGATAAAAATCAAAAATCGATAATCGAAAATATCGGGTTATAGAAGGAGTGGTCCGATTTTAATTAAATTTGATACACTCATAGACAAAGACATAAGAAATGATATTCAGAAGTTTCAAGGTTTCAGTTCTTACAATAGTGCAGAAAATCGATAATATACATATATAAAAGGTAAGATGTTTGTATGTGTGCCTGTTTATCTGCCTGTATCTCTGTATTCTTTTCAGCCCTTTTATTTTATTTTTTGCTTCAGGTTTGGCTCTAAGTAGGTACAATTGTAGTTCTTAGTCTCAGACATGATACTATTTACTCAGAGAACTTATTTAGCCTTCAAAATTCATTTGACGACGAAAAACTTATTTGATATCGATAGCAGGAAATCAAAATTTGACTTACATCCATTGATTTTTCTTTCAGTCTACGGTTTTGCTTTAACTGGAAACAACTATTGCTTTTTAGTCTTTCGTGCCAACGTCCAATGAGTTTGAGGTCAAGGACCATGGATTAGTTTTAAAACTTTCATTGCAATGCCGGAAAGAAATGGATGAATATTAAATCTAAAAGAAAAATCTTGTGTCTGTTTAAGTGTGTGTTAACGCGTCTTTTTAAATAAAATGTGAGAATCAGTCATGAATGTATGTGTTAAGAGAAATCCTGTGTGAATATGTGAGTTTCTGAGTCAGTAAAGAGGTATGCACCTGTCAAGTGATGGAACGATTATCTATTCTAAATAACGGGAGAGAATCATGTAGGAATGTATGTGTATGAAAGAATCATGTATGTATGTGTGCGTATATAAGTATGAATCGTAAACGAAATATATTCCCATTTAAAATTTTAATGAAAGAAATGTATGCAAGTATTAAGCGAACATTTTATAAATAAACATTTTTTTAAAAATATGTTAACGGTGAGAATTCAATGAAATAATAAAATACTAAATATCTATGTATTAAAATTTTTATGATAACATAATTAAGTAGCAATATATATGTAAGAACCATGTATATAAATTACTATACTAAATCATTGCAAGATATCAATGAATCAGAATAAATGATATGCCATAATAAAAAATTAGTAAATAATAAAACACAATAAAATATATAAAAAAGAAGAATCACAGATAATAATAATAATAATAATAATAATAATAATAATAATAATAAGAAGAAGAAGAAGAAGAAGAAGAACCACAGAAGAGGATGTTAAATGTGCACTGAAAAAAAAGCACACAATTGGAAATTTCCAGGTATAGATAAAATTCCTAACTTTTGGCTATATTATTTAAATACAGCACATGAAAAACTAGCCAAAGGACTTCAAGAAATGGTTAATGATCCAACTGAAATTCCTTCATGGATGACCAAAGGAATTACATTTATTCTACCCAAGAATAGTGACACAAACAACCCGAAAAACTACAGACCAATTACATGCCTTCCGACAACATACAAACTGCTAACATCTATTTTAACAAAATAGACATATTTCTTCTTGGAAAGAAATGACATATTACCGCTTGAACAAAAAGGGTGAAAATGTAGCTGTTGCGGTTGCAAAGAGCAATTGCTTATTAACAGAATGATCCTGAAAAACTGCAACAATGCAAAGAAAGTCTTAGTTCTGCCTAGATAGATTATCGTAAGGCATTCGATGGTGTATCACATTCCTGGATCTTGAAGACTTTAAATATATACAAGATATCACCCGTCCTCATCAATTTCATCAAACAATGCATGTCGATATGGAAAACAACCATTTACCTCAGTCATATAAATGGAACCTATAAGTCTGGTGAAATAAACATCAAAAGAGGTATATTTCAAGGTGACTCTTTGTCTCCCTTACTATTCTGCATATCACTAATAGCACTAACCAGCAAACTTAACAAGACAGAATGTAGTTATAAGATAGCCCAAAAGAAAATAAGCCATCTATTTTACATGGATGACTTAAAGCTGTATGCTAAGAATATATAAAGAGCTGAAAGGTCTTCTGCAAACTGTAAAACGCTTCAGTGAAGACATCGGAATGAAATTCAATTTGAATAAATGTGCTAAAGCTACAGTTTTACGTGGATCGCTACAACAAGCATCCTCAATTAGCTTAGACCCTGTGGTAACAATAAAAGAATTAAAGCCAGAAGAAATTTATAAATACCCAAGTATAAATGAAAGTGAAAAGGTTCACCATAAAAAAATGAAAGAAATAGTGCGTAAGGAGTACTATAGAAGGCTACGAATGATATTAAAAACTGAATTGAATTCTCAGAACAGAATTATGGCCATTAATAGCCTTACAATCCCAGTTGTCCAATATAGTTTCAACATCTTAAACTGGACTCTAAACGACATCAGGCGAATGGATTCTAAAACAAGAAAGCTTCTTTCTAAGCATAAGATGCATCACCCAAATGCTGATGTAGACCGTCTATACATACCCCGTAAACGAGGTGGAAGAGGTCTTATTCAGCTAGAATTGTCATACAAGACAACAACTATTGGCTTAATAACATACATAGAAACAACAAAGGACTGGATGATACAATTAGTCAAGCAACATGAAGAAAAAAAGAAAAAATATTCAATAATGAAAGAAGGCAGTAAATACAAACAAGATTTACATTTAGTAGCTTCTGTAGAAAAGCAAAACAGAAGTCAAGAACCAAATCTTGCGGCAAAAAATATGGAAATAAAAGCCAAAGATAAAGCTCTTGAACAGATGAAACAACGCTGGCAAGACAAACCTCTGCATGGCCAATATCCAGAACGTGCCAATAAATCCAATGTTGATAAAGTTAATACTCATCGATGGTTACGTGCATCTGGATTAAAGTCTCAGACTGAAGGCTTTATACTTGCAGCGTCTTTTCACTAGGAACTTTCAGGCAAATATTATACATAATAATATGCATCCAAAATGCAAGTTCTGTGATAAACACCAAGAAACAATAGACCATCTAATCTCAGGATGTTTTGTACTTGCAACAAATGAATATAAAAATCGTCACGATAGATGGGGCAATATTTACATTGGATAATGTGGAAACACTATGGAACATCTGTAAACAAACACTGGTATGAACATTACCCAGCACCGGTTACAGAAATGGAAGATGTCACCATTCTATGTGATTACATCATCTGTCAAAATATAAAGACCTGGAAATTGAAATAGAAAAAATGTGGAAATCGTGCCAGTGATAGTAGGTGCACTTGGAATGATAAAAAAAGGAACAAAACAACACAGTGGAAGAATCCCTGGAAATCCTAGTTTAAGAGATATACAAAAATTATCTTATTAAGTACAGCCCACGTACAAAGAAGACCTTTGTCTATGTTACGCTATGGATGATAGGGGAGATAGAAAAAGATGAAATGGAGCCATAACGACACAACACGACCTGCTTTAGGTCTTCCAGCAGGCTTGTTAGGTCGTGCGACTATAGCAGAAATCGAAATATGATGAAAAATGACAACATAATAATAATAATAATAATAATAATAATAAGAAACTTTCAGGCAAATATTATGCATAATAATATGGATCCAAAATGCAGGTTTTGTGATAAACACCAAGAAACAATAGACCACCTAATCTCAGGCTGTTCTGTGCTTGCCCCAAATGAATATAAAAATCGCCACGATAGAGTTGGGCAATATTTACATTGGGCAATGTGCAAACATTATGGAAAATCTGTAAACAAACACTGGTATGAACATCACCCAGCACCGGTTACAGAAATAGAAGATGTAACCATTCTATGGGATTACACCATCTACACAGACAGAAAAATTGAAGCAAACAGGCCAGACATTATTGTTAAAAACCAGAAGGAGAAAACTTGTCTATTAATTGATATGGCTTGTCCAGCGGATTGTAACATAGCAATCAAGGAATTTGAAAAACTGTCAAAATATAAAGACCTGGAAATTGAAATAGAAAAAATGTGGAAATTGAAAACAAGAGTTGTGCCAGTGATAGTAGGTGCACTTGGAATGATAAAAAATGGAACAAAACAACACATTGAAAGAATCCCTGGAAACCCCAGCTTAAGAGACATACAAAAAATTGTCTTATTAAGTACAGCCCACACACTAAGGAAAACTTTATCTATGTAATGCTGAGGATGATAGGGAAGATAGAAAAACATGAAATGGAGCCATAACAACACGCCACTACCTGCCTTAGGTCTCCCCGCAGACCTGGTTGGTAGTGAGACCAAAGCAGAAATCGAAATATAATAATAATAAAAAGAATGATAATAATAAACAACCAATAAATTATATATAATGATAGTAAGAAAATAGGTAATAAATAGGGACAATAGGAAAAATAGAGAGAAAACATAAATAAATTAAGGAATCTGCATCAGAAGGGCAAACAATATTAAATTGTTAAGAATACAAGGAGCTATCTTTAACTTATTTAACGATATCTGTTGGTATTTTGGATTCATGAATTATGTATTTGTGAAAAAACGTTTTTTTTACAAAATACTTTAATATATATATATATATATATATATATATATATATATATAAACTTATTATATGTATATTATATATATATAAACATAGATATATTTATATACTTTAATATATAGAATATATTGAAATATTATATATTTACATCTATGTGGATAGGGGTCGCAGGTTCGAATCCTGCCGAATGACATATTTTCGTAATAAAAATTTATTCTAAATAATCAGGCCGGTAGATATAAATATATAATACTGTTTAATTAAAAAAAAAATATCTACTTAAATACGAGTATCGATAAAAAAAAATAATGTTCAAACAAATCATTTCAAATTGTCGGTTGTTTATAAACTAGTTTCGTTAATCTTCGTTAATTTCCGTGACATGTTTACATTTGTTGACATTACGATGCATTTCAGAGCAGATATGGTTATTGCGATAAATCGAAGATTGTGTTATAAGGGCTTGATTATAATATATATATATATATATATATATATATATATATATATATGTGTGTGTGTGTGTGTGTGTGTGTGTGTGTGTGTGTGTGTGTGTGTTTTCGTGTTTACCTAGTGTATATTGTTTTCATGTTTACCTGTTATTTGAACAGGATGACAATTTGTGTATTTCATTTTTGTATATGTTTCAATGACTGCATATAATGCTTGAAAGCGTTTATTTTTAATTCGATCTTGAAATCAAAATAATTCCATTGGTGTTAAATTCGCAATTATATGCTAATCAAATGATGCATTCACAGTCAATAAATCTAAAAACAATTTTGATCAATAGTGTTAGTTTTTATCAACATATCTTCTTTTTTTTCTTCTTCTTATTTTCTTTAATCTCGCGAGATGAACGGAAACTACGTGATATCAGTAAAAATAACGGGTATTATTTGCCGGAAGTCACGCAGACAACATTTTCTTTATTTTATTTCTTTTCTTTTGTTCATTTCGTATTTTTCTTTTTTCATTTTGTTTGGACAATTTTACACACACATGAAATATGTGTATGTTTGTGTGTGTGTGCGTGTGTGTGTTTAAGTAGTATATCTTTATTTAAGCATGTTTGATTAAGTAACTTAGGCGTATTATATCTATTTTTATGTTAATCCTCTCGTAGTAACGAATACGTTTACTAGTATGATGATTAAGAAAAGAACTGTAAACATTTTCATTTGTTTTATTTTTCCAAGTACCTTCAATCTTATCCACGATCACCTTCAGTGAGATCATTGTTAGAACATAATTAATGTAGACGTCCGCAATGAATAATTGTCCGTCATAAATATTTTGTGGTTTAATCGTTACGAGTTTTGAGCATACATGTAAGAACGCGACGCAGCTTTAAAATTGTATGGCGCAAGAAAGTTAACTTGAAAGTGGGGGAAATTTAAGTCAACACAAAGTGGCGACAGGCTGCTTCACGTTTGTTTGCAATATTCATATATATATATATATATATATATATATATATATATTAAAATGATACTTCTTATAACTTTATTCGCGAAGTTCTTTTTTAACGAGCGTCTAATATATACATATATATATATGTGTGTGTGTGTGTGTGTGTGTGTGTGTGTTTTTGTGCGTGCGTGTGTTTGTGTGTATGCGTCCGTGAATGAGTGCAAAATAAGATATAGAATGCCAACAAATAATTTTAAGAAAATTGACAAAATTTGACAAAATTTTGACAAAGAAAATGTTTGATAACACGTTTTGCGTTTCACGATATAATATATATATATATATATATATATATATACTACCGGCCATAATTATTAGGCTACCCCAGTAGAATGATTCTCTTGTTAATACTGCACAATAACATGTGCATCAAATGAATTTATAATATTTAATAATTACCAATATTGCAGTTTCATCAATTGAAGAATGAAGAAAATTTCGGACATTAAAATGAAAAATTAAGAAAATTTTTGCTTCCTTGCCTTGTAAAATTTTACGAAGTAATATATATATATATATATATATATATATATATATATATATATATATAAAATCTACAGGTGCGATGAGTAAATTGTCGCTATTTGTCTTGTAAAATTTTGCGAAGTAATAATAATAAAAGAAACATTCTATTTTCATGTCAATAAATACTAAAAATATTATGAAATACATGAGGCCGGTAGTATATATATATATATATATATATATATATATATATATATATATATAAAATCTACTGGTGCGATGAGTAAATTTTCGCTATTTGTCTTGTAAAATTTTTCAAAGTAATAATAACAAAAGAAACATTCTATTTTCATGTCAATAAATACTAAAAATATTATGAAATACATGAGGCCGGTAGTATATATATATATATATATATATATATATATATATATATATATATATAAAATCTACAGGTGCGATGAGTAAATTGTCGCTATCTGTCTTGTAAAATTTTGCAAAGTAATAATAACAAAAGAAACATTCTATTTTCATGTCAATAAATACTAAAAATATTATGAAATACATGATTTCTTTAAAAAAAACTGGGGTGGCCGAATAATTATGACCGGTAGTATATAGTCATCCGCAGACAGATCTGTTTCGCTGTATCACAGCTCATCAGCACGGTTAGACTTCAACTGCTTTTTAACACAGGATTGAAACCCGACCGAATTGGCGTCAGTCGGCGATTCAACCGCTGAGCGATGGGCGCTCGGTAGACGGAGGCAGACTTTTTAGCGTGTATATTATCATTATACACGCCCAATAGCTGAGAGTGTTCTAATTCATTGCTGAATAGAAGTGATTGAGTGAATAAAAAGAGATTAAGGGCAATGTCAACAAAAAAATTAAATTTTAATACAAGTCACTTAGTTAAGTGCCATACGTGATACACGCTTGGGCGATCATGTCTTGAAAGAGACATGAACTGACTGGGCAGAAGCCTTAATAATGAATCCAACTATTATATTCAGTCAGTCAGTTAAGTGCCATACGTGATTCACGCTTTGGGAGATCCTGTCTCGAAAGAGATATGACTGACTGGACAGAAGATTATCCCGCAGTAGGTTGCCATTGCTTTCTGCGGTAGATTGGTCGACGACTAAGGCTATAGAACATAATCTGTCCAGCTGTTTGACTCATAACTAGATGGGGGAAGTGATGTACTATATTATTATGTAGTAATTAGTGGGGGATCAGTTTATTACTTCATAACAATAGAAAACCGATCCCCGCTTTATGCCCAGTAGAAATCTTAAACAAGTTTTCAGCTATTAGGTTGCCATTGCTTTCTGCGGTAGACTGGTTGCCGACCAAGGCTATAGAACCCAGTCTGTCCTGCTATTTAACCCATAACTGGAAGGAAGAGACGGATTAATACCTTTCTCAAGGGTATTTAAAGAAATGAAAAAGTGAGATCGCATCAGTCTTAGAGTATATCTATCTATGTATATATATATACTATAGTCATCCGTAGACAGATCTGTTTCGCTGTATTACAGCTCAGCAGTACAGCTTAGACTCCGTTCCCTTCCTAACCCAGGATTGAAACCCGACCGAATCGACATCAGTCGGCGATTCTACCCCTAGGTCACGAGCGTCTGGTAGAAGTTAGGCTTTTTAGCGCGTATAAGCACGCCCAATAGTTACAGTGCTCCAATTCATTATCGAATGAGCGATGCGTATATGCCGGAGTAGCTACTGTTTACAAAGTCTCCCACAATTCCAGGTGTTAGAGCGCAAATAATATAGTCATCCGCAGAGAGATCTGTTTCGCTGTATTACAGCTCATCAGTACGGCTTGGACTCCGTTCGCTTCCTAATCCTATATATATATATATATAAGCAGTGATGGGTAAGTTATCGCCATTTTGTATTTTTAATTTAGCGCATGCGCATATTGTTGTTGTCTGTATCTTTTTATCGTAGCTCTTTCTTACTGAACGTGTAATGACATGTGTATTGAAATTTCCGAATCATCTGTCACGTCTTCGTGCTCGTCAAGAACGAAAATATTTTTCACCGCTTTTCTTTCTCCGCATATCATTTTATCTTCTCATTAATTGATTCCATGTTTGATTTTCCAATGAATTTTCTGTTTTTTACGCACATCTATTTTATTTTCAATCTGTCATTTTTTATTCGTTATTCGACTGAGAATATTATCTTAGCTCCTCCTTGTACAAGGCCACACTCACTAGCAATTGTCGGACATTAACAATTACCTCCTTCTGGAGATATTAGCTTAGACTATTTGATATTTACACATACGATGTCAGATAATCACTATCAAGTAAACACTTGCAGAACAAAGGTGAATACCTTATCTTTTAGATGACGAACTCGTGTATAAGACGCAGTTATTTTGCAAACAATGTTTTATTTCTGAAATATTTTTATTTAACAAAAATTCAATCTAATTGTTTAAAACTTCGGATCAGTCAGTCAAGAGCCATACATTATACACGTTTAGACGATCATGTCTCGAAAGAGACATGACTGACTGGGTAGAAGATTTTCTCTGCAGTATGTTGCCATTACTTTCTGTGATATACTGATTGCTAAGCAAGGCCATAGAGCCCAATTTCTCCTGCTATTTAACCCATAGCTGGAGGAAAACTCGACGGGTTAATACCATTTCCAAAAATATTTGCGCGTAAGTGAAAGCATTGAATTCAACTGGAATTCGAACTCGGCTCACTGATTTCGTGTTCAGAGCCGATATCCACTGCACTACAACGCATGTCCAAAAACTTAGTATACATGATTTAAACATGAAACTAACCTGCACTTATATAAATCTACCATCCACCTGTGCATTGAATACTGCTGCCATATCTGATCTGATGCCTCTACTCTCCACCTAGGTGTCATTGACAAAATCCAACGGAGAATCTGCAGTGTGATTGATCCCGACTTGGCAGCTAAGAACAGTCACTTTCTTGACTGGAGCAACGTGGCTTCCCTATGTCTCTACTGCAAATACTTTCACTACTTCTGCTCTGACGAAACTTAGCTCACTGGTGCCCATTATATATGAATTTACTGGAGCCACAAGATTAGCAACTAGATCCTACTCTTTTACTGTGAAACCAATAAAATGTAAACGCAAATTCTACTCCCTCAGTTTCTTTTCTCGCACTTTCCGCATGTGGAATTCCCTTCCATTTACTTGCTTCCCCGACAGCAACAATCTCCAAGAATTTAAATGTAAAATCAATGGTCATCTCCTATCTCACTAACCTGCATCCTCTCTCTCATGCTCCTTTCTCCGTCAATTCCGCTTTCATCAGTATTTATATCCTTCTCTTACCCACTTCCCGACACCCCCTATAACCTGTCACTTTCTCATAACTTTCCTCCTATGTAACTCCCTGCAAAACAGTGGCAATAAAATGCCTTGCTTGGGGCAATATAGTTATGAAAAAAGCTATACTATTATAATGTGAATATAAAGTGGGGTATCAATTCTACATTACAACCACTATATAAACTGATCCCCCATTTTATGGCCATATTCATCCTTCTCTTACTTACTTCCTGATACCCTCTATAACCTGTCACTCTTTCTCATAACTTTTCTTCTATGTAACCCCTTGCAAAACAGTGACAGTAAATTTCCTTGCTTGGGGCGATTGGATCATAAAAAAATATAGATCGTTATGAAAAGTCCAAGATAGATAGATAGCTAGATAGATAGATAGATAGTCAGTATTCTCATCCTTCCCTTATCCACTTCCTGACACCCTCTATAATATGTCACTACTTTTCATAAATTTCCTCTTGTGTAACCCCCTGCAAAACAGTGGCAGTAAAATGCTTTGCTTGAGGCGATGTGATTATAAAAAATGAAAGAACTCAAAGCATTTAAATAATCGATCTGTTTCTTATTTTCAAACTTTTGCCTGTTATTTAAAACCAGAAAATATTTTCCTGAAGAATTTTTTGGAGATAAAGTTTTTTTACTGATAGCGGTTCTACTAATTAACTCAGAGCAAGGTGAAAAAGAAGTGGATTCATGCCTTTGCAAGGGTATTTTCGCGTAAGAGAATATAAAGCGTCCCACTGGAAATGGAAGTCAGCACCCCGATTTTCTATTTCCGAGCTGCACATTCAAGCTTACAGCCAAATGGTACAGGGGCCCGACAATATTTTTCGGACACTTTGAAAAAAGTACTTCAAGGTGGTTACTAGTGCCAAAATCTTTTGAGATTGTAAGTACGTGGTTGAGGAGTGAAAATCCACTACTAGTGTAATCATTTTTTTTAGTTTGGCTTTGATAATTTTAGTTTTTTGTGATTTTTGCGAAAACTTGCGCGACACTATTTTTCGGACATGACAAAAAATCCTATTTTATTAAGAGCTAAGTTCATGTATATGTTGCTGTATGCAAATTTTCTGCTTGTACACTTAGCTGTCATCATTAGAATCAATTATCTGTTCTATTTTACTGGCAAAACAATTAAGTTTAATGAGGTAAAATGCATTCAAAAGAAGTCGTTTGTTTGGCACGGAAGAAGCGGAATGATAGCCTCAGCATCAGAAGAATCGCCATGGATTTGAAGCTGTCGAAATCAACGCTCGAATACATGCTGAAGACAAACTTATAGCGGAAAAAGAAGAGAGGACGGAAAAGATCACTTGGCAAGAGGACTGAAAGAAGAATGAGAGGACTGTGACACGGCTTTTGACATCTGGATAAAAAGTTACAGCAAGAAAAGTGAAGGAGAAATGTGAGTTGGATGTAAACGTCCTAACAGTACAATGGATTGGTTTGAAGTATGCAAAGGCTAAGAAAAAAATTACACTAACAAAGAAACACAAAGGAGCAAGACTGGAGTGTGCTAAAAGGTGGTTAACAAAGTATGTTGACTTTAAGAAGGTTATATTTATTGATGAGAAGCGTTTCAAGTTTGATGGGCCCGATGGATGGTGTACTTGGTCGAGAAGGGGTGAGCCTGCTGTACTGAACAAACGACAGATGGGAGGAGGAGGAGTTATGGTTTGGGGTATGATCTTTGCTAATGGAAATATATGGTTGGAGTGGCTGAAAGGACGACAGAACAGCGAAAGCTACAAACAGTTGCTGGACGAGAAAGCCCTACAAAGGATAAGAAGAGAGATAGGGAATGATTTCGTTCTACAGCAAGACAATTGCAGCATCCATGTGTCAAAACTCATGAAAGAATGGATGGCTAAAGTGAATATGACTACTTTGGAATGGCCTGCAAAAAGCCCAGATCTAAATTTAATAGAAAATGTTTGGGAAATGCTTGCGCAACTTGTCTATGATGGACCTGAAATAACGAAAGAGGCTCAACTATGGGAACGGATACTAGATGCCAAAAAACAACTAATAGAAACACGTAGAGATGTTATTGTGCATATGTTTGATCATTATGAAGAGAGATTGATAAAAGTTATTGAGAAGAAAGGTGATATTACAGACTATTAACAGTTTTTCAAAGATGTCCGAAAAATAATGTCGCGTGTGTTTTGTAAAAAATGATGAAAAATAAATATTTTTCCTTACCTAATCGATTTTCTTCCATTTTTATTATATGTTTATGCTATTCTATTGAAGGAATTTCGCCACTCTATGGTACTCGGAAAGTCGAATACTAAAGTGTCCGAAAAATATTGTCGGGCCCCTGTATTACCAAGTAGACTCCCCACCTAAGTACTGAGCAGACTTGGCGTTTTTATTGATCGTACAAGAATCGGCGGTTCAGTGTGGCATAGAAGTAAACAACATTAAATGAGTATGAGTTTGAGTTTTGTTTAACTGCTTATCAACCTCTGTTATTTAATGCCAAAAAGGTGGGCGGGGGGCTTAAGGCATTTTTAAAAAATGTTTTGTTATAATGAGAAGGTTGATTTAGTCAGATTTTGATAAAGAAGTTGTTTGTATTTTATTTTAGAAATCTGAAAATGTCTTCTAGTTTTGTATTAAATATGTTTTGCTGAGGATAAATTTCTTCCTTCAAAAATGTGTTATGGTAATAATTTTTTCTTCAAAAATGTATTGTTGGTAATATTTTTCCTTCAAAAAATGTATATTTTCTATAAAAGTCTATTTTATGTATATATTTCTATAAAAGTGTATTTTTATACTTTCATAGTGTTTTTACTCAAGTTTAGGGTTAACTATTTGCCCATAGCTGGGACCCTAGCAGGTGCTACCACTCCGGGTCAGGGTGGACCTGGGAACAACAGCAATTAAGAAGTGATTCCATACTCCTCATAATCACCCAGTAGGGGCCTTGCGGCCGGATCCAGTTTGCCATCATGCCCATGACCAACATTAAAAAGAGTAAATACTGCAAATAAGAGAAGTTTATTGTCATTTAGTTTTTTTTTTGTTTTTTTTTTTAATCATATCACCTCAAGCAAGACGATAACGCCACTGATGCGCAGAGGGCTACGCAAGAGTAAAACGATTGGAAAAGAGAAAGCCGGAAACCACATCCTAAACAGGAAACAAGGGATGAGCTTCTACACCTGTTCAATAGACGTGGGTGGAGTGTGAACCGGGCGATAGTTTAGTCTATCTACTCCAATTGAGAAAAAAAGTAAAAGAATGTAAAAGAGTAAAAGATTGGAAAAGAGAAAGCCAAAAACCACATCCTAACCAGGAAACAAGGGATGAGACTCTACACCTGTTCAATAGACGTGGGTGGAGTGTGAACCGGGCGATAGTTTAGTCTATCTACTCCAATTGAGAAAAAAAAAAGTAAAAGAATGGAAAAGAGTAAAAGATTGGAAAAGAGAAAGCCGGAAACCACATCCGAACCAGGGAATAAGGGATGGGCCTCTTCACCTGTTCAATAGACGTGGGTGGAGTATGAAGCTTCAGATCCTCGAAAACCACATTGTTTCCAAAATCATTTCATGACGAATCAGACATTTCCTGATTGGATCCAATATTAGGGGCAAAAATAATGTCATCTTCATCGCTTGCATTAACGTTTCGAGAGGAAACTGGCATTTCGTAATTGAATCCGATAATCTGATCAAAGATAATATCTTTTTCATTGCTTCAATTATCGCTTGGAGGGGAAACAAATATTTTCTCATTTGATCCGATAATCTCATCATAAAGAATGTCATCTTCATCGCTTTCATTATCGTTTAGAGAAGAATAAGACATTCCTCATTGGATCTGATAATGTGATGAATGATAATGCATAAGAATAGCTGCTCTAGGGAACCAATTCACCTGTTGGCTGCTCCCCTGATCACTACAATGTTAACATGATCATGTCTAGAGTTAACATTTATCCTTTATACATATTCTCATAAATTCTTACCTCTTACTTTCTGGAACCGACTACCGCGAGGTTGCTTTCCTGATCACTACAATCTTAACCTCTTCAAGACTAGGGTTAACAGTTTTCTTTTCCACATATCCTGAAAAAAAAACGGTGCCTCTTACTTTCTGGAACTGACTCCCGAGAGGTTGCTTACCAGGTTACTACAATCTTAACCCTTCAAATCTAGTGTTAACCGTTATCTGGCCAACATATCTCGATAAAAATGCATCTGTCCGAGAACCACTACCTCGTGTGGCTCTCAGGTCTTGTACAGAGTGAACATCATTATGAACATCGGGAAGCACATTTTCTTAAATAAAACATTCAATTTCTAGGCCAGTAGACATTAATTTAAAATAACGTTTGCATGCACGATCCTATAGAGACGCAAATGTACTTTAATAAGCCTTTCGATATATAGGCCGGTAGATATTAATTTCAAATAACGGTTGCACCCATATACATGTACGCGCACGATTCCTATCGAGAGTCATATTTTCTTAAATAATACTTTTAGTTTCTAGAAATGCGGCTTACACAAACACTTAATAATATTGTCTGTTGTAAAGTGATCTTGCATTTCATGTTTTCACTAGACTTTTTCGTATACGCTTGCTAATCGGAGCTTGGAAAATGCAGTCCCTATTCTATGATACCAAGCTATGCATCTACTACCAATCCCAGCCCGAACAAAATGTACCAATGTAACCGCCTGACTCGTGGCAAAGTCACATTGCAAGTGATAAGCAATAAATATATAAAGTTTCAACGCGTTTCTTAACGCCACGTCAGCTGTTGTGTTAACTGGCGACTTATCAAGAAGTTGGCCAATTATTTCGGGGTGAATCCCTTGTATAGGAACATTAATTAACTTTTATGTGTAAGTCTAGAATAGCACAGGGGTGGAGACCTGACTCGGCGATAAGATCATCTGTGCTTATGTGTGTGTGTATTAGGAACACCTTTGTCCTTCGATAAGAGATAAAAATAGCGAACCATAAGCAAAAGAGGAGTTTGAATTCCAGTCAAGTTTATTTCATTCACTTACGTGTTAATACCTAGTGTAAAGGTATAGTTCCATCTTCTTTTTCTATGTGCCCAGTCCCTTCGAGGCGTAGGCGATCATGACTTTCCACGTCTCCCTATCCCTTGTGGCTCTTAGCATGCCTTCTGTTATTTCATGCCACACTCGTTCCATCAGCCATCTGATTAGGCCCTTCAAATATTTTATCCGTTGCTTTCCCCTGTCTCTTTTTCCCTTCTATCTGGCCTGTTAGTATCAGGTTCTCATGGCCAGTTTTCCTCATTGCATGTCCCAGGAAATTTAGTTGTCTCTTCCTGATGCTCATTATTAATTTCCTTTTCGTTTCCATCATTTCCAAGACCTCATCATTGCTCATATGCTCGATCCATGATATTCGCAGCATCCTTCTGTAGAACCATATTTCAATTGCTTCATGTTTTTCCTTCAACTTTGATGATATTGTCCAGCGTCACTCCTCCCATTTACGGGTATATTAACAGGACTGCCTTTTAGGTTAATTTCTGAGAGGAGGGACGTAGATTCCCTGATGCAAAAGAAATCGGGAAGTCATTACCCTATTCTGCAATGAATGTCATCATGAACCACAATTTTGAGATGGAAAGGAGTAGTGGCCACAACGGTACAAAATGCACTGACTGAATAAATACATGATATTAAGCGAAGAATACGCAAAAGATTGTACACTACCGGCCACAATTATTAAGCCACCTCAGTTTGTTTTTTTTTAAAATGATGTATTTCGTATTATTTTTAACATTTATTGCCAAGTGGATAGTTCTAAATGAAAATAGAATGGTTCTTTTGTTATTATTACTTTGCAAAATTTTACAAGGCAAATAGCGACAATTTACCCATCGCACCCTGTAGATTTTCTATATATATATATATATAAATATATATATATATATATATATATATATATATATATGTATATGTATATGTATATATATATATATGTATATATACATATATACACTACCGGCCACAATTATTAAGCCACCCCAGTTTTTTTTTTTTAAATGATGTATTTCTTACTATTTTTAGTATTTATTGCCAAGTGGATAATTCTAAATGAAAATAGAATGGTTCTTTTGTTATTATTACTTTGCAAAATTTTACAAGTCAAATAGCGACAATTTACCCATCGCACCCTGTAGATTATATATATATGTATATATATATATATATATATATATAGACTACCGGCCACAATTATTAAGCCACCCCAGTTTTTTTTTTTTTGAAATGATGTATTTCGTACTATTTTTAGTATTTATTGCCAAGAGGATAGTTCTAAATAAAAATAGAACGGTTTTATATGAAAATAGAATGGTTCTTTTATGTGTATAAAATACATCATATTTTTAAAAAATGGGAATAATTATGGCCGGTAGTATATAAGGATGTGCGTTGTGGTACAGTGGATATCGGCTCGGAACAAGAAACCGGGGAGCCGAGTTCGAATTCCAGTTGAATACATTGTATTCACTTACGCGCAAATACCCTTGGGAAAGGTATTAATCCGTCTCTTCCTTCCAGTTATGGGTTAAATTGATGGACAGATTGGGTTCTATAGCCTTGGTCGGCTACCAGTCTACCACAGAAAGCAATGGCAACCTACTGCAGGATAATCTTCTACCCGGCCAGTCATGTCTCTTTCGAGAGATGATCGCCCAAGCGTGTATCACGCATGGCACTTGACTGACTGAGTATATATATATATATACGCACACTACCGGCCATAATTAATAGGGCACCCCAATTTTTGTCAATGTTCGCTTTTAAACAGGTAAAACAGCTACTCTTCAATTAATTATATTTGTTTTATACAATAACAGAGCAGATGAATGAAGGTAGCGTATTAATCCATATTTAGATTTGACCAGAAAAACATCATGAGTATGGTAAACTCAGGGCAATGTGGTGCTGGGCAGAAGAATGACAGAAGGTTTGGATATATGATGGCAGACACATTCCTGCCAGTTCGATGTTTGGAATGGTCCACCCAGAAGAAGAAGCAATTTATTGAGTAGTCAGTAAATACGCTTCAATTTCGTAGGATTGCGAATCTTGTGGCTTTGTTTACCCTTTCGTCCAGATCACAAAAGCAAAGTTTGAAAGAAATAATAGTAATTTTCTTTGCTTTCTAGACAGAAGCAATTAGGAAATAACATTTCCTGACCAAAGAAAAAAAAATCAAATTTTTTTCTTACAGAGTTCAATAGAACACACCATGTAAAACAGTTCAACTTTCGAGATTTAACTTATCAAAACGGCCCATACAAGTTGAAAATGAAACACTCCTTAAACCATAGTATTGATTAGTGTGCACTCTCCAAGATTCTCTAACTACTCTAGAAAATAATCAATATTATCATGTATTTTTTTATGTGGGTGTACCGCTGCCATAAAAAATGAGGACAATATTTCTCAAAGGATTTTATATATATATATATATATATATATATATATATATATAGGAAAGAGTATTAATAAAAAGTTTTTGATTTTTAAAAAAACGTACTTTTTTAAACAGTATTTGTTTATTTTTAATGTAGTTTTATATTTCAAACCGTCCTCGGTTCTTCATCGGAAACAATATATATATATATATATATATATATATATATATATATATATATATATTATGGACTCTCCTGTCAATTTCGACGTATGAGCGTCTAATTGTTTAAAGTGCTGAAGGCTTGTGTAGCACCATCCACACATTTTGGAACTGCTGATAACAAACAATCGGTGCAGAAGTCTGCCACAGATCGCATGAACAACAAACCTCAGTTATTTAACCCATAATAGGAGAGGAGGGACGGATTAATACCTTTCCCAAGGGTACCAGTGCGTAAGTGAATGCACAATGTTCGACTGAAATTGGAACTCGGCTCACCGACTCGGCTCACCGACTTCCCCCTCCGAGCCGACATCCACTGCACCACAACGCACATCCATCAATAAAACTTACAGCACCTGGTATTCCCAAGCGTTCACCCATCTAAGTACTGACCAGGCTCGAGATATATATATATATATATATATATAAAAGAGACAATGAATGTCTATTATGTTTAATCATAAACCGTTCTTTAACCGTTTAACCGTTTAAACCGTTTAATCATAAACATCGAATTTTGGCTTTAATTTAAGTTAGATATGAAGACAAAAAATCTCCAACATTTGGATAATTTTTTATTAAGTTGGTTCTAAGCTTTCGGCTCACATGAGCCATCTTCAGAGTGGTTACAGGGACGTTAACATCAAAACATCCACCATCAAAGATGATTTTATCTTGTGTTGACATAAAACTTTGCTAAGCAACGATAACAGTTACCAAATAGCAAACGCAGTTCGTAAATTTGTAATGCGGTTCTATGACGTCACACCGCATTACAAATTTACGAACTGCTTGACAGTGAGGATTGAGAATATCCCACTCAAATATCTTGATAAAGTTTAAAAGGGTTTCCAATATTTTCACTCTCTATCTATCTATCTATCTATCTATCCCAGTCTTTTGGTAATCTATCTATCTATCTATCTATCTATCTATCTATCTCTTTCTCTCTCTCTCTCTTCCTCTTTCTCTCTCACACACACAGTCGAGATGTGGTGAGTCTCTCTCTGTTTCTATGAAAAATGCTTGGACGAATAAGATTTCTTGTTTCCGCCTGGTCGAACCTTAAAGTTAGGAACAGCTATGCTACTTACATAGTAACAAAGCACCCAGATTCTCTTCTCATTTTATGGGCAAGAAGTAAATTTCACTCAGACAGCTTCTTCCCCCAAAATCGCTACTCTGTGGATGCTTCCCCGATCACTAAGCGTCATTTTAGAAACCAATATATTATTTACTTTGCGTTTTCTTTAAATGTTTACACAGTTATTTTCTAACTTCTGGCTTACGTTTTACATGGTAGATATAAGTTCTTTCTAGATAAGCATGAGGAATTAAAAGATACTTTATTAATAGAAATAGTGCTTTTCTATGGCAATTTAAAAAAAAAATTAATTTTCTTCTAATCATATCGCCCCAAGCAAGGGAGTTTACTAACACTGGTGCGCAAGGGTTTACATAGGAGGAAAATTATGAGAAAGAGTGACGGGTTACAGTGGGTGTCAGGAAGTGGGTAAGAAAAGAATGAATATCGCCATAAAGTGAGGGATCAGTTTACATATTGATTGTAATGTAGAACTGATCCTCCATTTTATATCCACATGATAATAGTAGAGAATTTTTTTATAATCATATCGCCCCAAACAAAGGAGATAACTGACACTGGTGCGCATGGGTTTACATATAAGGAAAATTATGAGAATGTGTGACAGGTTATAAGGGGTGTCAGGAAGTAAGTAAGAGAAGGAAGAATGTGGCCATAAAGTGAGGGATCAGTATATATATTGGTTGTAATGTAGAATTGATCTCCCATTTTATATCCACATTATAATAGTACCGATTATTTTTAATTAATAATCATATCGCCCCAAGCAAGGCATTTTACTGCCACTGTTTTGCAGGGGGATACATAGGAGGAAAGTTATGAGAAAGAGTGACAGGTTATAGGGGGTGTCAGGAAGTGGGTAGTGAAAGATGAGAATACTGATGAGAGTGGAGTGGACGGAGAAAGGAGCATGAGAGAATGGATGCAGGTTAGTGAGATAGGAGATGACCATTGACTTTACATTTAAATTCTTGAAGATTGTAGCTGTCGGGGAAGCAAGTAAATGGAAGGGAATTCCACAGGCAGGAAGTGCGAGAAAAGAAGCTGAGGAAATAGAATTTGCGTTTACATTTTATCGGTTTCACAATCAAAAGGGCGGGACCTAGTTGCTAATCCCCTGTCTAAATTTTTACTGATTTATGTAGCGCATCAGTGGCGGTACCGTCTTGCTTGGGGCGAAAGGATTAAAAAAAAAAAAATTCTTTACAATTATCATTTACGTCTAGTCAACGTATGCTGTAACATAAATTACAACTTTAGGATTTGGATCGACCCCAAAAGGGAAAATGTCAAGTCTTTGAGCAGACTTTTTCTTGGCACTTTAAATTCGGTTTAATGTCACAATCAGTGCATGTTTATATGTCACTAATTATCTACTTACAGACGAAAACGCTGCTTTAGGCGTCCCCAGAAAAAAAAATATCAGCAAGATGTAGTCACATGTAGGCACGGCACTCTCACTTTAAAACGTCTTCGAGCCATTTTCAGTTCGAGTGGGTGGTGGATGAAGATCAACTTACAAACCATTTTTATTTATAAAAAGACGATAAAAAAATCGCCTATTATTTAAAGAAATATGGTTCCACGTTGTTCTAAGTATTGTTTAACCCTTCACTATGCGTTTTCTCACTGTCTCATCCATGCATTGTATGTAAAACAGTCGGTTAGTGCCATACGTGATACATGATTTTGCCGATCATGTCTCTTTCGAGACATGACTAACTTGCCATTGCTTTCTGTGGTAGACTGGTTGCCGACCAAAGCTTTAAAACCCAATCTATCCTATTATTTGACTCATAGCTAGAGGGGGAAGAGATGCATTATATTATGAAGTATTAATTTGTGGGGGACCAGTTTATTACTTTATAACAATAGAAAACCGATTCCCCTACTTTATGCCCAATAGAAGCATTAATCAGGCTTTCAACTAATATATTCAGTCAGTCAGTTAAGTGCCATACGTGATTAAGTTGCCATTGCTTTCTGTGGTAGACTGGTTGTCAGCCAAGGCTATAGAATCCAATCTGACCTGTTATATGAATCATAGCTAGAGGGGGAAGAGATGTAATATATTATTAAGTAGTAATTAGTGGGAGGTCAGTTTATTACTTTATAACAATAGAAAACCGATCCCCCACTTAATGTCCAGTAGAAGCTTTAACTGTTTCCAAATATTATGCTCTGACAGTCAGTTAAGTGCCATACGTGATACACGGTTTGGGCGATCATGTCTCGAAAAAGACATGACTGACTGGTCAGAAGATTATCTCGCAGTAGGTTGCCATTGCTTTATGTGGGAGACTGGTTACCGACCAAGACTACAGACCCTAATCTGTCCTATTATTTAACCCATAACTGGGGGAAAAGACGGATTAATATCTTTCGAAAGGGGTATGGAAAACAGTTGCTTATTAAGCTGGTGGTCGGTAAAAATACAACAAATGTTCGTTACAGATTACATATTAAAGTTACAGAGATGTTCTACGTTTAAATTCAGAAATCCGATGCGTTTAGGTCATATTTCCAACTTGAGCACACTTTATAAATATATATATATATATATGTGTGTGTGTGTGTGTTTTCTAAACATATACTGTTAAATATAAGAGACAATGAATGTCTATTATGTTTAATCATTAGCCGTTCTAAACTTCGCATTTTGGCTTTAATTTCAGGTGAAAATAAAGACAAAAATTTTTTCAACATTTGGATATTTTTTTATTAAGTTGGTTCTAAGCTTTTTGCTCACATGAGCCTTCTTCAGAGAGGGTACAAAGACGTTAACATAAAGACATCCACCATTAAAGATAATTTTATCTTGTGTTGACATAAAGCTTTGCTAAGCAACGATAACAGTCACCAAATAGCAAACGCAGTTCGTAAATTTGTAATGCTGTTCTATGATGTCACACCGCGTGAGAGCTCGAAATGTTAACAGAATCATATATTTAACTGCAATGTAATGTGTTATGACCAGATTTAAACGTTATTTTATTATTTATTATCTACATTAAATCCAAACAACCCACACTTAATAAAATCACATTTAAATCTGGTCGTAACACATTGCACTGCATTTAAATATCCTTGTTTCTACCGGCCTTATAATTAACAATAAATTTTTGTTACATTTGTGACATTCGGCAGGATTCAAACCTGCGACCCCATCAACATAGGGGAAGCCACCAATTAATCTAATTGATATTTGTTGTATTGAGCACTTTTATAAAAAAAATAATAAAAAGTATATACCGGAGAACTAGGAATTGTAAAACTGTTGGTTATCTTCACATGCAGATATATATATATATATATATATATATATATATATATATATATATATATATATATATATATATATATAGTGTGGTGTGGAATTTATTTTTATTTCTACTTTTTTCTGTTCTTTTTATTATATTTTTTAAAACGTAAAAATAAAAGAAAATAAATCCCACACCACACCAACAGCAATTCCATCCGCCTATAAATAAAAAATATCGACACTGCATTAAAAAACAAAAAAAAACATATATCCCAATATAAAATACCAAAACTAAACGAAAAAGCGACCTGTCCAAAACTAAGATACCCCACACACTTCTCCTAACCCAAAGCGGCACCTCTAGAACCACGAATGGACGATTAGACCATTCTAAATTTCCACCCCATATTTATTTACACCGTTCTCATTAACGGCGACACCACTTCTACTACACTTGGATAACAGTAAAATAAACAAACAAAAAAAAAAATTTCTACCCTTCCTGAAAAAAAAATCATAAACCCCAATAACTACCCA